>JACEHZ010000695.1:0-125000 GCA_017893485.1 Hemerocallis citrina
TTTTACCATTAGCAGTTGCTATCCAACCTGGTTACTAAGATGTTCCACTTGCTAGCTAGTTCTTGGTTCTTTCCACTACTTGTTATATCCCTGTTACATTCTTGATTCCAATTCCCCATTACTTGTACTCGTTTTTACTATTTGTGGCCCTAGCTTGCACTAAGGGCATTTTCTCTTGTTTTTCCCTGTTTTTCCTTTTTATATTTATTAAGCAGACTTTAGAGACGAGCTACCCACTGAAATTGGTGAGCAAAGATTCTAGCTTTCAAGTGGAGAAAGGACTTGATTAGAATACTTGTTCTCTTGAATTATTTGTTTTCCTGAATTATTATTTCTTGCTATTAAAGAACTTGTAATGGGCTGATGTTCCCGAGTTTTATTTTGATCCAGACTTGAAAACTATGTGGACATTATTACTTGTTTTCAATTGTATTCTGTTGCTTATAAATTATTCATGCATGCTTGGTTTGTATATATATTCGTGATATTCTTGTTGTGATGCTGAGTCGATCTTACAGCTTATGGATGATGTTAAAATCATTCGTTGGGCTTTGTCATGCGCTCGTATTCCATGTTTTTGGGAAGCGGGGCGTGACAATAAGGGATTAATAAAACAAACTCAGAGTACTGAGCATACTATAAAGTCCTACAAACAAAACAAAAGTACATAAACCCACCCCGAACTTGGAGGGTGGGACAAAAAAAACATAGCGTAGCTGCAAAGAAATACATCATATTCCCCCCCCCCCCAACAAACCCTGGGGTGGTAGGTATCAATGATCATAGTAGGTCTTGCTGGCTATCAATCGATCGTCGGTCCGATCTCGATCTCCTCGTCATCAAACTCCTCTACCTGGAATACACTCGCAATCCTTCTCCTGGGACCTGCTGCTGCCACATTAGCTCAAAATAAAATAAAATGCATAAAGTGAGTCAAATTGTCAGAAATACTATAGCAAGTTCTACGAAAGTAAAGATTATTTCTGTCTAGCCAGAGAACCCAGGTCATTGCGGCGATAGCGATATACCACGCTTCTCTCATAGAACCGCTCTTCGACGCGAACTTTGGGCCTACCCACAGGTCCTCGTATGTACTAAGGTATTGAGTTGTCCCTAGGGCGCTGAGTACCTCTACGAGTACTGCTTTGCTCCTAGAACACTGTAGGAAAAGATGGTCTATAGTCTCCAGAGCAGCATGGCAGAACCCGCATTGCGAGTTCACATTCGATTGACGCTTAGCGAGATTTTCTCTAGTTAGGATCGCATCGTTTAGTACCAACCATAAGAAAGCTTTGATTTTTAGCGGGGCTTTCGTTCTCCAGATGACGGCTGACCGCTTTGGGATACATCCCCTAAAATTGATGCGATTGTACATGGAGCGAACCGTGAACTTGCCGTTCTTCTCCAATCCCCAGAATTTCTTATCGGGACCCTGAAAGCAACTAATTCCAGCGTTGGTGATGTAGGCATGAAGTTCCGTTAGTCTAAACTGAGAACCTAGGTCAAGTGGTTGTTTGAAAGATGGTTTCCAGGCGCCTCTTTTTCAGGTTACGACCACCGTGCAGTGTGGTTGTGACGCCTGCTCATATAAATCGGGGAATAGGGTTCTGAGTGTGTGATCAGCACACCACTTATCCCACAAAAATCTGGTGAGTCTGCCGTTACCGATAGCTGACTTCACACAGCTGTTGAATGGTTCGTAGGCCTTAGTGATGCATTTCCAGAACCAGAAAATCCGAGGGCCTTTCCTGAAGCCCAAATTTCTCGTTCCATTCTTATGCATGTATCCCTGAACAAATTGTTGTCACTCTTCTCCATTAAGGTGGAACAATTTCTACCACCATTTACCCAGTAGCGCCAGATTTATATCTCGAAAGTCAATTCATTTACCAAGGAGCTCTTCTTTGTTGACAATTGGGTTTGAGCTCGACCCAGAAAAACCGCATAAAGCTTTTCTACGGGTTATGTGTGAGAAAACATCCTCAGTGGCACAGTCTGTAATTAAAGACCACTCTAGTACCATTTTGCTCAATTCCTGCCTAATTTGCACCATTTATTATTTTATTTTTTTTCACTTCCGAAAGCAACTGACAGATAAAAAGGTTACCATTTTTCAAAGAGTAATGCTACATCCACTACCAATTTCACTACATTTCTCTTCACTACCTTAGGTGGCACACTCCAATAGGTGGGGAAGATAGAGTAGGTGGGGGAACTCTCCAATAGAAGTATGTCACCTAAGGTAGTGAAGAAAATGGTAGTGAAATTGGTAGTTGCTAAAGCATTACTCTTTTTCAAAAGAGTAACAGACGGAAAAGGATATTCTCACCCACAAATGCGCCCAGTCGCATAAAATTTGTTATGGATATTCCCGTACAGATAAGCAGAAATGGGTTGGGCATATGGGCCTTAGTTTAACCAAACAAAACTCACTTGCAATATATGTACATATTTTTTTATATTTAAAATTAAAATTTTATTGTTTTATTTTATTTTTATTTTTATTGTTTTTAATAAGAACATAGGTACACTTCCACACTTTATGCCGAACATATATTTAATGAGAATATTTTGGTATACGCGGAATTCGAACTCTCCGCCTCTTGCTCATTCAGTGGTCACACAATTTTTTCCCAAAATGACCCAAAATTTTAAAGTATTTCCCAAACTGACCCACTTTCGAAAGTATTTTCCAAACCGACCAATTCACTGCGAGTTAAGTTCAAATCCACTCGCTGTTTTAAACAGCGAGTTTATCTTTAGTGTTTTGAGACTTGACAAATTTTTTCCATGTGTTGGGAAGAAATTCCTAAAGCTAAACTCGATGTTTGAAAAAGCAAGTAGATTTGAACTACACTCGTCGTTTGAAATAGTGAGTATAGTTCAAATTCACTCGGTTTTCAAACAAGGAGTTTAGTTTTAGTGTTTTGAGACTTGGACAAAATCTCCATAAATTTCTAAAGCTAAACTCGCGCTGTTTCAAACAGTGAGTGAATTTGAATTAGACTCGTTGTTCACTTGTTTGAAACAGCGAGTTCTTTATTATTTTGAGACTTGGCAAAATTTCTCCGAGTATTGGAAAAATTCTTAAAGACAAACTTGCTGCTTAAAATAGCGAGTGGGTTTGAACTAAACTCGTTGTTTCAAACAGCGAGTTTATCTTTTCGTGCCTTGAGACTTGGTCAAATTTCTCTTCGAGTTTTTTCCCCACTTTTTCCCCAAGTAGTGGAGAAATAACTTAGTGGAGAAATAACTAAGCTTACTCTGGCTATCTCATGCACCAAATGTCTTTTCACCACACTTGCTATGAGATAGCGTAGGTCAATTTGGAAAATACTTTCAAAAAGTGGGTCAGATTGGGAAAAAAATTCTGGTCACACGGACACTTCCAACTCACTTGCAATACTGCAAGTGTGTTTGCCACAATAGAATAGAAGCGT
The DNA here is from genome assembly GCA_017893485.1 of Hemerocallis citrina. Classification (NCBI taxonomy): domain Eukaryota; kingdom Viridiplantae; phylum Streptophyta; class Magnoliopsida; order Asparagales; family Asphodelaceae; genus Hemerocallis; species Hemerocallis citrina. Next base: position 3,441 of record JACEHZ010000695.1, read on the forward strand.
ACTTTGCCTGCCCCTTGGGTAGGTAACTTTTGCTATATTCGGTAATAGACATATTTGAGTTTGGTAACTTCTGTTGTTTAAATGTTTTGCAAACAATATATTAAGCAATGAAAATGTCGTCCAGTTAAATACTATCACATGAAATTACATTTTTTTAAAATACCATCACATGACACAAGATTACAGTTCGCTACTCAAAACTTAAAATACAGAGCTCCGACATATGTTAAAAGTCAATTAAGAACCAAAAAAAAAAATTAAAAAAATTAAAAAAATAGTGGTTGCAGAAGGATGGAAATTGCGAAGTCTTGTACATCACTATCAAGTAAATGCTTGAAGATGGATCTCGGATGCTCATCCTGAAGAGAGACATTAATAAAGAGAAATGAAATGACTCAAAACATAGTCACAGTAGCTCTGGATGATAAACCTCTGAAAATGATATGCCCAAACGCTCAGTCCATCTCCACAAAAACCTATTGCAAGAACAAGTGTAAGAAATTAAGAACTTTCAGGTTGACATGATATGCAGTTTACCTCGATCTCAATTTTTTTAAAAAAAAGTAACAGCGCATTGTTAACAAATGACGTGAACTCACCTCAATGTCAGGCAATGGGTCATATAATCTATTCTCTCCAGAATCAAATATTGTAATCCCTGAGATTTTCTGGATGCCCAATCTTGTTGCAATCATATTCTACAATGAGGCATGCCGATGGAACTAATTAGCTAAAGTTTCAATCACAAAAATGTATGCATACTATTGCTCAAATACACCTCTAGTTCAGAAGAAAGCAAGACTTGAGTTAAATGTTCCCATACACCTCAAACGAGAACCAGTTTTTTTATATCATAATTTTCCAACACGTACACATGCTTGGAGTTGTGTACCTAAATTCAGTGAAATGACCACCACGCACAAGAGTAGTGTCAAATAGCGAATTGCACTCTTAACGAGTGATGCTAGTGTTAAGAGCTTCGAAGCGAAGAAGTAGAGTCGAAAAAGCTGCAGATTTGCTGGGAAGGTCAGCCAACTGCTATAAATACAGCAACCTTCAGGTGGCTTCTCTGGAAGCTCTCGACTTCATTGCAGTCGAGTCACGAGGGTCACTTTGGGTAGTCGACAGCAAGTGTCTGCGGCAACTATATAGGTTTGTTCCTTGGAGAATTGTTTGAGCACAGTTTGTTCTCCATTCGTCCGGCTCATCGCATGGCTTTCTCTTCGGGATTTATCGGCCAGTGCCGGATCAAGACTACAACCTAGGATTTTCTAGATCTCTATAAATAATTGTAATGGCCTCCATGAGAGGTGGTACTTAAGAGTTTTTCATTGTAAACAGGATCGGAGTAAGGCTGCTCAAGTTACTTAGTGAAGATGACATATCATGGTTTCTTGAAGGTCAAGCAGTTCAATGATAAGATCAACTTTAATATCTGGAATATGGACATGTACGATGTATTAGTTCAACAGGGCTTGCATCTTGCCTTGCCCTAGAAGGAGATAAAGAGAAGTTTGGTGTGGCGAAAAGCCGAACAACATGGCATATGAGAAGTTTGGATGTGATTTGTTTAAAAGCATTGAGTTTAATCTGGTTGTCATTGGCGGATGAAGTCAAATGCAATTTTCTTGAGGAGAAAAGTACGGCTACTCATAATTGACTATTCCGGATCGTCGTTACTGGATCAGATGTACTAGAAGAGAAAACTATTTTGGTTCTCAATGAAGGAATGTACCGCTCTTCATGATTATATAGTAAAATTCAATAAGGTGTTATCCGAGTTGAAAGTGATAAACGCAGATGATCTGATTGAAGAGGATCAAACTTTCAACTTGATATATTAACTGTCAGATTCGTACGAGCATTTGATAACCACCATGTTACACGAAAAATTTGCCAATGATAAGCTCTCGGTGGCCGGTGTAATCAAGGGCTTGAAGGAGGATGAATTCATGAAGGATACTAAAAAATAAGGGTCTCCTTTGAGTTGCAGGAAACTTCAATTGGAAGGGGTAGTGCACATAATGGTGGGATCCGTTGCCACCATTGTAGAGGGATATGACATTACAAGAGGGATTGTCACAAGTTGTTGAATTCAACATAGTTAATGCCGCTGAATCAGGTGATAACTTAAACTGTCTTCTTATTTCAAGTTCTAAAGATGTGAATTCTGGTTGGTATCTTGATTCGAATTGTTTTTCTCATATTGCTCTGAGAGCAAGATGTTTTATACTTATAAGTTTACAACATGTTGTTCTGTGAGGACGAAGACTGGTGAGAATTGGGAAGTAGTGGGTGAGGGGGCAATTGAGTTGGAGATACCAGATAGAAATGGGTTCACATTAGAGAATGTCATGCATGTTCCTTTACTGAAGTGAAACCAAATGTTCTTACGAACTCTGGAAGCACGGGACTGCAAGTACACAGCTCGAGGTGGAGTTCTATCAGTCTGGAAAGGCCGTCGTAAGGTGATGAGGGAAATGAGGAGTGTTCAACACAACATCTACAACTTTTATGGGAATGAGAAGACTCGGCCGAGTGTTTTGACACCCAACATTCCTAAAACATATAGTCTGCCAACACTAGAATCACTGAAGCGATATCACAACGTTCGAATATTGTCGAGAGGTATACAGGATGCCTCGAGATAGGTAGAGTTCGTGCGGAGGATGGCACCTCCGTGTTAACACTTACTAAGGTATATGCCTTTGAGGGGGCATACAATTGGAGAAATAATAAAGGTAAATTCGACAAGCAGAAGAAGCCACTGAACTGTGTTGTTTACAAGAGATGAATGAGACGAGTCTAGAAGCAATAAATCACATAGGTGTCGAACCAATTTGTATGCAATCCAAGGTGAAGATTGTTAGGGTTTGTGTCTTGCATACTAGGTTCGAAGAGAAATAGAGGCAAAAGAGTTGTAGGTTGGCTGGGAAGGTGATGACAGTCGACCGCAACCATCACATGGCTTCTCTGGATGCTCTCGACTTCATTGTAGTCGCGTGCCACTTTGGGCAATCAACCGCAAGTGTTAGCGGCATATGGGTATGTTACATGGGGAATTGTTTGAGCCTAGTTTCTTCTCCAAGTTATATTGTACGACTTTCATCACGTGGCTTTCTATTCAAGGTTTATCGGACGGTGCGAGATCAAGACTACAATCTAGGATTTTCTAGATCTCTATATTGTAATGGCCTCTATGAGAGTTTTCCATTGTAAAAAACAGAATATCTTCTAGTGAGATTTGAAACTCTTGTGTCATCTCTAGTTGAATAATATCTCGGTTATTTCTCTCCCGAATTATGTTCGCCGAACCGGAACAAATCTTGTGCTTCTGTGCTTGGTGTGGTCTATGTTGCTTAGTTGTTCATTGTGATTGGTTGTCGCATAACTCAGCGCATAAAAACTTCCACAGCGCCAATTAGATTGCTCTACTGCTAGAAAATAGTTTTCAAGAGTATAAATCATGGGCTTCCCCAAAAAATTTCATAATTGATGTAATTTAACTCATTGGTCACACAGATACTGCAACCATTCCGATTAGATTGCTCTGCAGCTAGTAAATAGTTTCCAAGAGTATATAATCACGGGCTTCCCCAAAAAATTTCATAATTGATGCAATCCGACTCATTGGTCACACAGATACTGCAACCTTTAGTCCACTGTCTTAGAATTGGTTGCAGAATTGCATCAACGAATTTAATGCGATTCCCCACAGGGCGGCTCTTTTATGGTATAAACTGAACTCAAAAACTTGTAGATCAAAATTTTATTATTTGAAGACTTGTCATGTACACACTATCTGAACAGTGTTTACATTGAGAATTTTTTCAAGCATAAGTTCAAGATTCACAAATTCAGGAATTCTCATCCATATATGGCACAGATAGAGGTTATAATTAGCGTAAATCAGTCAATTCGACAATATATACAGGATTGAACTAAACATTCTTTAGACCAAAACGCGATTACTCGCGTAAATCTCAAAGCACATCTAATGGTTTCAAAAAGTTCAAATTTAACTTTAAATTTTAATGAATAGTCAAGGCACATGCATGAATGTACACACAAATATAGACAAACACCTGCAGATACACATACCCTCATGCACACCCATGCTCACCTTGTCAGGGATGCTGATGAATATGAAATATGCTCAGGAAAGGAGCAGGAGTAGTATCAGTTGCTTTATAATTGTTGTATCAGGTGTTTTTGGCTTCTAAAGCTTGTATCTGCATTTTACGCATAATGCGCATGCTTTTCCAAATGTTGTGAATCAATTGAGCGGGTGAACAGTCACGTGCAGCTCATGTGGTCAAGTTTCCCGCCCTTGGTAACAAACTCAACTGCCTAGCAGGGTTATTAGTGGAATAAACCAAGTTTTATCCGGCAATATTTCCCCCAAATCAATCATCTTCAACCTCAAGCACTTAGCCATGGCCAAGAACGAGCAATCCCGATCGCTAGGTCCTGACATCGTGGTATCAAAGTCAACATCATACTTCCTAATTCGCTCGAAAAGAGCTACCTAGAGGCTTTGATTAAAATTACTAGTAGACCCAGGGTGGGCCAGTGTCGCTAGAGTGAAAGCCACCGTGTAGGAAAGGACTACCTAGAGACCGGATTAAAATTACTAGTAGGTCCGAGCCGGACCACTGTTGCTAGAGTGAAAGCCGTCGAGGTCGTCGGATTATGGAAGCGTGATGGAATGTTTGGGTCCAATTTTGTCCCTTGGTTGTATGGGGAACCAATGTTGGGTAGTTATAAATTTGAGTTCCCTCCCTCTAATAGTTTGCTTTTAGGGGTGAATTCTCCTAGGTTCGTAACAATTGGTATCAGAACCGACGGTCGATGAAGATGAACGGGATGTAGGGAGTCTGACGACTGCGGATTCGAAGGTCGGGCGCTTCAAGGCCGGATGGCGTCGGTGCAAAGCTCAGCTCGAGATCGTCGTTGGGCAGTTGAAGGAGATCACCTTAAGTCTAACACAGGGGAATCCATCTCCAGTTCAACCAAGGCTAAACAGAGAGGTAGCTAAGGGTAAATCCTAGGGTTCGTCAAGATCAAATGGGTTTCTTGAGAACTCCATTCAAGATCGAATTTCCGTTATTTCATGACGACGATCCCACTGAATGGATCTGCGGTGTAGAACAGTTTCTTGAATTTTATGAGGTTAAGGACTCCCAAAAATTGAAACTGACATCATTGAACCTTAGAGGAAAGGCAGCACAGTGGTTTAGAAGGCATATCAAATCCAAGAATCAAAGCGATTACTTGGCCTGAGTTTGTAGAGGAGTTAATTACAAGGTTTGGCCCAACTGTATTCCAAGATTGAGAGGAAACCTTGTCTAAACTGCAGCAAAAGAGTGATCTTGAAGCTTATTCAAGAATTTGATCGTTTATCCAATTTCATTGAAGATTGGACTGAGAAACACTTCTTGAGTGGTTTAAGGGATGAAATTCGGTGGAATGTGAAATCTCAGCGACCTAAGAACGTTAATGAAGCGATTGGGTTAGCGAGGGGATATGAGGATAAGCTAGCTTGTATGAAGAAGAACTTTAGGCCTACATTCACTTCTCGATCGCATGCTTCGTTTCCTGTTAATATCACTCCACCACCTAAGATTTCGGAAGGAAAACCAGCACCTACAAGGTTTGCCTAGACAATTGTATCCCTATGAATTGAGAGAAACGAAGAAAAAGGGACTTTGCTTCAATTGTGACGAAAAATATAGCAAAAAACATAGGTGTAATACTCAAAAATTTTATTTCCTTGAAATTGATGATGAGGATGATGATGAGCAAGAGGAGACTGCAGGGGATGAAGAAAATCATGTTATTCCTGTTGAAAATGCAACTTCTCAGCCTGAGATTTCATTTCATGCATTGTCGGGTTCGCAAGTATACCTCGGAAAATGAGAGCTAAAGGGAGGGTGAATGGAAGAGAAGTGCACATATTGATAGATACGGGGTCCACTCATAATTATTTGGACCCTCAGACAGCAATCAAGGCGGGACTAGTGATAAAAAATGAACCCAGGTTTCGGGTGACGGTAGCTAATGGCCAAATAATGTGCAGTGAAGGAGAGGTTGATATGGTTAAATTTGTTGTGTAAGGAGTGGAATTGATCACTAGGTTGATATGGTTAAATTTGTTGTGCAAGGAGTGGAATTGATCACTGATGTGCTACCATTACAACTTGGTCGTGCCCAAATGATCCTCGGGGCTCATTGGCTGATATCTTTGAGGCCAGTCACCATGGATTTTCGTATATCAGGAGTGCTCAGAAGATTGCAAGCTATTAACAATCCTCAAATTGATATGATGGAGGTCTCCGAGTTATATAAGGGTACAGGACTAGTGTGTCAAGCTTTCATGATTCAACTACAAGAGTTTGTATCTGCTATTCCTGATGCAGTTGCAACTCTTTGTCAAGCTGATCAAGTCACTCAAGTGCAAGGAGATATCCAACAAGTACTGCAACAATTGCCTGAGGTCTTTGCTGATCATACAACCATGCCTCCTCACTGAAAGATTGATCACCAAATTCCCTTATTATCAGGCATGAAACCTGTTTGTATCAAGCCTTACAAGCAACCTTTCTATCACAAAAATAAAATTGAGAAACAAATCAAGGAGATGCTTAACTCTAGGTTGATTAGGACTAGAAGTAGTAAATATGCTTCCCCCATAGTTCTTGTTAAAAAGGCATATGAGAGTTGGAGATTGTGCGTGGATTATCGAGAGCTTAATTCACAAACAATTAAAGCTAAGTTTCCTATTCCCGCGATAGATGAGTTGCTTAATCCGGTTATCATCAAATTAGAGTGCATGAAGAAGACATTCCTAAGACTGTCTTTCGAACTCACCAAGGGCACTATGAATTTGTGGTTATGCCCTTCGGTCTCACCAATGCGCCCGCTACTTTTCAATGTTTGATGATGAGATTTTCCAAGACTATGCGCGAAGCTTTATATTAGTATTCTTTGATGATATCTTGGTGTATAGCAAAACTTGGGAGAGTCATCTTCAACATTTATCTTTGACTCTGCAAACTTTGAGCAAACACAAGCTGATTACGAAGGTGAGTAAGTGCAACTTTGGCCAGACGCCGGTGGGGGTATTTGGGCCACATTATCAGTGATGAAGGCATCACAGTGGATCCAGGGAAGATTGAGGGTGTTAAAAATTGGCATGAGCCCTCAACAGTGAAGGAATTGAGCAGATTTTTTGGCCTTACAGGGTACTACCGTAAGTTTGTGCACAACTATGGTGTTATAGCAGTTCCTTTAACTCAGTTACCTAAGAAGAATGTCTTTCAAGCAGATATCAAGCAGTGGCGCCAATATTTACTGGGAAGATCATTTATCATCAAAGCCGATCAGAACAGTATCAAATTTATTCTAGAGCAACGCATCAATACTGAGATGCAAGAGCGTTGGTTATGGAAGTTTTGGGGTTTTAATTCCACTGTTGAATATAAGAAGGGAAATGACAACATTGGAGCTGATGCCTTATCTCGCAGGGTTTTTACATATGCAGAGCTCAGTGAGATCACATTTGTGGTTCCCCAGTGGTTGGACGAGGTGAAAGCTATGGTTCTACAAGATGGGTATTTCATTCAGTTGCATGAGAAAATGGATCGGAGAGAATTATCTTCTGATCTTTATAAAGTGCAAAGGGGGTTGGTATTACAAGGGTCGCATTTTACCGAGTCCAACTGCCCCATTAGGAAGTTAATCTTCTTAGATAATCACTCAACTACTATGTGAGTTCAGGCTTTCACAAGACCATTCATCGCATCCGCGGGTCTTTTATTTAGCATGGAATGAGTAAACATATTAAGCAAATGGTGCGGGAATGTTTGATTTGTCAAAAGAACAAATGTGAAACTGTAGCTCTTGCGGGATTGTTGCAGCCCCTGCCTATTCCCGACCAAGTTTGGGAAGATATCTCCATGGATTTTATCGAAGGATTACTCGAAAGCTTTGGCAAATCAGCTATCATGGTGGTGGTGGATTGGTTGACAAAAGTATGCCCATTTTATCAGCTTTGTACACCCTTATTCTGCACAAACTATAGCTAAAGTTTCTGTTGATCAAGTTAGTTGGTTGCATGGTATGCCTCGAAGCATTGTGAGCGACCGAGATCCTGTTTTTATTAGCAAATTTTGGTAGGAGTTTTTTAAACTACAAGGCAGTATATTGATGCTCTCGACTGCGTATCACCCTCAAACCGATAGCCAAACGGAGATGTCAATAATACAATGGATATGTATCTTCATTGCATGTGTGGATTGAAGCAGGGAGATTGTGACATTGACTGTAGTGGTTAAGTTGGGCAGAATTTTGGTTTAATACTAATTGGCACCCGTCGACAGGTATTACTAGCATTGGTATAAATACCAAAAACCCGGATCCGACCTGGATCCGGCATTGGACCGAAACCGACTCGGCCTATCCGGGTCCGGGTCCTAAAATGGAACCCGTTATACTTTCAGGTTTGGGTTCGGGTCCGGGTCCGCTCAAAAGAGACCCGACCCGGACCCGGACCCATTGAAAAAACCCAAAAATCAACATAAAAATAAATATTCTATCCTCATCCCTCCCCTCCCCTCCTTCCTCCTCAATTCTAAATCTCTCTTCCAAACTCAAAACTGATGCCTTTTTCTTCTCTCCTCTATTCTAAATCTTCCACTCGCCGCCTCCGCTCGCCGCTCACACTCCCGCTCCTACCCGAACGGGTAGGAATATTTTAATAGGACCTGGACCCGGTCCTCGCGGGTCCGGGTCCAATTTTTGGACCCGTAGGGGACCGGGTCCGGGTCCAGATCTTGGTAGTGAAGAACCCGACCCGATACCAATGCTCGGTATTACTCCTTTTCAAGCTCTCCATGGTCAACCCCCCTCCAACTCTGCAGCATTATGTATTGAGTATTGCTTCCCGATCAGATGTTGGTGATGTTTTTTCGTAGAGATGAGGTATTACAACTGTTGAAGGATAGCATCTGTGTTGCACAAGAGCGGATGAAGTACTTTGCTGATAAGCATCGTACTGAAAGGGTTTTTTCAGTTGGGGATTTGGTGTTGCTGCGATTACAACCGTACAGGAAATCTTCGGTTCAGGCAATCTTCAGTTCAGGGCTCACTTCCTCGCAAGCTTTCGATGAGATATTTTGGAGCCCTATAGGGTGTTGGAAAGAATGGGGCAGGTGGTCGACTAAAATTACCTCCTTCAGCTTCAGCTTCAGCTTCTATACACCTTGTTTTCCATGTGTCGAAGCTCAAAAAGTGCCATGGATCTCATGTTCCTGCTATTTCTCTATTTCTGAGAGCTTGCCATCTTGGTGGGATGAAAGTGTCTCTGTGGGTGTTTCTGAGCTCTTCCCTGAACAAATCTTGCAACGACAGTTCTTCAAAAAAGATAATCACATGGGTATCCAACTACTAGTTAAATGGAAGGATCTCAGTGAGGATCAAGCCACTTGGATTAATATTGACGAACTGCGCAAGAGTTTTCCCAGCTTCGAACTTGAGACAAGTTCAATTTGAAGGAGAGGGGAGTTGATGAGGACATCGGTTCCAGACGATTTGGTCGTTTCTATCAGCGCAGGCGTCATCCTCATCAGCTGTTTTATTCAGTTTAGGATTTTTATTTTATTTCCATTTTTTTGTTTCTGGCAATTATAGCCATATGTAATCTTTTTGTAATTTTTAGATTCTGAGAATATTTTGGAGATGTGTTTCAAGATGTAATTGAGCCTATTTAAAGGCCCTGAGATGAATGAGAAAAGGATGCCATGATTGATAAAAAAAATCTGTGTTGAGTTTTGTTCTTCCTCCTTCTCCTTTGTGTGATACAACTGAGATCTAAAATTAGGATTTGTGATAAATCCTAATCAAATTTTAGGGTTTGTGATAAACTCTAAAATCTACCCAAAAAATTTAAAATCCCCAAATACAAATTCCTAATACAAACCCTAATCCCAAAACCCTAAACTAATCTCCCCGTACCGCTGCCTCCTTCTCCCTTCCTTCTTTTCCCGTAACCCATCCAAATCCCAAACCCTCCTTCTCCCTCTCTTGCTACCACACCCGAACCCCAAATCCAGAAGCTCCAAATCCATCATCCTCCACCCCGTTCTCGTCGCCCGTAACCCTCCTCTCTCCCCGTCGCCCCCCCCTCCCCCGGCGACCAAATCCCTCACCCCAAACGCCATCGCCACCTTCCTCCTCCACTCCCGACCCCAAATCCCCTTTTCCGAACCCCACCAAACTTCAACCCATTAATCCACTCCACCAACAACCACCACTGCTTCCCCATCCTTGCAACCAGAGCCGACCTCGCCGGCGCCGTCGCATCCGGCCGCCGCCTCCCCGCTCGCCGGCGATCAGATCTGCCAACCGCGTGGGTAGTTGCTGCCTTTGCTCGCTGCACTGCTGTGTTCCACCAAAGATCTACGCTGGTTCTTCGCATTCGGTATACTCGTTCCCTGACTAAGTATTTGTGTTTTACTGCCATATTATCTAGCATATTATCTAATTTGCCTGTCGACCACAAAATACTGAGATTGAGTGATCCACATGCTAGATTAGAGTACGAATCGGTATTGCACTTTTTACTTGCTAAAACACGTAGGGATTTACTTATTGATGATAAGGTTGAATTATTAATTGGGACTGTTACATTTGATTCAATTCTTGAAAACCCATCAAACCTGTTAACTGTTTAAAATTTCTAACTTAGATCCGCACTTTCGTGTTGGTAAAATTAACCCATTAAAATTCTTGGAAATTCTCTATTTTAGGGTTGGTTTTACATCATTTTGGTATCAAAGCGAAGGTTCTTAAAACCTTAGTTCTTGCATCGTAGGCATCATTTTTGCATTCATTTAGTATCGTGTAGTCTTTTATTTTATTTTTTTTTATTTTAGTTTAGTTCAGAATCATTTTAAAAAAAAAATTAAAAAAAAGAAAAGAAAAAAAAAGGCAAACCCCATAGTTTCCACTTTTGGTGAATGCGTCTTCGCAGCACCATCACAGACCCTGAAGAGCCTTTCCTAGCCCTTCCCAATCACCCAATTAGGAACCTTAGACTTCCCAGACCTGAAATGGACAACCCTGATATCTCCGCTACCCTAACTGCCATCCAAGCAACTCTTGCCAATATCAATCAGAGGCTTGAGAAAGTGGAGCTAAATCAAACCATTGTCCATGAGCTTCATGGCCATCGTCAGATCCCTCAAGGGAATGTTCATGACGATCGACGTCAAGAACGTGACCCTGACGAACATTATAAAAAGAACGTTAAGGTTGACGTTCCCCAGTTTGAAGGCCACATGGAACCCCAAGCTTACCTCGATTGGATCCGTGCCATGGACCATTACTTTGTGTGGTTCGACATGAGCGAAACCCTTAAAGTTAAATTTGCTACTATGAAATTAACGGGTAAAGCTCAACAACATTGGACCAATCTTGAACATGCCCGCAGAGACCGAGGCCTGACACCCATAGCCACTTGGGAGGCCATGAAAGAGAAGCTCACTGAGAGGTATGTACCGTTATCGTTCCACACCCGATTGCTAGATTCGTGGAACCAATTGTATCCAGGAAGTAAATCCACCCAAGAATATGTTGATAAATTCGATGACTTCCTTATTCGGTGCAATGCATTAGGTAAAGAAAGTGAAGAACAAACTCTCTCTAGGTTCAGAGCTGGACTACGAGCTGACCTTAGGAACGAGCTAATCTATAAAAACGTGGACTCAATAGCGGCAGCCTACGCCCTAGTCCTCGACATGGATTCCCTTAAAGCTAGTTCTCATTCTAGGTCCAGCGACTCGAGAGATCATTCCTCTAGAATGACCTCTACTGACCCACCTAGACCTAAGCTTCCCTTTCAGCACCCCAACAAATCTTACCCCAGCAAACCTAATTCAAATTTTAACTCACATAGAGATGAACATAAGGGTAAGAACACTGAAAGAGATTACAGTAAAATTGACCCTCTCACTAAGTGCTATAAATGTAAGGGATATGGTCATGTTGCTAGCAACTGTCCCAGTCCCAGTAGGATAAATATAGTAGAGGGTACCGCTGTCATTGCTGACGACTCAGACAATGAGTTCTCTTATGAGCCTATTGAAGGCGATGACTTCGGTGAAGAAGAGGATGACCAGTATCTCCACTGTATTCGGTCTATTCAATCACCTCACTTGAATGAAGTTAGATGTGCTTTGTCCCAACCAAAAAAAGAAGATGATTAGAAGCGCACTGCTATATTCCACACCTTTACGACTATAGGTGGCAAAAACTGCAAGGTGATTGTTGACAGTGGGAGCTGCGTCAACGCTGTCTCTTCTGCGGTCTTAGCGAAGACCGGACTTAAGGCTGAACCCCATCCACGCCCATACAAAGTATCTTGGATTGATGCAACAACACTCCAAGTAACACATCGATGCTTAGTCCCTGTGGACTTCAAAGCTTATAAAGAGAAAATTTGGTGTGATGTGCTCAAAATGGATGTGGGTCAAGTCATTTTAGGGAGACCTTGGTTATACGATCACGATGTAACCATATATGGTCGATCCAACCAATGTGTGTTCCAGCACGATGGACTAAAAATAAAGCTCATACCCGTGAGGCCACGAACTAGTCCAGCTGAAACAACACCGCCTCCCTCGAGAAAGGGCAAGAAAGTAACGTATATGGGTGAAAAGGAACTTACAAATGAAATTGAACAGGGGGCTACCATTCTTTTACTCACAGCGAGAGAAGTCCCTAAAGATCCTAAGTCACTCATCCCGCCCCAAGTTACTCCTGTCCTACAGGAATTTGCAGATGTGTTTCCTGCTGACCTCCCCAACCAGTTGCCCCCATTGCGTGACATCCAACACGCTATTGATCTGGTTCCGGGCGCGAGTCTTCCTAACTTGCCACATTATCGGATGAATCCGACAGAGCATGCTGAGCTGAAAAGGCAAGTTGATGAGTTATTGGCAAAGGACTTCATCAGAGAAAGTTTAAGTCCTTGCGCTGTTCCTGCTCTATTGACGCCAAAAAAAGATGGAACCTAGCGTATGTGTGTGGACAGCCGTGCCAAAAACAAGATCACGGTGAAATACCGTTTTCCCATTCTTCGTTTGGATGACATGTTGGACATGATGTCTGGTGCCACAATCTTTTCCAAGATTGATCTTAAAAGTGGCTACCACCAAATACGTGTTCGTCCTGGTGATGAGTGGAAGACCGCCTTCAAGACGAAGGATGGCCTGCACGAGTGGATGGTCATGCCATTTGGAATGACAAATGCCCCGAGCACGTTTATGAGAATCATGACGCAAGTACTCCATCCCTTTATGGGCAAGTTCCTTGTGGTGTACTTTGATGATATTCTCATTTACAGCCGATCCGTTAGGCAACATCTTGACCATTTGAGACAGGTCTGCGGTGTTTTGAGGAAGGAACAGCTTTATGCTAATCCTACCAAATGTACCTTCCTCTCCGATCAGACTATCTTTCTGGAATTTATTGTGTCTGCCAGAGGAGTATCTGCTGACCCAGAAAAGATACGAGCTATTACAGAGTGGCCTGAGCCCCGCAATATTCGTGATGTGCGGAGTTTTCACGGCCTTGCCACCTTTTATCGTCGGTTTGTGCGAGGATTTAGCACGATCATGGCTCCGATAACCGACTGTTTGAAGAAAGGTGAGTTTGTCTGGTCGAAAGAAGCCACGAATGCCTTCGAAGAGATCAAGAAGAGAATGACTCAGACACCTGTCATGAGGTTGCCTGATTTCACTAAAGTCTTCGAAGTAACATGTGATGCTTCTGGTATTGGTATAGGTAGAGTCCTCAGTCAAGAGAGTCATCCTGTTGCTTATTTCAGTGAAAAGCTGAACGAAGCAAGACAAAAATACTCCACCTATGACAAGGAGTTCTACGCGGTCGTTCAGTCACTTCGCTATTGGCGACATTATCTTCTGCCGCAAGAATTCGTTATCTTCTCAGACCACGAGGCCTTAAGATTCCTTAATTCTCAACAAAAGTTAAATCCGAGACATGCTAGATGGGTAGAGTTCCTACAAGAATATTCATATACCATTAGGCATACAAAAGGCATTGATAATAAGGTCGCGAATGCGCTAAGTCGTTACATGATCTTATCTGCACAGCGCACCGAAATTATTGGTTTTGAGAGATTGAGAGATGAGTATGCCTCCTGCCCAGATTTTCACGAGATCTACACCTCTTTGAAGGAAGGCATAACTCCAGTGATAGATGATTATTTCTTGAAAGATGATTATCTCTTCTATCGCTCCAAACTGTGCATTCCTAGTACATCCTTACGAGAGTATCTTGTTTGGGAATTGCACGCTGGTGGCCTTGCTGGACATTTTGGGCATAGCAAGACCATTGGTGCTGTGGAACATAGGTTTTACTGGCCGAAGCTAAAGAGAGACGTTGTGAGACTTGTTAACAGATGTCACACTTGTCAACTTGCCAAGCAACAAAAACAGAACACAGGCCTGTATACTCCTTTACCTGTTCCCAGCCGCCCTTGGGAAGACGTGAGTATGGATTTCGTGTTAGGCTTACCGAAAACACAAAAGAAACACGACTCCATTCTTGTCGTCGTGGACCACTTTTCTAAAATGGCCCACTTCCTCCTGTGCTCGAAAACTTTTGATGCATCCCGCGTGGCTCAGATCTTCTTTGATAATATTGTGAAGCTACATGGGTTGCCAAAAACCATTGTGTCTGATAGGGATGTGAAATTCACGAGTTATTTTTGGAAGACCCTATGGCACAAGTTAGGTACAAAATTAAAGTTTTTGTCTGCGTTCCACCCACAGACAGATGGACAGACTGAGGTTGTCAATCGGAGTCTTGGCAATCTCTTACGTACTCTTGTGGGAGAGAACTTGGGAACATGGGATTTGAAATTAACGGTTGCTGAATTTGCATATAACACATCTAGGAATAGAACCACTGGCATGAGTCCACACGAAGTTGTACACGGTTATCGTCCTAGGCAGCCTATAGATCTTGCCCCCATGTTAGAACATCACCGAGTCTCTGAGTCTGCATCTGCATTTGCATCTCGCATTCATGACTTACATAGAGAAATTTCCAAGAAAATTAATGAAAATAATTTTAACTACAAGTTAAGAGCTGATATTAGAAGGAAATTTAAAACTTTTAATGTGGGTGACGAAGTGATGGTTCGGATTCGTCCGAAACGGTTCCCAGCGGGATCCGTTAAGAAATTGAACGCACGTGCTGCAGGTCCATTTAAAATTCTTCATAAAATCAATGATAATGCCTATGTTGTTGACCTCCCCGAAGGCTTTGGCATCAGTAAAATTTTCAATATTGAGGATCTAGTACCCTATGAAGGCCCAGAATTTAACCCTAGAAATCCTCTTATAGATGAGCCTACCCTGCAGCCTACTGGTGAGATTCCCCCATTACCCCCACTACCAGATACTACTTACCCATCGACAGAAGAGTTGGATAATATTTTAGATGATCAGGTAATCTCTACTAGAGATGGTGGTATTCATAGATATTTGGTAAGTTGGAAAAACAGGCCAGAGTCGGAGAACACTTGGATAGATCGCGGAGAGCTCCAGCGCTTGGATCCAGACCTCTTGGAGCACTATGATAGGAGGACTGATTTTGACTCGACTGGGTCGAGCCTTCTCCCACCCGGGGAGAATGATGAGGACATCGGTTCCAGACGATTTGGTCGTTTCTATCAGCGCAGGCGTCATCCTCATCAGCTGTTTTATTCAGTTTAGGATTTTTATTTTATTTCCATTTTTTGTTTCTGGCAATTATAGCCATATGTAATCTTTTTGTAATTTTTAGATTCTGAGAATATTTTGGAGATGTGTTTCAAGATGTAATTGAGCCCATTTAAAGGCCCTGAGATGAATGAGAAAAGGATGCCATGATTGATAAAAAAAATCTGTGTTGAGTTTTGCTCTTCCTCCTTCTCCTTTGTGTGATACAACTGAGATCTAAAATTAGGGTTTGTGATAAATCCTAATCAAATTTTAGGATTTGTGATAAACTCTAAAATCTACCCAAAAAATTTAAAATCCCCAAATACAAATTCCTAATACAAACCCTAATCCCAAAACCCTAAACTAATCTCCCCGTACCGCTGCCTCCTTCTTCTCCCTTCCTTCTTCTTTTCCCGTAACCCATCCAAATCCCAAACCCTCCTTCTCCCTCTCTCGCTACCACACCCGAACCCCAAATCCAGAAGCACCAAATCCATCATCCTCCACCCCGTTCTCGTCGCCCGTAACCCTCCTCTCTCCCCGTCGCCCCCACCCCCCCCCCCCCCCCCCCCCCCCGCGACCAAATCCCTCACCCCAAACGCCATCGCCACCTTCCTCCTCCACTCCCGACCCCAAATCCCCTTTTCCGAACCCCACCAAACTTCAACCCATTAATCCACTCCACCAACAACCACCACTGCTTCCCCATCCTTGCAACCAGAGCCGACCTCGCCGGCGCCGGCGCATCCGGCCGCCGCCTCCCCGCTCGCCGGCGATCAAATCTGCCAACCGCGTGGGTAGTTGCTGCCTTTGCTCGCTGCACTGCTGTGTTCCACCAAAGATCTACGCTGGTTCTTCGCATTCGGTATACTCGTTCCCTGACTAAGTATTTGTGTTTTACTGCCATATTATCTAATTTGCCTGTCGACCACAAAATACTGAGATTGAGTGATCCACATGCTAGATTAGAGTACGAATCGGTATTGCACTTTTTACTTGCTAAAACACGTAGGGATTTACTTATTGATGATAAGGTTGAATTATTAATTGGAACTGTTACATTTGATTCAATTCTTGAAAACCCATCAAACCTGTTAATTGTTTAAAATTTCTAACTTAGATCCGCACTTTCGTGTTGGTAAAATTAACCCATTAAAATTCTTGGAAATTCTCTATTTTAGGGTTGGTTTTACATCAGGAGTTCTGATGAAGATGAAATCTGCTCAGGGAAGGAGTAGTAGTAGTAGTAGTATCAGTTGTTTTTGGCTTTTAAAGCTTGTATCAGTATTTTACGCATAATGCGCGTGCTCTTTCAAATGTTGTGAATCAGTTGAGCGGGTGAACAGTCACGTGCAGCTCATGTGGTGAAGTTTCCCACCCTTTGTAACAAACTCAACTGCCTATAAATAGGCAGGGTTATTAGTGGAATAAACCAAGTTTTATCTGGCAATATTTCCCCCAAATTAATCATCTTCAACCTCAAGCTCTTAGCCATGGCCAAGAACAAGCAATCCCGACCGCCGGGTCCTATACCCTGTCCCCCACACCCAGAGACATTCAAAGAAGTATGTGTCTGATTGTCTGAATTATAAACAGGAGTCAACACCTTCCCAAGTCCATCCACTGGAATTTTTTTAGCGTGTGGGGAATTAAATATGGTAGTTCTGTAAGCAAAGTAATAGTGAGAAAATTATTTAAGGCTAAATTTATAAAAACCCCACTAAAGTATTGATCATTTTTTAAAAACACCACTAAGCTTTTTTATTTAAAAAAAACCGCACTCAACTATATTATCAAAAAACCCACATTGACGGAGTTAACTTCCGTTAAGGTTTATGTCACCTGCATTGCACTGATGCAATAGTTCAGTGAGATTTTTTTAAACATATGATTAGTTAAGTAATGTTTTTTTAAACACAAATGAAAGATTTTTTTTTTTATCATTAACACAAATGAATGAAAGATGAATGTGGTTTTTTGACATAAACCTTAACGGAAACCTAACTCCGTCAATGTGGATTTTTTGATAATATAGTTGAGTGCGGTTTTTTAAAATAAAAAAGTTTAGTGGGGTTTTTTTTTAAATGACCATTGCTTCAGTGGGGTTTTTTAAAATTCTGCCATTATTTAATCTACTTTTTATAGTTAATACAAAGTTTAAGCTCCAATATAAATGTATACTGAGACAAGGACAACTTTTGGCACAAGGCTCATGCATGCAGAAGAAACATGCAGTTTTCATTAAACAAAACGGGAAGTATCTAATAGGCTATATCCTTCTTACCAGGCTGAAGTTGGTAGAATCGAAAGCTTCTAACGGTGATAGAACCTGTATAGTGCCAAATAGTAATTATCAATAAATGGTAAACAAGGATAAAAAGGACTGATTTTGCAACAAGACTAACAAGTGAGTCATCAAATCAAAAAAAGTAACAATCAAGATCCAACATTCGTTATAGGATGCAGGCTCCTCAATTCAGCATCAATTTCATGACATGCTAGTTAGGTAATGGGGTAAATCTACCTTCTCAAGAACCAAATAAAACTTCATATCGTCTAGGCGTATAGATATATAGATGATTATTAAGCTTAACTAACAAGGCAGGCTCCAATCCACTTAGTTGGCATACTATTTTGTGGAGCTCTTTAAACCAAGATTTCATTCTTAGGCTATTTGGTAGATCAGGAATTCAGGATGAAAGGCGCATGGGATTGCCCATCATGGAATTCTCAAGAAACTTACTTGAGAACCACTATTATATAACTGACACATTTTTACTCCAGAAAATTGAATTTTCATGGTAAAATCATTTTTAACAGTTGAAGCATTTTAAAGCCTAACAACAATAGGTCCATCATTACAGCAAAAAGAAAGAGACTGTACTAGGTTCCACTGTAAACTAATTAGTACAAGAAAGTTACTTTCTGTAATTCAGAGGCAATACCAAACAAACTTAGGTGCAGAGAAGATATATGAATAATGAATATCCATAATGAATATTGACACTAAGCGAAACAAGTGACAACTCGTTTCACTCCCATCTGTTGCAGTGAATATAATTGGTCTCAGAGATAGTTGCATGACATACAATACTTCCAACAGTGTTGATCATGCATTTTTGGGAGGAGATAATAAGTTCTTATGTGATTCTCACCAATAGAGTTCTCAAGAATCATGCCCCTATATATAAAGGGAAACAAATTATATCCACTACAACAGATGGGAGTCAAATAAACTAAAGATGGTAATCTAGGCTTAATTAGAAAGACAAAAAGACAAAAAGAAAAGTCTCTATCAATGATTCAATATGTGCATGTATTGCTAGGAAAGAACTAGAACAAGTGCAAGTAAAGTGGAACTAGATTGCTTAATAAATAACTTAAATAGAAAAGGAGAAACTGAACCTGTTGGCTCCAGGCATCAAAATGTAACAGCACAAATAACTTGGGAGCTCAATAAATGTAATTATACGAACAAACTAAACAGGATACAAAGATTTGATAACCTCCACCGTATTCCTTTATTAAAACACTTTGTATAACAAAATTAAGATATTTAAAATGGATAAAAGATCACAACTAGAAAAGTCCATAAAGTAATTAAGATAAAGAAGTTAGACAAAAAATAGTAATTTCTTAAAATAACTCGCTTGATGTTTTTAAATGGAGATAGGGTTTTCACATTATATTTCTGATCAAGTTGTCAATATGATTCGTAATTTACAGTAAATCATTAGACATACTGAAGCATTAATATAATGGAAAATTAGCATGTGCAACAAACAGTAATTAAACAAGGATCCTTACCAGTTTCTGGAATCCATTTATCATGACTGCCTTTTCTTCAGAGGAATTAACATGAGATAAGAAAACCTCAAAAGGGCCCGCAGTTCCATCAGTCTGATTTGTGACACTTAGCTTTACCTGTAGAAACATAGAATCAAAAGTTATGGGCCTGGTGATCCAGATCCCTTTAGCTGAGATTGGATTGGGAGATCCAAAGTTTTTCTGTGGGGATTTTGAGTAAAGAAGAGAACATGGTTGCAATACCTACATTGTATTTTCTTTGGCATATTTGTCTTTTATAAGGTTTATTGTCTCTGATCTGTAAATGATGTGTATCACTGCTACTGCAAAATACTATATAAATTATGACCGGTGACAGTCATAATCATTAATAATAGCAGTGACATAAGGCATCAGATACACTTATTGATTAAACTTAACCCTAGGTAGAGAATTTTTCAAGAATATTAAATGATTAAGTTTATCAACAAGTAGTGCCGATTAAGTTAGAAAGTAAAACTAGTGATTGATATGAAGGATTTTCAAGAAAATCAATAAGTTTAGCCGTCCCAACTAAAGATTCAAGTCTAATAATCAACAAATATACTTAAGCGTTCTTAGCAAGTAAGATATTTAATAATAATTTGTACGCTCATTGGCAAGTAGAAGCACACACACTCAATATTTGTGGATGACAGATAATTCTGATAATATTCTAAAGATGATAAGCAGTACCACAAATAATGGAGGAATGGAAAGAAATTACCGGGGTTTGATGAAAGTGTCGCCGCCACGGATGGAGAGGAAGAAGATGCTAGCCGTCCACGTCAATGGTGTTGCACTCCTCCATAGATGATTCTCTTGATGTGAAGATTAGGTTAAGGGATTGAATGAAGATTTGGGGATCAGGGCTTCAGATTTGAATTTTGTATTTGGGAATTAGGGTTTCGGATTTGAATTGAATTTAGGGATTTGGAGTGGGGATAGGGGTAGAGATGGAGATGGGATCTAGAGTTTCTCACAAACCCTAATATTCTCTTAATGTCTCGCACAAAAAAGAAGAATGAAGAGCAAAACTCAATCACATAAAATTTTCAAAAAATCAAAGCATCACTTCTCATTAGTCTAAAGGCTTATATATAGGCTCAAAACAAATCTCAAAACAAATCTCCAAAATTCAGAAAATAAAGGGTGCAAACATCAAATCTACTACATATGCCAAAACAACCTAGGCTAATAAAATAGTCATCCTAGACGATGTCTGCGCTGATAGAAGCGCCCAATGATGTCCTCATCACTTATGTAACATACAAGTGTTTGTGGCTTATGCCGCTAATAACATTTGTCTATAGTTTCCTTCGGAGATGACGTTTAAACAGGACTAGCTATATAGCCTATGAGAATATCATCAAACAGGAATTGGACAGTGGAATAAACCTGTATAAAAATATCTACAACATATAAATACTATTTACTATGTATACCATAATAATTTCCTACCAAACAAATGAAATGATTACCGAAAAGGGTTTCTCCAGTATTATAGCAGATGGAAGCTCCACAACTTGCAATTCAATGCCTTTGCGAGTGATAGGCTGCAAATATAACAGGGTTTTTTTTCTCTTAGATGAAGATATTCAAACACATCAAGTATCATTCATATAATTGCAGTGTTCTCCTTTGCACTAAGGTTGGAACAACCATGGCTCACACATGTCTGCGAAAACTATTAAAATGCTGAGAAATAAGAGTAAGGACTGAAATTTTGACTTCGAAGAGCTACTACATGCATTATCATGTTCTACAGTTCGCATGAGAAAGCAAATATCCATCTTTTATTCACAACTACCAAAAGAATACATTGGATATGCAGGCAAAAATAGTCGAGAGGAAGTAACCAAACAAGCTCCAGTATCTATAATTATTATAAATCTATCAAGGTGAACTGAAAAGGATTCCAATAAATCACAATTATTATACCCATGAAGCATTTATTAGTTAAACACATACAAAATTATTAAGTTACACAGTAGAAGTGCAAGCTTGCAAATGGGAAGGGTCCAGTCAACAGGTTCTTATGTACTTACAGTGCCAATAATTTGCTGTGTCTGGAGACGCCCAGGTTCACCCAAATTTGTCCGCCATGTTATCTGAAGCTTCCCAAGAATATTGCTTCTGTCAACCTTTGCTTGTCCAGATTCTTGTGGTAATTGCCTGAGCTGATATAGATAATTGAAAATTCCTCCCCCAGCTTTGATGAGAATCGGTGGCCTAAATACTTCCCTATTATACAGAAATTATAATATATAAGTTGTGAAGCACTATCATTTATTAGAAGCAAGTAAAATATGGTGCCAAACAAAACATGGTAATAACTGAGCTACAAAGCTACTAGTGATGTCCAAGTACTGTATCCAATCACCTCATCTGAGTAGTCATTGCTACACTGTGCTCATCAACTTTCAATATTGTTGCAGTCCAATAAGGTGCAGGCTCAAATTCAACTTGGTCCATGTAAAGATTAGACTTGGTGTGGTTCTCAAGACATGCCTCCAAAAATGTAATATCCTGCAATCGAAGACTGCAATATGCTGAGAGATA
Source organism: Hemerocallis citrina (assembly GCA_017893485.1). Classification (NCBI taxonomy): domain Eukaryota; kingdom Viridiplantae; phylum Streptophyta; class Magnoliopsida; order Asparagales; family Asphodelaceae; genus Hemerocallis; species Hemerocallis citrina. The sequence goes on from JACEHZ010000695.1 coordinate 25,619, forward strand.
AGTAAACATATTCTTGCACTGGGAAAAGGTATGTATGAATATTTGATAGGCACAAAAATTGAAGTTAGAACTGTTCCATTCATGCACTCACCTGTATAGGAAAAATGTCAAGTTGAAATAGTACTGAGTAAAGATCGAGCTTAATATTCTTACAGACTAGCAATAACTAATTCACACCACCCTTTTGCAATTTCCATCTGGATCCTACAACCAACCCCGAGTTGCATTACGATCCTGAACACCAATATTGACAACTAAAGAAATAAAAAACTAAAGCGACTAATAAAAGTCTTTATTCATTTATTGAAATTTGTGAATTTTTTTTCTTATTATAATCATGGATTGTTACTTTGATTATTGGTTTTAAAGTTTTAGGCAATGCACTTATTTAGATTGAGTTGTAGTCATGTGTTTAATATTTCATCAAGAACTTGCTTTCTCACTTCTTTAATATTTATCAGATCAGGAGTTTTCATATATTAAAAGATACGCTACTATTATTGTCCCTCTTTCCATTGCATGTCTTGTATATATAGTAGGAGTGCAAATGGATATAAAAAATCTATATCGGTCTGTTTTAAAATGGTTATGAATATGGATAATATTAGATGATCCGGAATATCAGAAAAGATAGTCAAATATATAAGAGTTAAGACAACATGTAGATAAACTCTTTCATTATATTTTGTACCAATATAATAAACTATTAGCATGATGCCTCATACAACATACGATTCATGCATTACATACACTTTCTATCCCCAACCCATAACTCTGATCAACGCCTACCGCAAATCAGGTAACATTATATAGACCAATTACTTAACCAGACTATTCATAGTGTGAATGCCATATATACATATTTGCATCATATAAGATGACTATTGGGTTAAAAAGATGCCCTGCCAAACATTTCCAGACACTCAGACACTCTGCAGTTTCGACCAATTAGTTAACTAGACTATTCATCGCGTGAGTGCCATATATACATACATATTTGCATCATAGAAGCCTACTATAGTTCTACAGTGTTGGGTCAGAAAGATGCCCATGCTATGCACCCACTTACCCTGGCTCAGAAACCATCAAATTGGGTTCAGTTCCTTTATAACTAGTCACCTAATGATCTTATGAATTAAGATCACCTCAAGAGACGTTGAGACACATGATGTCCGTGCCACCAGGCCAAGTAAAAAAGACACAACGGTATGCGCACACACAGATACGCCTTGATGTGTTTCGTTATAACACTGTAAACTCCATTCCAGATAAATTCTTCAAAAAACTTGAAACTCTTCACTATCTCGCTATATTCCACGAAGAGTGAGTTATCCGACTTAATGTGAGTAGATAAGTTTTTCCTCCTCACTTTTAATAATCTCTATACTATTTTAAGTTTCAATTTCTTTAACTTACTGTATACATCATCCTTGCAACATACTTGGCAGTTGGTGTGATGTCTTGCTTAGTTATCACCACTGGAGACATTTAGGCAGACAATGCCCCAGTACGACTACCTTCCTCTGTTTTGCTCGAAACTTATATTACCTCAACTTGTATAAATTACCAGACTTCATGCTCCTTCCTATCTCACTATTTTCAACAATAAAAAAATTATCCCTTTAATCTTAGTACACAAATATTTTCTTATTGAATGCTCCTCATCTTTATAATGTTCTTTATTTCATCTTACACTCTTTTTACTTGTATAGATATTGAACAAACATAGACTTATTAGTTTCTAAGCTACTTAGCATATCATAAAAATTGAAAAAGGATGTACTTTCCCTTAATGGTGTCTAAACATTGTTGATTGCCTGTAGCTATGTTGTATATCCTCGAAGAAGTCATATTTTGACAAAATATGCGATAATGATGACTTGTCGTAAAGTTTGTTTTTCAAAGTCATAACATATAAGCGGCAAATAAGATCCTTCTGAACAAATTCTGTTCAAGGTTATATTGGCTTTCCCCAGTGACAGTTGCAAATCAGAAGATTTCCCAAAGAGTATCCATAACGATCATGTAGTTCATCAGCTTTCCCTTGTTTGTTTTTGATATTAAGTTCAAGCCACGTCAAGCAAAGCAATGAGCTTAATACATTATCATATAACAAAACCAATCATTTGTAACACAGTTACAGCTACCAAGGGACGTCAATATATTATTCCTTGCTATACTTTATAAACAATGAAATAGTTCGTATCTCCATTAACAGAACTTAGATAGGGTTTACATCAAAGCAATTTTGGCCTGACTAACATTTCAAAGGATAACAAAAGTATTAACATCCAGAATCTCTGTGTATTAAGAAATTCAAAATGATAGACGTATCATCCATTATAAGCAAATCCTGCTGTTACCTGATAACAATGTAGAATATAAAAAAATATTTGGACTGAAATGTTTAAGCTTCAAAAGATGTTATAACTTATAAGCAAATATACACATACCTTTACACAGCGAACCTGCATAAAGAAATGGAAGGAATGCTATCAGATACAGAGTTATGTTGTAACTTAAAAATTATAATAGTATTTTCTTCCAGTAACTTGAAATAAAGGTTACTAGGCATTGTAACAATAGTGCAACACAATTTCTGATTAGTTTTATAAATTTTTAACAGTGCAAAATGTGTGTCTGAAATAAATCTTATCATGTTAAATATTCCATAGCTGTTCAAATCATCCTATGCTATGAACGTTAACAAAATAGTACAAACAAGAAGTAGAAACAATCCTAAAGATGGTACCTTAGTCCTCACTGAAAGTGGGTTTGCAACAACAAATTTGAAAAATTGTGGAAGATATTTCCTCTCACTATCACCATCATTGTACAGAGCAGTGCAAACAAGCCTAGAGATAGATTAACAACATATCTCAGTCAAAGAGTGTTATTTACAATGAACAAATCATGATTACAAAAAAGAAAACGATGAAAACATGTTAGCTTTCCTTATGCCCAAAAGCAACCTACGTGTGAGGTCCCAATTCTTTAACATCATGCTCTACAATGAAGTCATATCTGCCGCCTGACCGTATTGATTCAACAGGGGATTTTGATGAATCCAACAAGAGTATCCGTTGCTTTTCCGTTTGAATTTCTGCCTGCATTCATCACATACCCTCTAAAATGAAGCAAAATTCCTCACAAATTTCTCGGAAAAACCTTAATCATACTATAGAACTAAATTTTAAAAAATATCCAACAGAAACAAATGTAAATTTTCGAGCAATGATAGATTATGCAGTTAAGATTGTGAAGGTTATACTTTGACCAACAATAGTAACTTCCAATATATTTACAACAGTCACAGTTCTATAATCTTTACAATTTAAATCATATGGAAGACAAGAAACTATATACTAACAAGCAGTCAACTGACTAAATTCCTCTAAGGGAGGTACTTAGAAAATCTAATGCTCTTTAATAAAGAAACACTCATATGTAAGCAATTTATGGAAACTACAGAAATAAGTAATTATGCCCTCCGTTCAAAAATGTATCTCATTCTGGAAGTTTTTTTTTTTCTTTCTTTCTTTTTTGCCCCAAATTATCTAAACTTAAGATAACCTTAGGTATCTAAACTTCAATCCCACCAAATTTATTTTTTAAGCAAAAATTGGAGGTCCAGGTATGCAACTACACAACTACAGCTTGCATTCCGTTATGACCACTTAAAAATTAAAAAGAAAGAAAAAGAAAAGGCGATGACCTTGATGACGACATCCCTAACTTCAGCACTTGAGCTATTATTGATGCTAATGTAGCTACAGAACGTCTCCCCCAAATAAATCGCCCTGCATCACAAAATCATAATCATAAAATCGTAAAATAAATTTGAACAAATCAAGAAATCCAGCAATCTGGAAATCGGACCCGAAGGACTGAGGGAGGACGAGGAGGCCGGAGAGGGCGAGGGCGTCGGAGGGGTTAGGGAGGAGAAACCGATCGCGGAAGCTGAAGTCGGGTGACGTGGACGGATCAGATTCGTTGTTGTTGAATTGGAGGAGCTGAGGGGAGAGGGAGATGTCTTCGCCGGAGATGAGATCGGCGGGGTCGAGGCGGAGGACGGCGTCGTCGGCTTGGAATGAGGGGCGGCAGAGCCGCATGACGCGGAAGGCGAGGGAGTGGCGGATGGGGGTCCCACCGGATGCGTGAGGGGCTGACATTGAGGAGAGAGAGAGGGTTCGAGTAAATGGGTTGATCGTGGTGGGAGTGATGAAGATGTAGAAAGGATTTTTTTTCCCTCGAAATAGTCACTTTTTAAAGTAAATCCCAAAATATACCACTTTCGAAACGAATTCCGAAAATAGACCAGTCCTCGCCGTAGTACTCTTAGGTAGCGTTTGGCCCAGCTTAAAATTAGCTTCTCTTCTCCTTTAGAAGGAGAAGCTGGGCCAAACGCATATTTTAAAAAGTTCTACAGAAGGAGAAGCAGCTTATTTTTAATGAAGAAAAGGAGGTTCAAAAAAAACCCTCAAGAACAACTTCTAGCTTCTCATTTTCTCTTTTTTTTACCTTTTCTCTTTTTTTGGCTCTTTCCACATATCAAATCCTAACAACAAAAAATTTTCCCCTTCCCCTTCCTCTTCCTCACCGAACACTCGCGACCAGGGAACACCGCTGTCAAACCTAGGGGTGGCAACGGGCCGGACTTGGGTCGGACTTATATAAGACCGGGCCCGAGCCCGAAATTATTTTTTGGGTCCAAGCCCGGCCCGATTTTGCATCGGGCTTCAAAATACAGGCCCAAGCCCGAGCCCAAATTAACCAAAAAAGCCCAAGCCCGGCCCGATTTACCCAATTTCAAGCATTTCAGAACTATGATTAATGCCTTAATGCCTCATTTTCACGCATTTCACACAATTTCAAGCATTTCACGCCTCATTTCCCTATAAAAATACGAGAACAGATGCCGCATTTAAGCCCACAGTAACATGACCATGCCACATTTAATGCCATGATCATTAAATAACATGACCCATTCACTAGAACCAGGATGTGAAGGGATCATTTGTGCCTTAAATGTGAAGGGATCATTTAAGCCCCACATCATGCCCATGATCAAAATTGAAGGGATCATGAAGGGCTCAATTCCCTATAAAAATGTGGTTTTTTGTGCCTTAAATGTGAAGGGATCATTTAAGCCCTGCATCGTGCCCATGATCAAAATACTTCCTCATTTAACAAGCTTTAAATCCCATGCCACATTTAATGCCTCATTTCAAGCAATTCATGCATTTCAGATGCCGCATTTAAGCTCATCTCTGTCTCTCACGCATTTCAGAACTATATTTATTAGACTTATATAAATCGGGTCGGATTCGGGTCGGACTCATACACACCCGAACCCGGTCCGAAAATGTAATCGGGCTTATTTGTTGTGCCCGGGTCCCAAAAAAATGAAAAAAATCAGGCCCAAGTCCTACTAAAAACGGGTCGGACTTGATCGGGCTCGGATCGGGCTCGGGTCAATTGCCAGCCTTAGTCGAACCCCGCCGTCGAACTCCGCCGTCGAAGAGTCGTCGTCGAAGAATCGCACATATCATGCAGAGATGTATCATTTGTTGCTGTTCGTGTACCTTTAGAGCAAGCTTCCAAATCGAAACTTGCTATAATTGTTAAGACCTTTTGATCATTATACATTGATGTTGTACTGATTGTTTTTAATGTAATTGGATATATAGTGATGTATAATTATGGCTGATGAATGTGACAACTCGATGGGTGTTTTGGAGCCTGACCATATGAACTTGGGTTTCTCGTGGCTATCGTGCCTGCATCGATCATTTTTTTTTCTTTTCCACATATACTTTATGACCAGCTACGATAGTCTTACTGTTGACCAACAACGGTGCTGGGTCAACACTCGATGGATGGCTCTTTAACGTTTTGAGTTTCATTTCTGTAAACAATATGCCCATTGTTTACAAAATTCAAAATTTCAAAGTAGTGCAAGTTGTTAGTGACTTGTTCCAACTGCCAAGACAAATGACTACTATGCTTTCTTCATGTACTACTGGTTGCTCGATTCAAAGTAGTGCAAGTTGTTAGTGACTTTTTTTCCTTTTTACGAGTTTTCTAGGTTATTCTAAATATTTCATTTATTAGTAATATAAAGCTTTTTTTTGTAATTTGATAAATTATATTTTATTCTTAAATAAAATCAAAAACTTAAATTGAGTATAAAAGTAGCTTACAATTGATATCTTATGCCAAACAACTTCTAGCTTAAAAGTAGCTTTAAAGTTAAAAAAAGCTGACTATCCAAACAGTTTCAGCTTTTAATTTCAAAGCTCTACTTTCTGGCTTCTCCTTCTGAAGTAGCTTTTAATTATACTATGGCCTCTTCGATCACGATACCGCAGTTTACAACTGCGGCCTAAATACATATCATAGCTAATAGAATCCGAGACTTAGAAAAAAAAATTGTTGAGTGTAAAATGTAAAAAATATGAGACTGCAGTTAGGTATTGCGACCTCGATATAAAATAGGCGGCAGTCCAGAACTGCGGTTTCAGTTATATGCTAAAAACTGGATCCTACGAAGCATATAACTGAGACCGCAGTTGTGAACTGCAGCATCGTTTTTTTCATATTTTATACTTAGAATTTTTTTCTCATGACATATTAGTTATGAGATGTACTTAGGCCGCAGTTGTGAACTGTGGCCTATAAATTGAAGAGGCTGCAATTCAGTACTGTGGCCTATGGTATATCGAGGGCACAGTACCCAATTGCGGCCTCGTATGTTTCACATTTACACTTAGGAACAAAAATTCAAGTCTAGGAGTTTAGCATTATATGATGTACAGAGGTTACAGTTGTGAACTGCGACATTGTTATCGAAGAGGCCGCAACTCGGTACGGCCTATGATGACTGATCTATCTTCAGAATTAGTTTCGAAAATGTTCTATTTCGACAAGTAGTTTCAAAAGGTGACATATTTCGGTAAAAAAGCTGATTTGTCCCAAACTGTCCCACTTTTCAAAACTAATTTCCATAATAGACCACTTTTGAAACTATTTCTGAAGATAAGTCAGTTATCATAGACCGCAGTACCGAACTGCGGCCTCTTCGATCTTGAGGCCGCAATTCACAACTGCCGCCTACGTACATAACATACATCTTTGGCTAGTAGGCTTCGAGACTGGAAAAAAATTCCCAAAATGTAAAATGTGAAAAATAAAAGGTCGTTGTTGGGTATTGCGGTCTCAATATAACATAGGACTGCGCCGAAGTACATATCCTACATCTTTAGCTAATAGGCTTTAAGACTCGGGAGTGGAGAGATTCCACCAGGGTTGTGGATCATTATAGATGCTCAGGAGTGGAGAAATACGACAGGGTCCCGGCATGACCACTACCGACTGCAGTAACGGAATTGGACCAAACAACTGCAACCTTACTAGTCACTAGATAAATGTCAAAAATAGTGTAGAATACATGAGTATGTATTGCATAACGAGGGATTGAACCTTGTAATGAGAAGAAACACCAGTAGCTTGCATTCGAAAAATATGTTGTATGGGCGGCATATCGTTCCAAACAAGCGTGCATTAAAAGAGCATATTTGGATTGTGCATGCTTTCATGATAAATATATGTTTAATGTTTTAATTAATTATTTATACACACACTTGTATGACATTGTATATTTGACTATTTCCTTTTTACATTTATTGATTCCAGTTTTATTTCTATTATGCTATCATGTTGTATGTTATTTTTTGAGTTGGTTAAACCTGTTGTGATTATTACTGTCAGCCTCACACGCTGATGAACCCACAGATTGTGTTGTGCATGTAAGAGTACCTGGAGTTTAAGCATAGAGTTGTGACATTCTGTGCCCATCGTCTTATTAATCCAAGAGGTTTGGATTTATATTAAGATTTCCTCATTTACCTATATTATATTATGTTTATGAACTAATTGAAGGAAACAATTTCTGGGTGTGCTACGATTTTCCTGTGTATGGAAGTCGGGGCGTTACAGAAATGCTATTACATTGACACATAGATCCAGAACACCATGTTAATGCAATGTTATTAGGAGCTAACTTCCTTACATCAGTACAACCTTACTCAGTTCAAGAAGAAGAAATTACAATAAAATTTTTTTTTAAATGGTAATAAATAAAATATTGAGTAAATGAATCCTGTGGTAGGGTAAAAATGGCCTGCGGGCCCAACCAGGGCCCAATGCAACTCTCACTCAAGAAAGGAAAAAATAGCAATCTAGCTCGGCTTCGAACCATTACAGGGTCGGCGCCGAACCTCAAGGGCACCCCCCAGAGCCGGCCTCCTCGTATCCAACGAGCCTCAGTGGTCCTCGGTCTCCGACCCGTGACAGCCCCATGAGCCGTCCCCCCCTCTCTGGCGAAGCAGGGGGATGACCTGGCACAGCCTAGGCCCTCCGATTCTCCCAGAAGCACAGAAGACCCACGATCAGCCATGTCAGCTCTATACCGCTCAGGGTTTTGCCACGTCAGCCCTATACCACTCCTGGTATTGCCACGTCAGCCCTAAACCCCCTGGGCCTTCTGTCACGACAGGCCCATGGGCTTTCGGGTTTAGACCCGGCCCCCAAGCGGATCCAAACCCGGTTGGGATTCTCTATAAATCCTAGACCCTCACCCACCTTTTGAGGTAATCAATCTTTTGCCACTTAAATTCACCTAGTTATTGCTACTCTCTCACAGAGACTGACTAGATCGCCGGAGGGTCCGCCACCGGGACAAACCCCGGTGTTTCAGGACCGTCTGCAGGTACATAAGACCTCGGATCCGAATCCTCTGATCCGAGCCCAGATCTCCGAACCACCCCGAGGTCGCCACAGGTTCTGCCCGGTCAGCTTAGGGTCGTCAGACGAGCAGCTTTCTCCTTCAACTACAAATTGAGTCCGAACTCACACCTGGTGCATCCACACGTCTCCCAGAAATAAACCGCATCAGGTTGGCGCCGTCTGTGGGAACACTGCTTCAGAAGCCGATCCGAGCCCGACCATCGAGCGACCTCGATAGCCGAACTCCCATGGCCTCCAGAGGCCAGGAGGCCGCGTCCACCGTCAACCGACGGGACACACCCCCACCAAATACCAATGCCGGGCCACGCGCATCAAGGCACGGAGATTCCCGTCAGGGATCCCGGCAAAGCGCCACCCGTACAGTCCAGCCCGACCTACGAGGAATAATCGTTAACCGTCAAATCACCCGCAGCAGGGGAAGGGCCGCTTCCAACCCGGCCCCGAACCATCCACGACCACCGCCCGAGAGACGGAGGCCCGCACTCAGCCGTATCGGAAGGCAACCTTTTGGCCAACCAAACATGGTCGAGGGAGCCCCCGTCACTCAGGAGGAGTTCCAGGACTTCCGAAGAGAAATTCTTGGGGCCCTCCGACGGGCCCCCAGGGGAGAAACACTCCGTTCCCAAACCAGGTCGGACTCCGAGGCCAGCGTGTCCCGACCATCAACAATCCAGCCAGAAGGCAATGACATACTCCTAAGGCGCCTCCAAGGAATGGAAGATCGCCTCGATTACATAGGGGACGGCGGCCAAAGAGCGGCTCAGGGGTACAGACCTATCCGACCTCCCTTCTCCGCCCCCATCCTCCAGGCAGAAATACTCCGGGACTTCCGACTTCCTCAGTTCGAGACCTACGACGGCGAGGGAGATCCTGCTGATCACGTGGAGGGCTTCAAAACCCTCATGATGATTCACAGTGCCTCAGATCCCCTGTTGTGCCGAGCCTTCCCGGCCACCCTTCGAGGTCCGGCTCGTGAATGGTTCTCAAAACTCGCTCCCGGCTCCATTTACTCCTTCGACCAACTAGAGGGCAATTTTCTCGCCCACTTCGTCACCGGCCGGAAGGCGGAGAGGACTAGCGCTTCTTTACTTGGGCTCAAGCAGATAGAGGGAGAATCCCTCAGAGTGTTCGTCCGAAGATTTACCACGGAGGCGAGGTCGGTCTCCTCTCTTGATCCAGGCGTCGCCTCTGCGGCCTTTCGGCACAACGTTCGTCATGGACAGCTGAAAGCTTCGCTGGCGAAGAGACCCCCCGTCGACTTTCCCGATCTCCTCAACAGGATCGAAAAATACATCAGGGCAGAAGAGGCCCTTAATCCCGAAGATACCCGGGAGGCCATCGGGAAGGGAAAGAGGAAGGTCGGAGAGGTCGAACCATCAAAGAAAGCTCCGAGGGACGCGGGGGCCATGAAGAAGGTCCCGCCGGTCCCCCGATTCGAGAGATACACTCCCTTGACCCACAACCTGTCCGCCATCCTCTTGGAAGTCGAAGACGAAGGCATCGTCCGACTACCTCCCCGACCTAATAGCAACAGGAATCAAGACCAGCGCTTCTACTGTCGCTTCCACAGAGATCATGGGCACGATACCAATCAATGCCGAGCCCTGAAAGACGAAATTGAGGAACTCGTCTCACAAGGGTTCCTCCGGCAGTTCACCCGAGAAGGCCGACGGGATCGGCAAGATGACAGGAGACGGAGACTCTCGCCCCCAAACCATACGACGGCCCACCTCCGCGAATAGGATCTCGGGTCCAAGGGAACCATGGATACGCCATTCATCTTGCACTATGTCCACGGAGGGCCGATAGGAGGAGGGTCAAATATAGCCCGAAAAGCCCTCCTCCAAGAGGCGAATGCTGTCCAAAACAACCCCTCGTCCAAGCCACAGCCGGGGCCAGTCAGCTTCTCAGAAGAAGACCTCGAAGGCGTTCACCTACCCCACTGCGATGCCCTCGTCGTCAGCCTCCACGTGGCTAACTGCGAGGTACGCCGAATCCTCGTTGACAACGGTAGCTCAGTTAATATTCTTTCCCTCAAAACCTTCGAGAGCCTCAAATTACCCGGTGGGAAGCTCAAGCCCGCCAGATACCCGTTGCATGGATTCTTCGGCGCCCCTGTCGCAATAGAAGGGATTGTTACCCTCGAGGTCACCGCAGGGTCGGCTCCTGTCGAGAGGACCGAATCCATGGACTTCATGATTGTCAACTTCAAGACAGCTTACAACGCCGTTCTCGGCCGACCTGGACTGACCTCCCTCCAAGCGGTACCTTCGGCCTACCATCTAAAACTCAAATTCCCCACCCACCAAGGGATAGGCATCGCCCGAGGTAGCCACGAAGTCGCGCGGTCGTGCTATATGACTGCCGTCGGAGAGGGTTTGTTCCCTCTCGACGCCACTGAACTCGCACCCGAGAAAGATGGCCCAGCTCCCGAGCCTTTCGACGAGCCAGAAGAGGCCCTGTTCGACGCCAAGGAGGAATCAAAGTAGTTCCGGATAAGCAGCTCGCAGCACCGCCCGCGTCCGCCGCAACAAAGATCTCTTCGCTTAAAAGCCTTCCGACATATCTGGGATCTCTTCAGCAATTCCCAGCTCATGGTCAACCAGATCACCGGGGAATACGAGGCCGGCGATGATTGCATGATTGGATGCTCGACGGCAGTCCGACGACTCCTGGCATCCTCCAGCTGCGCCACAGTTAGCAGAGTCCCCCGGGCACAGAACGCTCAAGCAGACGCACCGACCAAACTCGCCCCTTCCTCCTTCGAGGGTCTCGATCAGACAGGGCTCATAGAAGTCCTCTTGAAGCCAAGTATCGAAGACCAGAAGCCGGAGGCGATACGAGTACAAGATGATACCAGCCCTGGACCACTCCCATCCGAAGATTCTTAATCAAACGCCGAGCCCCTAACGAAGTTCCTAGAGAAGCGAACATAGGGTCTAACTTGGCTAATGTATGAAAAACCCTTTGTAAACTCTCACATGTAAAGGGCGGCTTCGACGACCCCCCCCATCTGGTATGAAAGGAATCCCCTTTTTGTCAAAACTCCAAATGATTCGGCAGATCCAACTTAAACGCCAAACATCGGGATCGGTCCCCGAACCCTCACTCCGGTATCGTCCTCAGTGCCTCGGTAAGCCCAACCCAGCTTCGGGCCAGGGGCCCTTCCCAAGGCCCCGCGTTGATCCCTCACGAATCGACGAAGCCGAACCGCGCCTCCGCCGACGTTTACCGCATTCCTAAGCAAAGCGAAGGGGAAAAAGAATTCTTTATTCATACCTTTAGTTGATTATGAGAAAACAAGTAATGACCGTTACAGAACCGCTCCACTCATCTCAAGCCGAAGGAAGCTACCATCTTAGGGCCCCGGGGGTCCAACAAAGGGCGGGACCACTCCGACCGAACGGCTAGGAGCCCTCTCCTCATCATGGCGGTCCACTGGCTCAGCCGCGGTCGACGCACCAGCCACGGAGCTCTGAGCATCCTCCGGTCGCATGCGCTCCAACAGGAGCAGCGCAGAAGGAACTCCATCCGCTCGCCGACCCACGGAAGAAGAGGACGAGACGCCCAGCATCGTCTTGTAGCGGTGTATCTCCATCTCCTTCTCCACTATGACATCACGAAGTAACCTCTCGGAGGGGGGCCTCTGCACCGAGGCGTTCGACATGGTATGTCCAAGACCGATGCCTCCGAGGTCCCGTTCCACCATCGCCTTCCTCAGCCGGCTCGCCTCCTCACTCAAGGCCTCGGACTTATTCCGGTAATAATTAAAAGCCGCGTCAGTATCACAAACCCCCTTTTGGTAGCGAACCAACGTGGCCACCAGGGACTCAACTTTGCTCTGAAGCCACGCCACGTCGGAGCGGCGGGGGTCCGCCTCGGGAAGAAGATCCGCAGCCTACAAGAAAACCGGCCAACTCAAAATGCATAGGCAAGGAGAGCCAGAAAACACCCGAAGTCAAAACACTTGGCCGGTCAAAAATCTTTTTTATTCTGAAAATTGAATCACTTCTTACAAAAATGCAGTGGCCAGTCCGCGGAAGGCAAATACAATCGAGAGAAGAAAATAGAAAGACAAAAATTACACAGTCTGTTTTCCCACCTCTGCATCGGTAGGCGGATCCACGAGGGGGTCGACAGGCGGGTCGGGAGCAGCTCCTTCTTCGCCGGGAATCTTCGGTGTCCCGTCGACCTCCATGTCATACCCGAAGTTCGACAGATCAAGGGCCGGGTGGAAGTGCTTCACGTGGCTGAGTGCCTTCGCATAACACTCGTCTTGGGCATTGATCACCAGAAGCTGACTCGTCTCTGTCAGCTCTTTCAGCTCCTTGGCAAACTCCTTCTCCTGAGCCGCCATCTTCTCCGCCCATTCCCCCCTCTCCTTGTCGAATGCCGTCTTCATCTCTTGCTCCCTCTTCTGAGAGCCTTCGAGTTCTGTCTTCATCACCTTCGTCTCCTGCTCGGCCTTGTCCGCCCTATCATGCTCCCGCTTCAAAGCGGCCTCGTAAAGGCCTTTCACGTGGGCCCCCTGCACGGTCGCCTGTAACCACCAAGCACAACTAAGGAAGCCTCCTTTACAACGTAATTGCAGAACAAGAGAGGTTGACAGACTTACCAGCACATTGGCCTGTGCGAGGCGTGTATACGCCGCGTCCAGGGACTCGGCCTTCATCTCCGAGCGATCCCGGGGGGTCGCCAACTTACTCGCCACCTCGACGGCTTGTCGCCCTCGGGTCAAGCTGTCTCCCTCGCGAATCGACCAATCCGGCACCCACGGTCGCCGAAGCCTCTCCTCTATCTCCGGATCCGCCAGAGGGCCCTTCCCCTTATCAAGATCGGTTACCTTACCCTGGTCCGGATCGCCCTGAACCGCCGCGTCCTTGACCGTCTCCGAGCGAGTCCTTTTTGCCCTCGGCTGAACAGGGGCCTCGTAAACCCCCTGGGACGACCCCCTCGTCTTCACCTTCTTCTCGGCCTCCTCCTTCTTCATTTCGCGCCTCCTCGCCTTGATCGACTCAGGATCCATACCTGTGAAAAAGTCCAGTAAGGACAATGAGCACGGAGGAACAACAAAGCCAAAAAGAAAGAAACAACTACATACATGGATCGGCCGGGCTCGGTCCGGCATTCGTCAAGTGGCCCTCGGTCACCTTCGCCCAGTCGACGCTATATGACAAACGGAGACGCTCAACAAAACCCCACTCCTCGGCAGTCAGGTCCCTCGGCCTTGGCGTTTTATAGCTCGGCTTGTAGTGATTCCACCGAGTGGGAATATCCCAAGGTTCCTCACTCCGGATCACTAGATACTTCTTCTTCCACTCCTTGATGGAGTCCGGGTGACCATGAACAAACTTCGACTTGCCCCGGGGCGAAATGTAATAGATACCCTCAGCCGACGAGCCAATCATCATCATCGCTCGGAAGACGTTCAACCGAAGAGGTACCCTCTGCTCCCCGCACAACAACACGAAGCAGATGATCTGCTTCCAGGAATTGGGCCCGTACTGCATCGGCGCCAAGGACGCCCAGTTCAGCACCTCTCGGACGAACGGGTGAACGGGCAACCTAAAGCCGGAGATAAAGGCATCCACGGGGAAGACGCAATACTGATCCGGCAGAGGGTCGGTCGGTCGAAGACTGGAGCTCGGCAACATGAGCTCATAGCCGGACCCTATATGGTATGCCAACCGCAAAGCCTCTAAGTTACCTGCCTCCAGAACGGTCGGAAATGCGTCCATTATCACCCTCTTCCGGCTCGACGACGACGGTTGGACCCCACACTCCTCCTTATCAGAAAGATCGTCGGGGTACCGACGGAACGGCTTAGACCGTACGGGTGACCCTGTCGTCAAGTTAACAGGCGCCTGACTCGAGCCCCCAATCCTCGACCCCCTCTTCTTCGGAGCCCTCTTCTTCTTCTTGGTCCGTTCAGGGGAGGGGGTAGATAATCGCCCCAGACCTATCGGCATGGAGCTCGAGCCCACGCCCTGACCTCCTATCTGAGCCCCTTCGGCTCCCCCTTCCTCTCCAGAAACCATCCGTAGAATCTGAACTTCGGCAGAACTATCGCCCCCCTCCTCCTCAGAATCACTACTCTCCACAACAAAAAGCCTCCGAGACCACAGCGGCTTCACGTCATACACTGGCTGTTCCTCACCAACAGACTCCCCCTCGAGATCCGACTCCTCCCGCGAAGTCAGTCTGGAGGCGGGTTTTGCGCCCCCCCCAGACGTCGATGCCAACGAGCCCGACTGAGCCCTATCCATCTGTGCCTAAACTAAAAACAAACTTACCAACAAACCGGGGGTCGCCTCGGAAGAACGAACCTGGTACAGCGAATGGTAGGAACGAAGACTGAGATATTGGGAGATCTGTTAGAAAGAGAAAAAGGCGAAATGAGAAGTGGACGATAGGGGGAGAGGGGGGAACATTTATAGAGGGGAGAAACGACTCCTCGATTTCTGCAATCACTGTTCACCGATTGACGTGTAGCGGCCGCCTAGAAAACCGTGCCACGTCCTCGAAACATGGGCTTCTGACGTCATCCAGTGCCAGGCTGGCAACCAGACACAGGGGTCGGGCCAGATGAAGTGCTCGGCGAATTTTTTTTTCCTTGTTAAAGATTTAAGGCTACAGGACTCGGCAGGCTCCCCTCTCACCCGCGAACAACTTGGGGCTTACAGCCTCGGCAGCCGAAAACCCCAAATCGTTCCCGGGTGGCAGGAAAGCCACCACCGTCTGTGCCCCAGGTTCTAGAGCTCGGTCGGCTCCTCTCTCACCCTCGAACAGATCGGGACTTAAGGCCTCGTCGACCGAAACCCCGAATTGTTCGAGGGTGGGAGGAAAGCCACCATCACCTAGAACCCTACCAAGAATAAAGATCGATCCGCATATCCGAGGCTCTTCACCCCCAGAGCCAGGACACGATGGATGCCCCTCCCGTCCCGATCTTTCTCGGGCCAGACATCCGTATGGGAATCGTCTGACCCGAAAAAGGATCCAGACGACAGAGTCGCCACCGATTCGAGGCCCCTTGGCGCCACAACAAAGTTTTTTAGAAGAGAGACGCCCGCCGAAGCAGACACCTCAGGTGGCCATTGAACCACCCTTGCTGTGATCAAACCCGCTAGGGGAAGGAGAGGTATTTATAGCCTCCCCCAAGACCCGCCTTTATGGCATTGGGAAAGCCAATCTACGGAAGCCCATACGCCCCCTGCGTCCAGGCTGGCAGCGTCATTTAATGCCCCTAGAAAAATGGACCATCACACGAATCCCGGAAGCGCCATCAAGACTCCGCTAAAGCGACATACCACACGGTTCAAACCTTCTTCTCAGGAAGAATCACCGGCTCGCCATCACCCTTGCCGACACATAATCCCTCGTCATCTCGAGGTGCGGTCGAGCACCAGGGCCTTCTTCTTAGGAAGAATCACCGGCTCGCCATCACCCTTGCCGACACATAATCCCTCATCTTCTCGAGGTGCGGTCGAGCACCAGGGTACTCTTCTCAGGAAGAAACAACGGCTCGCCATCACCCTTGCCGACACATAATCCCTCGTCATCTCGAGGTGCGGTCGAGCACCAGGGCCTTCTTCTTAGGAAGAATCACCGGCTCGCCATCACCCTTGCCGACACATAATCCCTCATCTTCTTGAGGTGCGTTCGAGCACCAGGGTACTCTTCTCAGGAAGAAACAACGGCTCGCCATCACCCTTGCCGACACATAATCCCTCGTCATCTCGAGGTTCGGTCGAGCACCAGGGCCTTCTTCTTAGGAAGAATCACCGGCTCGCCAGCACCCTTACCGACCCATAATCTCTCCTCATCTCGAGGTTCGGTCTAGCACCAGGGTACTCTTCTCAGGAAGAAGCAACGACTCGCCATCACCCTTGCCGACACATAAACCCTCATCATCTCGAGGTTCGGTCGTGCACCAGGGCCTTCTTCTCAGGAAGAAACAACGTCTCGCATCGCCCTTGTCAAACATGTAATCCCTCGTCATATCGAGGTTGGGCCGGGCACCAGGGTACTCTCCTCCGGAAGATTCAACGATTTGCCATCCCATTTCCACGACCATGAACACTCCTCCCCGACTAGCTCCCGCACCCCCGCAGGAGTGGGGGGCTTGTGTGGTAGGGTAAAAATGGCCTGCGGGCCCAACCAGGGCCCAATGCAACTCTCACTCAAGAAAGGAAAAAATAGCAATCTAGCTCGGCTTCGAACCATTACAGGGTCGGCGCCGAACCTCAAGGGCACCCCCCAGAGCCGGCCTCCTCGTATCCAACGAGCCTCAGTGGTCCTCGGTCTCCGACCCGTGACAGCCCCATGAGCCGTCCCCCCCTCTCTGGCGAAGCAGGGGGATGACCTGGCACAGCCTAGGCCCTCCGATTCTCCCAGAAGCACAGAAGACCCACGATCAGCCATGTCAGCTCTATACCGCTCAGGGTTTTGCCACATCAGCCCTATACCACTCCTGGTATTGCCACGTCAGCCCTAAACCCCCTGGGCCTTCTGCCACGACAGGCCCATGGGCTTTCGGGTTTAGACCCGGCCCCCAAGCGGATCCAAACCCGGTTGGGATTCTCTATAAATACTAGACCCTCACCCACCTTTTGAGGTAATCAATCTTTTGCCACTTAAATTCACCTAGTTATTGCTACTCTCTCACAGAGACTGATTAGATCGTCGGAGGGTCCGCCACCGGGACAAACCCCGGTGTTTCAGGACCGTCTGCAGGTACACAAGACCTCGGATCCGAATCCTCTGATCCGAGCCCAGATCTCCGAACCACCCCGAGGTCGCCACAGGTTCTACCCGGTCAGCTTAGGGTCGTCAGACGAGCAGCTTTCTCCTTCAACTACAAATTGAGTCCGAACTCACACCTGGTGCATCCACACGTCTCCCAGAAATAAACCGCATCAAATCCATTAAGAGCAAAAAAAACACATTATACATACGAATATAATTTGTTTACGAAGGATACAAATTAATAAACTACCAAAGTCTAATAGACACCCGAGCAGGCACTAGCTTATGTCGCGAAAATACACTATCAAGATGGAGATAAGATGGATATAATAAAAAGGCTATAACCGGATTAACTGAACAAACTATTAATATACAAATAGAAAATTATGTACTAAAAATACAAATAATATACCAATTTGATGATATGAATAATGATGTACTATTAGGAAATTACTTTTTCCAACAATACTATTCTATAACCATATCACATAAATCTGTTATATTTACAACACCTTGTCAACACCAAGCAATAGCAATTAGAATAACCCAACCTTATTCTAGGACCGACTTGCCGCATATCAGAGTTTCTTCAACATAGCATGGTGAATATCAATATTTACCAAACAAAACTAGAATACAACAAGTCCAAGAAATAACTACAAAAGAAATTTTACAAAAATAAAAATAAAAAAATTTGTGCGGAGAAGACCCTTTAGCAAAATTGGACTTAAGTAAACCTGTAACACCCTGAATTCCAAATAAGATCGAATTCGAGATTTTCACAGGATCTTTACTTCACTTCGTACAATTTTACAAGGAAATTAAAACTTTTATCAATAATACATCAGAGTTTGTTTGCATTGATACATAGCAGAAGACTAAATTACAATTCAATATGATTACAACATCTTTAACTTTTAAACAAAACAACAACATCATAGCCACTTTATAACTCCATGAACATCCATACCTGCATGTAAGACTGTGGATACGTCAGTCGCTTACAACTGACGAAATGTTATACACGGTTATCCTCTCTATGCCGGAAACAGTATAACGATCTCATTACTTTAACAAATCACAGAAAGATTGAATAAATAAATAAAGTGTAGAATGTGTCTACGCTAAACATGTAAGTGTATGTCATGCCTTAATGCCTAATGCACAAAATTTATACTAGGATGACACTAATGCACACTTGTTCGGATTCTATGCATCTCATACTACATAGGTCTGAGGGCAAGCGCCTACGTACTCCACAATAAGGGTTTGATCCCTCGTCATGATAACTACCCAGTAATAAAGTAAGGTTTGGACATTCTACGAGTACGGATCCCAGCCCCGGAGTACAACGCCCGACTGTTATACAGACTCCTCATCGTGCGAATCTCCCGCAAGTGCCCCTCTAGCTCCGGTATACGTATATACTTTGGAGATGGTAAACTATCCGCCCGACTTCGCCAAGTCCCGAATTTAAGTATAAACAAAACCCGTTTCTTACAGAGCAACCGTAGCCCGATGACTGGGTCTATAGCACTGGATAATCGCTGCCGACGCAGTCAACCCACTGGTGAATCGCTGCCGACGCAGTCAACCCACCGGTCGATGAATCGCTGCCGACGCAGTCAATTCATCGCCCAACTATATAGAGGCAACCTACTTCCGTTTGCCCAGGTTTACTACATTTTCACCTAGGTGCCTAATTATTTTAGTTCAAGACATTTCAAGTCATGAATGTGTTATCAATCCTAGAATCAGTTTTTACCTCCTACTGGATTTTTTCACAAAAGTACGTGATCGCCCGACGGCATTATCTCGAAATCAAGTCTAAAAAATCTTTCTTTCAAAATTACCGATAACCGAGGTCTTACTAATTCTAAATCATAAATTTTTCATGTACAAGAAACATGGGTACACATACCCTTTAATAATCATGTCTTAAACCTAGATAATTTCATCTTTCAATTGTTCACAAAAATGATTAATGTCTCATCTTAGCTCTTATTCATGATTCCTCATTCATAAATCATCAAAATAATAATTCTTTTCACAAATATGATTTGATCACTTGCAACTTCATTTGCATAAAATAACCAAGTATTCAACATAAATGAATAATCCCAATCAAAGACAATTAATTCACATAATGTATATCTCTTTTACTCTTTAAAGTCATACCTTTTTAATAATAAAATCTTCAATCATTACTTGCTTTCTATCTCAAATTTCCTTTTTAAAGTCTCATTTTAATTTCCTAAAATATACAATAAAATTTCCATAACAATCTCTAATAACTTCCATTTTATCTTATAACCATAATAGGAATTTATTCATACAAAAAAAAAACATATTACATAATAGGAATTTATTCATACAAAAAAAAACATCTTATTCTATTAAAACCGATCAAAAAATAAAAAGGGCTCAAGTTTCGAACCCATCAACCAACCAAATAGTAAACTAATCCCACTCCAATAGCCAATAAGTCTATGTGGCTATGTGTCACTTTTGTATACCGAAATCCTCATATATTAACTCTCGGTTTTTGGATCAATTTAAAAGAATAAAAATAAAATATAACTATCAAGTTTCGAACACAAGATCTTTTATAAACAAGGCTCTGTATTGCACTGACTAACCAATAAGTCTATATGTGATTATTGATATCAAAATATACTATTATGGTTTTGTTAAACTTTTGTGCCATTCTATTATTTTCCATAAAACTCCCTTTTTCATCTAACCTAATCCTTCATTCGATTGTAATTAGTTCATCTAGATTGGACTTTCTTTCTAACACTAGCTCATAATCATAAAATTCATATTTTGACAAATATCTTAAATTCAATTTTTATCTTCTCTTTTAAAAAAGATTTGTTCTTTCCAATTAATCAAAATAAACAATTGTTGTCTCTTACCTTCAATTTAAAAATAAATCTTTTGTGCACCGACTTAATTATAAAAAAAACAAATACATTCTTTAAACCACAAGAGAGATTTTTCACAAATTTTCTTACAAAGTGTACAAATTAACAAATGTTATAGTATGATTCATGACAATAACTTAATTTGTTTTTCTTCCTTATTTTTTAATCAATAGTAACATTTCTATAATAAAAGCATGAATTATCTTCTAATTATCATATTAAATTTATACTACTCATTTAGCATGCAATCCCTACAATTAGAAAGTATAAGATCACCCACCTTAATGTGAAGGTTGAAAACTACAAAGAAAGGGTTCCTTCTTGCTCCTAGCTTCACAAGCACCTCCTTGCTCCTAGCAATGGCTCCAAACACAAGAATTCTCACTCTCTTTCTTTTCTTTCTCTTACTCTTATTTGTTTTCTTTTGGTGTGTGGAATGAGAAGAAATGAGTGCTATTTATAGGTCTAGGTTAGAGTCTCATTTGCAAAATTTCACAACCTAATAAATTATTCAAATTTAATCTCCATCTCTTCATCTTCTCAACTCATCCTTCAACCTCTCCAATTTCCCTAACTCCCAAAACTCCCAACCTTTCATCTCCCCACTCCTACAAGCCTTAACTCTCTCATCTTGCCTTAAAAATGGTCCAAATACATTTGTGTGTGCATGTACACATGCACAAACAAATATGAACACATTTCTATAACTCTAAATGTGTACTATAGTTTGTAACTTGTCATATAATAGTGTATGTTTAACTAAAAATGTGATTTTATTAGTGGGCTTGCTAAATGGGCTCATTACTAATTAATTTATTTAATCATCTAGTGGGCTCCTCTCCTAATGGGCTAGATTTAGTTTATAGGTTCATGGATCAAATGAAGGCTAATTAAAATTTTATGCATGCTAAAGTTTGTAAATGAGAACAATAAAACGAGCATAAAAATTTGCACGTGCATCATACGTGCAAAATTCAAAAAATCCATTTTAATCAAAATAGGGGAAAATAAGTTTTCATTTTATAAAAGAAGTTCGAACACGTAAAATAAATAATCAATACACATAGAAATATCACACTTAGTGATGAAAAATATGTAATTGATACGTGTATCGAAAACACATAAAAAGCACATAAAATACCGAGATTAAAATATTATATTTTAGTTGTAATACCCCGATTTTCATTTATGAAAATTATTTATTTATTTTGCACGTAGTGTGGGCGTGCAATTTTCGTAATATGGAATCTTATAATTATTTTTCTTTATGGATGATGAGTATATGCATGTGTATGTATATATGTATATGTGTTCTTTAAATTATTTTTATAAAAGCCCTTTTCTTAAAATAAACATAAGCCCAATTCTAATTTATTTATTTTGTAAAAACTATTATTTTGAGCCCATTAATTAAAGCTCATGAGTTAATTCTATTTTTATTTACAACTTGTAATGTGAAACACCTTTTAAAGATTCATATTTTTTTAATAATGTACAACTTTAAATGGAGACTAGTGCATGCACGTGCATTGCACGTACACGTGCATGAACACACCTTTCTTGGCCGGTTTTTGTAAAGAAGTGGGATATAAGGCATTGGTGGTTATCTAGAGTATGGATATTTATTACAACTCCCTAGTTCATCCTAGCCCTTGATCCTACAACTATCTACTAAATCCTAGCCCTCCATCTCACCCAAAAATTGTGTATAAATACCCCTTTCTCTTAAACATCTTATACACTAAAATCCTTTGAAAGAAGAAAAATACATTGTAGAGAGTTGTGAGTGAGTGTCCCTTTTGGAAGGTCGGTCATCACTACAGAGGGAGCCTTCGGTGTGTGGCAAGGAGCAAGGAGCAAGGAGCAAGGAGACGTACATCGCACTAAGAAGCCTTATGGGATTTTCGTTTATTTCTTCAACAAGGTGGGTGTTTCTCATGACTTCTAGAATAGGAATCATGTTAGAATTAAGATTGTTTGTTATCATGTGTGTGGAAATTTTAATTGATAAAATAATGGTCATATTGAAATCCCCTATGTTATACATAAGGTGGAAAATGTGAATGAATGATAAAGAACTAAAGGTATTTAAGAAGACTGGAGATTACCTGTACAGTCGACCGGTCATGTGAACAGTCGACTGGTACGAGGAATATAAAATATGTGCAGTTCGAAATTTCCTGTAATAATATATCTAATGTGTGTCGTATCTTGACTTTCCCAGCATGTTAATTCGGATTTGATATTCATCTTCGTAGACAAATAATGAGCAAAAGACAAATGTACAATTAGAATTGTATTTGGGTGAAAGGAAATATTAGTTATGTAAAATTTACATTTAATCGTAAAATATGTTATGATGACGATAAGTGAATAAAAATCACATGTTGTGTTGACAATGAACATATTGTAGTGTAACAAAAATGTTGTGTGCTAATTGAGGAACGAAAGAAAGACCCTTAAATCGAAATTTAACCCTGTTCAGTCGACCGAGTGTATGTAACAGTCGACTGTACTGAACATGAAAAGTTGTATAGTTGAACTATCCAGAACAGCCGACTGGTACGAATAACAGTCGACTTCCCTGTAAAGTATATTTAGATTTTGAACGCTGCGGAATAGCCGACTGGCCATGTGCAGCAGTCGACTCTTCCGAGCAGTTTATTGAAGAACTTGATTTGGCTGAACAAGTCGACTGGATAAGATCTAAGTCGACTGTCCAGAACACTTTTGACATATCAGAAATTCTATGATTCTGTTTTATGATAAAGATCATGAATTTAATGTTGAATGATTATTGGTTGTGACGGTTTAGAAGAAGTAAATTCCATTTGTCTTGCATGAATTTCTACATGAAATGAAGTGAATCATTTATTTGAATTTATGAAAGTTTGTATGATCGTGGAAGCTATGAACATGAAAAGGAAAATCTATTGTGACTATGAAAAATGAACTATTGGGTTCGAAAGGCTCAATTTTGGTGATTGTGAATTGAAATTGAAACTAAAGAGTAGCTAAGTCTCTCACCGGCAATTGGAAAGAAATGAATTGAAATGGAATTTGAAATAAAAGACCAAGGTTGGGTCATGTTGAATGAATGATTAAGTCTGGTATAGTGGAGAGGCTAACTCTAGAGCTTTGATTTTGTTCATGATTCTAATAAACTAAGGACTAGACACATAGTGGAGATGTGACGAAAGTAAGAGAAAAACATGAGTATGAGGGCCATCGGATTGGCGGCGTGAGAGTATTTAACAGGCTATCTTCACGATGCGTCGTGACATGACGTGGATACTACTCTAGGGTACCGTCTCGGTGGTGACGCTTGTGGGGTGTTTGGTGACTGCTGGTGGTGTCATGTCCCATGATGGAGGCTGAATTGGCCATAGGCTGTCTTCACGATGCGTCGTGACATGATGTGGGATTCCCCTCCAGGCTGTCTGGACATGAGCTCGTAACTCATAGAACATCTAGGATACTTACCGTAGTTACAGTAGTAGATTAAGTCATGGCGAGGGATTGAACCCTATAAGATGAAGAACGATTAAGAGACTTGCCCTCGGACCTATGTAGTATGGGATGCATAGAATCCGAATAAGTACGCATTAGTGTCGTGTAATATAATAATTGCATTAAGGACTAAGTGCACAATCACAACACGACATCAACAGGATAGACCCTTTTAGTTTTGTTTGTGAAAAAGTTTGTGTTTTGTTAAGAAATGTGAATCGTTATACTGTTTCTGGCATAGAGAGGATGACCATGTATAATTTTCGTCAGTTGAATAAACTGACGTACCCACAGTTTTGTATGCAGAATAAATGACTTGATAAAAGATTAAAGAAGAATTGATACTTAAAGATTAACTGTTGTTGTAAATTGCTTCCGTTGTTATTACATGTTAATTATTTGTGATATATGCTTCCGCTGTAAAATGTAAAGTGTGAAATCTCATGTAACTCTGATGTAAAGTGAAAAGTTTTATTTCCTTGTGAAATTGTACCGAATGAAGTGTAAAGATCCTGTGGAAATCTCGAATTCAGTGTATTTTGGAATTCGTGGCGTTACAGAGCGGAAAATAATTACATAAGAAAATCACAAAATTCACATTCATCACCAGCATTTATAGCATGAAAACATTCAGAAGAAAAAAGAGGTAAATCTCGAATGGTGGTAAATTTAAATGAATTAAATAAAAATACTAAAAGATTTGGATATCCACTACCAAATATGCAAATACTACTTAACACAGTAAGAACAAGAAAAATATATTCGAAAATCGATTGTAATTCAGGATTTTATTACGTAAAACTAACAGAAGACTCAAAACAGTTAACAACATTTAACACACCTCAAGGATTCTATGAATGGAATGTATTAAAATTCAGATATATAAACAGTCCAGGAATATTTCAAGAATATATGGATAAGATATTTAAAAAATACTACAATTTCATATTAGTATATGTAGATGATATTCTAATAGGATCCAAAAACGAAAAACAACATAAAGAGCATTTACTAAAATTCATAAAAAATGCAGGTATTATACTATCAAAAAAGAAAATGGAATTGTTCAAAACTGAGATAGAATTCTTAGAAACAAAATTACTGTATGAAGGAATAGAACTCCAGCCACATATAGCAAAAAAATAAAGACATTTCCTAATGTCCTAAAAGAAAAAAGAGAAGTACAATCCATAATCAGACTATTAAATCAAACAAGAGGATACATACCAAATTTATCAGCAAGACAAATTAGTTACAACAAAAACTAACAAAATTTAAGAAATGGGAATGAACCCGAGAGGATGAATAAAAATTTAAAATATTAAAACAACAAACTTCAAAATTAAATAAGCTAAGATTACCTGTTAAATAATGTTTATGGATAATAGAAACAGATACATTTGAAAATAATTGGGGAGCAGTATTAAAATTCATTGAAATAGGTGAAAAAGAGGAAAGATTAGCCAGATATATGGATCATTCACACATACCCAACAAAATTACCACATAAATAAAAAAGAGCTACTAGCAATCTTAAAAGCTATAAAAAAGTTTGAATTATTCAGAATACATACGAAATTCACAGCAAGGACAAATAATACACAATCAAAAAGTTGGATTAACAAAATAATAGATCCAACTATAACAAATAAAAGATTGATAAGATGGCAAATAGAGTTAGCACATTACGACTTTTCAGTAGAAAATATAAAAGGAAAAGATCACATCCTAGCAAATTTCTTATCAAGAAACTAACAATTTCAATTTTATAGGATGGAAAATAGATTTCAACATATATAGTAGGATATAGTCTACCTAAAGGAGACTGTGGAGCAATTAAAATGAGCATTTAACAAACTACAGTTGCAAAAATGTGATCTTCAAAGTATATTTTACCAACATATAAATGCATAACATATTTTTTTACGGGGTACTTCTGCTGAATGGCTGCGAGACCAAGTGGCTGAGTAGTAAGCATTAGGAGTTTCATAGATAGTGGAGATAAATCAACACAACCGTTACGAATTTCCCTATTGATTCCTACTCTCTTTTTGCACCTGCTACTATACTACTTTTCCCTGATCCAAGAGGTCTTATTATGCCTTAATAAGGGGTTGGGACATAAGGATCACTTGAAAAAAATAAGCGAAGGGAGTGAACCTATTAACCCACATAATACAAGTGAAATCACAAAAATAGCCACACAAGAGGGAAACTCCACATCTATACAACCTATTACCTACAAAGAGAGTTTACTCTTAGATCCTCCAAAATATTCCAAGAATAATTTATTTTTACAATATATTGAGAAATTATGTCAGACCACTCAGGTCAATCAATTTATCAAAATTGTTTATCAACAACATATGAACAAAGCGATCAAACTACCAGGAGAAAATTCAAAGACAGTAAGAGTATTATTTGAAAGATGGCTTATCCACTGCATATATTCATCCCGAGAATGTGAAGTTTTGAAAACAGATTTGGGGGAAATCTTCATTATTCTTCTTGTTCTTTATTCTTTACAATATACATCTATATATAAGGATTACAATCTTGGAGGAGAAGAAAGGAGATTGAGAGAAGATTGAGGGGTGAGAGATTTGAGGAATCTGTTTCCTATGGATTAGGAAACAGAATATACATATTACTACTTACTACATTTCAACACTCTCCCTCAAGTTGGTGCATAGATATTGAACAAGCCCAACTTGTCAACAAATTTCAAGAAGAGCTGACTCGAAACTGTCTTGGTCAGGATATCTGCGAGTTGATTTTCAGACTTCACTTTAGATATCTCAACGACGTTCTCATCCAATTTCTCCTTGATGAAGAATCTATTCACCTCTACATGTTTCGTCCTATCATGTTGAACTGGATTGGCGGCAATATCACATGCTGCTTGACTATTACAATACACCTTCATAGGTTCATTTGGACCACAGCCTAAGTCCTGCAATAAGAGTTTCAACCATAAAGCTTCCGCTATACATAGAGCTACTCCGTGATACTCAGCTTCTGCACTAGAGCATGCAACAACATTCTGCTTCTTGCTTCTCTATGTAACTATATTTCCTCCAACAAAGGTGAAGTATCCTGAAGTGGAGCGCCTATCAATTATAGATCCTGCCCAATCAGCATCAGTATATGTCTCAACCTTTAAGTGACCATGTTTCGCAAATAGGATCCATTTTCCTAGAGCAAACTTAATATATCTCAGAATTCTCATCACTGTATCCATGTGATGTTCCTGAGGTGCATGCATAAACTGACTTACCGCACTAAAGCATATGATAAATCTGGCCGTGTATGCGCAAGATACATCAGTCGTCCAACCCATCTCTGATATCTTTCCTTATCACAAGGCACATGATCAGGTTCGTTGCAAAGTTTCAGTCCTTCTTCTAATGGTGTACCAATCGGCTGATAAGCAGACATTCCAGTTTTTTTCAATAAATCGAGAGCATACTTTCTTTGAGATAGAAATATACCATTTATCGAGCGAGAAACTTCAATACCAAGAAAATATCTCAAAGGGCCAAGATCCTTCATTTCGAACTCGTGTGACAAGTAGCTCTTCAATGCCATTCTCTCCTCAGGATCATTTTCAGTTACTATCATATCATCCACATATATAATGAGAGCAGTAATCTTACCTTCTTTCCTTTTCAGGAATAAGGTATGATCTGAATTACTCTGACAATATCCGAATGTCCTCATTGATTTTTTAAACCTCCCAAACCAAGCTCTTGGCGACTGTTTGAGACCATATAGCGCCTTCCTCAATCGACACATTTTAGTACTGTGTTGGACTGGTCTGTTTGACCCTGGTGGAAGATCCATATAAACCTCCTCTGTCAATTCCCCATGCAAAAATGCATTCTTCACATCAAATTGCTCCAACGGTCAGTCAAGATTTACAGCAAGTGACAGTAGAACTCGAACAGTACTGAATTTTG
Source organism: Hemerocallis citrina (assembly GCA_017893485.1). NCBI lineage: Eukaryota > Viridiplantae > Streptophyta > Magnoliopsida > Asparagales > Asphodelaceae > Hemerocallis > Hemerocallis citrina. The sequence goes on from JACEHZ010000695.1 coordinate 53,571, forward strand.
CCACAGGTGCGAATGTATCTTCATAATCAATTCCATACATTTGAGTGTATTCTTTGGCAACCAGCCTTGCTTTGTATCGCTCTATTGAACCATCGAACTTATACTTCACCGTATAAATCTATCTGCATCCTACTCGCTTCTTCCCTGCTGACAGCTCGACTATTTCCCAAGTCTCATTCTTTTTCAAGGACTTCATTACCTTATCCATAGCTGCTTTCCACCTTAGATCAGTAAGGGCTTCCTGCACACTGTTAGGAATAGATACATTAGATAATTGATTTACAAAATGACTTATTTGATTCTGACAAGCGGTGAGTGGAGACATAATTACTCATGGGATATTTGACGTTACTAGTGGGATCAGGTTCATAAGTGGGTTTCGGTATACCTCTATTAGTACGGTGCAGGAGTTCTCTTCTAGGAGCTTCGGACAACGATGACGATTAGTTTTAGGGTTCTGACGGTTCACTCTCACTGAGATTTGGTACTGGTTGCAATTCTTTAAGAGAGGCTTCTTTCCTTGGTTGCACTTCTTCGTGAGGGTCTTCCTCCCTTACTAGGTCTTCATTCAAGTGTTCGCCATTATTTGTATCCAGTTGTTCGTTCTGACTGGTAATTACTTCTTCATTCCCAAGAGTCTAAACTTCACTAACCCCTTCATCATACCCAAGAGTCTGAACTTCACTTCGGTACTCTCCCTGAAGTTCAGTCGTAGAAGAAGAAAAATATATCTCATCTTCATGGAACACAATATCTATAGTCACAAACATCCTTTGAGTTGGTGGGTAATAGCATCGGTACCCTTTCTTATCCTGTGCATATCCCACGAAAATACAGCAGACAGCTCGAGGAGTTAACTTATTGCGTTCATGTTGATGAAGATGAATAAATACAACACGCCTAAACACACGAGGTGGCAAGTTGACGACTTTTGGTGCATTCACAGCTTCAGTTAATGCTTGAAATGGTGTGAGGAAGTTTAGGATACTAGAGAAAACTCAGTTGATTAAGTATGCAGCAGAAGCAAGGGCTTCCCCCCAATAAATGAGTTGCATATTTTCATGGATAAGAGAAACACAGACCACCTCGAGCAAATGTCTATTTTTTCTTTCAGCAATCCCATTCTGTTGAGGTGTATAGGAGCATGTAGTATGGTGAACAATGTCGTGTTCCAACAGATTCGAACTCAGGTACTCTCCACCATTATCACTCCTAAGAACTTGAATCTGTTATTTATACTAAATCATAACATGCTTGTGAAAATTTGGAAACAAGCCACTAACTTCATTTTTCGACTTCATCAAACAAATCTAGGTCATACGAGTACAGTCATCAATAAATGTCACAAACCATTTGGCTCCTCCAAATGTAGTGGTTTTGGATGGACCCCAAACATCAGAATGGATAATCATAAATGGAAGAGAGCTTCTACTTGGACTTGGAGGAAAAGAGACACGATGAATTTTTGCGAGTTCACACACATCACACCGAAAGGTAGAAATTTCCAACTTCAAAAATAAACTTGGAAATAATTTCTTCAAATAACCAAAAGAGGCATGCCCTAGACGTCGATGCCATAGCCAAATATATGATTTCTTCTTCTCATCTTCGGATTCTTCCACACTTAGAGCTTGATTCAACTTGCTTAAACTTTCAGATTCTAAATCCAGGTAATAGAGCTTCCCGTGTCTAATCCCTTAACTAATCGTCTTGCGAGTCCGAATATCCTTAAACATACAATGTGAAGGCCAAACGACTACAATACAATGTAAGACAACAATTATTTGAGCAACAGATAATAGGTTAAAATTCAAGGATGACACAACTAGGGCAGTATGTAAGGTTAGGTTATTTGTGAGAGGTATGGTACCTTTGCCAGTAACAGTGGTAGGATTACCATTGACAGTGGACACAGTTGATTTGGTGGAAGGTTGAACTTATCTAAAATCAAAAGTTATATGGTCGGTAGCACCCGAACCAATTATTCATGCATTATTCATAATAGAGCCAGAAATATTAAAAACCTTACCATCATTAGCTACAGCAGCACGATCAGCAACCCCACCTGCGACAGTGGGTTGATTGCAAGTGTTCTCTCGAATATCCTTGCTATGATCCCAGATCTCCGGATAGCCGATAATCTTATAACAACGAGCTTTCGTGTGGCCGATCTTGCCACAATGAGTACACTTACTTGACTCATACAGATATTGTCCCATAGCAACACAACAAACATCACAGTAAGCAGAACCAATGATCCAAACACCAAATATCAGAAGGGATCAAAACAACAAACAATACTCCCCAAAACAACACACACCAAAATAGCACAACAGTAACAGCAACAGAAAAAGAGACAACGGCAATGGCAGAACAGCAAATGCCAGATCCAAAATAGCAAACGACAAAATCAACACAACAGCAAACAATGAGGACTTCGACTCAACTTCAGTGGTGGTGTTCGGGGCAGGCAGTAATCGGGAAGACTACGGGGAGAGGGCAGCAAGGTTACAGAGTCGAGGCGGTGAGGGAGGTGGCTGCAGGTGCTGGTCTTTGCGGTAGAGATAGAGGCGAGGAGGTGGAGATGCTGCGCTAGCAAGGAAGCACTCGACTGTGGGTTTCGGGTGCAGCAGAATATGATGGCGAGGAGGACGATGGCAGTGGTTACCGAGCGAGCAGCAACGAGGGTTCGACGGGGTCGAGACTAACTGCGGAGGTGAGATTGGTGGCGGAGCTTGACGAAAATGGCGAGCAGAGGTGATGATGGTGGAAGGCGGAGGCCGAGCGGGGCGTTCGGATTTGGGTGGTGCTCGAAGGGGGCAAAGGGAGGCATCGATGGGGAGCGTCGATGAGGAGGGCAGTGACCAGGGGTCACCGAAAAATGGCCGGATCGGGGAGAGAGAAAGAGGAGAAAGGAGGTCGGGGTTTCGGGGTTTGGTCGGGATCAGGGTGTGGGCGGGATCGGATCGGGATGGATGTGTCATATCCGATCACCTCATTCTCTTCTTCTTCTTCAACTAGCCTAGATTTGGTTAGGCTCTGATACCATTTTGAAAACAGATTTGGGGGAAATCTTTATTATTCTTCTTGTTCTTTATTCTTTACAATATACATCTATATATAAGGAGTACAATCTTGGAGGAGAAGAAAGGAGATTGAGAGAAGATTGAGGGGTGAGAGATTTGGGGAATCTGTTTCCTATAGATTAGGAAACAGAATATACATAGTATTACTTACTATATTTCAAGGGAATGATCATGAGGAGAGAATGACATTGAAGAGATACATGTCACAAGAGTTCGAAATGAAGGATCTTGGCTCTTTGAAATATTTTCTTGGTATTGAAGTTTCTCGCTCGAGAAATGGTATATTTCTATCTCAAAGAAAATATGCTCTTGATTTATTGAAGGAAACTGGAATGTCTGCCTGTCAGCCGATTGGTACACCATTAGAAGAAGGACTGAAACTTTACAACGAACCTGATCATGTGCCTTGTGATAAGAAAAAATATCAGAGATTGGTTGGATGACTGATGTATCTTGTGCATACACGGCCAGATTTATCATATGATTTAAGTGTGGTAAGTCAGTTTATGCATGCACCTCAGGAACATCACATGGATACAGTGATGAGAATTCTGAGATATATTAAGTCTGCTTCAGGAAAATGGGTCCTATTTGCGAAACATGGTCACTTGAAGGGACCATATTTCGCAAATAGGACCTTCAAGTGAGCATGTTTCGCAAATAGGACCCCTTTTTCTGGAGCAGACTTAATATATCTCAAAATTCTCATCACTGTATCCATGAGATGTTCCTAAGGTGCATGCATAAACTGACTTACCACACTTAAAGCATATGATAAATTTGACCGTGTATACGCAAGATACATAAGTCGTCCAACCAATCTCTGATATCTTTCCTTATCACAAGGCACATGATCAGGTTCGTTGCAAAGTTTCAGACCATTTTCTAATGGTGTACCAATCGGCTGACAAGCAGACATTTCAGTTTCCTTCAATAAATCGAGAGCATACTTTCTTTGAGACATAAATATACTATTTCTCGAGCGAGAAACTTCAATACCAAGAAAATATCTCAAACGGCCAAGATCCTTCATTTCGAACTCTTGTGACAACTTAGCCAGCTACCAAGAGAAGTATATAAATATGCTAAGAGTTATTTTGGTCTTACAAAGGCCTCCAAAATATATGTCCGGGTATTTTCAGCTATTCCCGAATTCCTTGAAGATGATGAAGAACTACCCGTTGAGCATATTATAAAGATAAGAATGAATACACAAATCCTGTTTGGAGCAACCAATATTATACCATATAAAAATGAAGAATTTGAAGAAATGATTCGAGAAATAAGAGCTATGGGATTTAGAATGTGAACTAAAGGACATACAAAACATATGGATCTATGATAGCCATGATCCACAAAAATTAATGATTTACAGCATAGCAAAAATTAAACAACCACAGTCAAAGAAAGAAGTCTTTCACATCTGGTACCAAATTCTACATGAAGGAGTCATGACAATGACAGAAGAGACAACTGTCCACTACTGTAGATCGATGAGGATGTGACCACAACATAAATGCGGACGGTGCGGAAAAGAACAAGAGAAGGCTGACGAAAAGTTATTTCTGATGTGAAGCACGTGAAGATGTTGGCCAGAATTTTTTTTTAACGTAAGCAGTGACATATTAGGCTCAATTATTTATCTATGATGTAAGCATTGATATAATGAGAACAATAATTATAATTGATGTAAAGTCATCCCTTTTTCTATAAAAGGGGAAGCAGGGTAAGGGAGAGCGAATAAGATCTAGAGAAGAAAAATTCCATATAAGCTTGTAAGAAGAGTCTGTAAGAAAGTTGAAATCAATAAAGACTATATTTCTTGTTAAACTCTTGCACAATATGAGGTATGAATAATTAGTCTCTTACCCTCATGAAGAGTTTTGTAAGGCTCTACCTGAAGGATCTTACAAAAATACCCATTTGTAACCTTCCATAATTAAGTTGTACACATAGTAGCAGAAAACGAGTTAGATTGTGGTTGTCTGTACTGAAGTGCTACTAGTTGTTCTAGATGTATCTCTTTGATGATGCTCTCTTGGAAAGCATAGTAGTTTTGTGATGGGAGGAACGTAAAAGGTTTACTACTATGCTCTCTTGGAGAGCATAGTAGTAAATTATTAAGTTTGTAATCCGTCAACTTGTTTAGATTTTAATTACTCCCTATTTTTGTTTCACAGGTTGGTTTGCCACTTGTACAACAATGCTTATTCCAGTTTGAGCAATTGGTAAAAGAGCACCTGCCAAAGTCGGGGTAGCATTTTTCCAAAGAAATGATCAATGCTAGCATGTATTCTAGTGAATGGTTCATAACCGTTTTCTCTTGCTCTTTCCCTTTTCCTTTGGCTCTTCGTATATGGGACGTTTTTCTCTATAAGGTTAGTAATTCTATTCTGTTGTATTTATAGAATATATCTCTAATCTCTAATATTATAATGGGAGAAGGCCTTAGTGTCATTTGTCATTTTGTCATTCTACCAACATGTGCAATGCATGTACATAACTAATATAAAGGAGATTTCTGGTTCAAATCCTCCCTACGTCAGAGTTTTTATTTTTATTTTTTAAAATTATTAAAACGTACATCGCACGAGTATATTCATTTAATTTGATGACTTTACTTTTTATAGACGTGCATCGCTCGTACATTATACTATACTAGTCTAAGTAATTGTCTTTGTAATGGTCAACTCTGCACTCATTTCTTTTTTTTTAATATCTGTCAGCAAATTATTAACTATTCAGCCATTTCTGAGAATAAATTCCAATATTGGCATTAGTTTACTTGGCAAGTGTATTCATTTATTTTCTATGTTCAGATGACTGTTTCATAAGTGTCAGCCTTTAAATTTGTTATACTCTTCATCTAACATATTTGAGTTGCATAGTAAAATTTGTTTGGGCTTACGTAATGGGTCAGAATTGGAAAATTTTGCCGTACTGCCCCCACTTTTTGAAAATATTTGGCGCCTTACTCTACTTCCGAAAACAATTAGCGATATGATATTGTTTAGGACACGTCAGCAACAAACGTTATTGGGAAAAACGGCATAGATTATTACGATGCCATTCTTCCCAATAACGGCATCTGTTTGGAAAAAAAGTTTCATGCCGTTATTTGGAATAACGACATTTGTTGCTTTTTGTGTACAGATTTAACAGTCTCAATTGTGAGCTGAGAGAGAATTAGAAAATTAAAATAACCAATGCCGTTCTCTGGGAGAACGACAACGATTATACTGATGCCGTTATTTTGAATAACGACATCAGTTATATTCGTTTTACACAGTTACCTATAATCAATAACCCTTCTCCTTCTCCCTTTTGCCTTACGATTATTTCTATCTTCATCTTCACTCCCGTTTCCCTAATCCCTAAAATAAAAATTCCTAAAATCCCAACTATTTAAGTGATTTGTAAGTTGCCAAACAACAATTATACGTAGACTCTACTTTTGATTCTCTCATTGATTATTCGAAATCAACCGGAATCCAAATTTGTGGTAAGTTTCGAAAATTTCTATTTTTTTTGTACAATGTTGATTTTGATCTATGAGAGATGTATACATTGGTAGTATAGTACAAGTGTTGTAGATTTGTGTTATCTAAGTAGTAATTGTGGAAAAGTACTTATGGATTGTTGGTGATCTAGGGTATGTGAAATGTTGAATTGTTGATCTAGGGTTTGTGAAATTGTTGTTGATTAGCAAGAGCTATATTGGTAGTATAGTAAAATTGATGTAGAATATCTCCACATAACTAATAGATATGTGAAGTAATTTTTATAGGAGATTGAGTTGTGGATTACCTATATTGCTATCTTTGCGAAGTTAGATTCATCTATTTGTATTGTGTGGAGATGTTGTGGTGGTGAATGTTTGTTAATGTTTAGTAATGTTTAGTCAAATTTTAGTACAAATTTGAGTATCTCTAGTCTTGTAATAATGTCTATTAATATTGTAGTTGACACGTTATATTTAATGTTGACAGGCAAATGGATCCTACACATCCATCTTCTTCCCATGATGTGGGTGCTTCGTCTAGTACTTCGCATGGACCACGGGGACATCCGGGTCCAATAGATCCTACCGTTCTTTATCTGCAAGAAGATCACAAGTCGCAGGCGGTTTGGAAAGGAGATGTCGAAAAAATGAGTTTCCGAATGCACACCATCATGGCGACGCACCCTCGTATTCAAAATTACTTGGTAAGCAACGGATTTTATGGAATGTCGAAGTTGGCAAAAGTCAAATGTGACCACACAATACTTACCGCTCTTGTGGAGAGATGGAGGCCGGAGACACACACGTTTCACTTACTAGCATCTCGGTCACCCTACAAGTTGTAGCCGTCATTGCGGGTCTTCCAATCGATGGGGTGGCCGTCACCGGCAACTTAATATTCAATAAAATTGCATTGATACGAGATTACCTTGGGCACGAGGTGGATGAAGATGATAAGGGAGTATTTGTTGGGGAATCAGTTAGACGTTCTTGGCTTTATATGGAGTTCAATAATCAACTGCCAAACGTACCGACGGACATCCAACTCCAGCGTTATACGCGGGCTTATCTGTTGTCGATGATTGGAGGTAATCTATTCCCTAATTCTTCAGAAGATGTAGTGCATCTCATGTACCTTCCATTGATCGCCGACCTAGAAAACAGTCGGCCGATATAGTTGGGAAAGTGCGGCTCTGGCCTCCCTCTACCGTGCCCTCTGCAATTGTTCGATGGAGTCAATCCAAATGACCGAGCCGATGTCGATATTGCAAATATGGTGTTAGGAATGAATACACCTCGGCCGACCCCGGGTAACGGTACTTTCAGAAATTTGGAGAGTGCAACAGGAAAATCCCGTGTTGAGAGCTCCTCTTGGTGCCTACTGGACGGGTAAGCTCACGTGGAGGGATAACCCACGTGGTGTCCTCACATATTACAGGGATGAACTCGATCAGTTGAGGGAAGAGTACGTCCACTGGACACCATACACAGAGGATAGGCTACAACGTCTACCCCCCATTTGCACCGCCAATAATCAACTATGGTTGACATTAGCTCCACTTGTAAATTTATCAATTGTAGAGTTCTATTACCCCGGTCGCGTCCTCCGCTAATTCAATGCACAGCAGCACGTCCCTGTAAACTCAATGAACGACCGTAGACTTCACAACATTACGGGCCAAGGTCGTTTACCGAATATGGATTGGGCCGGTCACCACCGTGCTCATGTAGAATGTTGGAATAAGAGGAAGTATGACTTGGTTGTAGATGGAATTGTGCCATATGATGGATCAATGCAAACCGGGTACATGGTATAGTACCATCGTATCACACGGTTGTATGTAGCGCCAAGAACAGATCTCCCTGTGGGTATCTAACAATCGATACCCGCGCACCAAGTGGAACCACCACCCGCACAATCCACATCGCAATCCATATATCAACCGAAAGCTTCCTCCTATCGTTTAATGGTAAAGTAATTTTAGTGTTAATTAATTTTGTTCACATCATTTTGCTTATGCTTGTTTAATGGTAAAATTTGGTTTACTACTAATAATTTCTATTCCTAATATAGATTGACAACACATGGGACATTGCGAGAAAATATGCTCATTTCTTGAAGAGCAACGCTTCGAAGGCATGTAAGAAATTGGCAAGAGAACTCCTACTTCCATCTCGTACTTCTCTTGAAGAAGTTGGAGACGGTTCATGCTTCGATGACCTTCTATGCTCAACCGAAATACCAACTCAACAAGCCCGAGCAAGCGTAAGCCGAGCACCACCTCCACCTCAACAAATAGTTGAAGCAGAACACCCCGCCGCACCTCGAAGTCAACCACAAACTCCTTCACATCATCCGAGAAGGGGTAAGAGTGTTCGCTCCCCTCCTACACAAAGTGAATTGGCAAATCCCGAGATTGAAGTAGGTGGAGGTGATGAAGAAGGAGATGTTGGCCCAAGTGCACCTGCAACTCAAGAGACCCGAGAGCGTAGGAGGAAAGTCCCGGTTCGAAAGAGGAGACCACCCCAACAATATATGCCTAGTTAGTTTTTTCAATTGTTGAACTTTATGCGTAGGTTATTGTACTTTTGATGAGTTGTTCATGTAACTCTGGGGAAATGTTTATGAGTAATAGTTAGCTGTTTTGTAAATGTATGTTTTTGAATAAATTGAATTAATATGATATTTGTCGAAGTGAATTAAATTGAATGAACTTGATTAACTTGATTTTCATGTGGTGAAGTGAATTAAAGTAAATTTTTGTGCAATTAAAGTATATGGAAAATCTTGATTGATGAGTTCATGAGTTGGAAAAATTTGAAGCAAAATGATGAGTTGATGTGGTCTGTGTATGCATCGAAGTCGAAGTAAATGGCATGTGCATGTCTGTGCATGTTTTGTTTGAAAAACATGAATAAAAGATGTCGTTATTGCAAATAACGGCATCTGATTCCTGTAACGTTTTTGCGGATAACGACATCAGTTAAGAGGCAAAATTTGAAAAGTTGGTATAGTTGTCAAACTTTCTGTCTTCACAGTCGTTCTCTAAGATAACGACATCCTTAACTGATGCCGTTATCTTGAATAATAGCATCTCCAAAGAATGTCGTTATCTTGAATCACGGCATCTCCTAAGAATGATGCTACGTATGCCGTTCTCCAAGATAACGACATCTTCTAACCATGCCGTTATCCTAGATAACGACATCTCTTATGTGTAAAAAATTAGAAATTTTGGGATTTCTGCCATTCTTTCTGCCTTCACAGTCGTTCTTTTGAATAACGACATCTTCTTAATATGCCGTTATTCGCAAGACCAGCATCTGTTATTTCAATAGCTGTGCATGTTTTTTGTGCATGTTATGTGGAGATAAATTACTAAAATCAAATTTATCCATATTCAACAACCATTCATTCCACAAATCTCATTCTTAACTATTTAACCTTAAATTACTCTACATAAAACTACAACTCTTTAATTCATACAAACTTAACGATAGATTATACATTACTAAAATACAATAACAGGAAACAAGTTCAAGTGCGGGTAGACTGTGAAGTCCCCACACTTTGTACATTCTTACAACTCTGTCTATTGTGTCCCCTCACTTCGCATTTCGAACAAACTTTCCCACTGCTCCCACCTTCTCGAGCATCCATGTCATTGCGGATGCGAGTACTCATCGGTCGCCCTTTTACCCGACGAAGACTTGAATCGACTATGAGCACCGGTGCGCTTTGTGTCGGCCAATAAGATTCGTCTGGTATAGGATTGAAAGTTGGTGCCCATATTTTTGCTAACGAATCGGTAGAGTATAAGGCATCAATGTATGGTTGATAATCAAGCACACGGGAAGCACATGCCGCTAACACATGAGAGCATGGAATGTGATATAGTTGGAATTTGCCAAGTACAAGTTCGGCCCTCGAGGTCTACTGTGTGCCAATGTCCACCCTTTTGATATCCACTATCCATTCTAATGCCCGTTTCACCCCAAAAATACCTGACTGATTATTAAATATTATTGCCTCATGTAAATTGAATTTTTCACGGCGTACATCAATAAGATCCTGAATCCGTGGCGCCCATAATTTACCTTCACTGATAAGTGTCTGCGCGGCTTTACAGCGATCAGTAAAGTACATGTTTAGACGGAAAAATATCTGTTCCATAATTGCGGTGACAGGCAAGCTACGAACACCTTTTAGAACCGAGTTGAAAACTTACGACAGATTTGTTGTCATTATACCATATCTACGCCCACCATCGGCAGTAAGTGCCCACTTCTCAATCGCTTTCTCCTTCACCCAATTAGCCCCATCAGCATTGCTCACTTCAAGTTGTGCCATCTTTTCCTCAAACTTCTTTCACTAATTTTGACACGCGATTACCTTCAACTTACTCATCAAAAATTTGCAACCAAAATTTTTACGGAAATTACTAGAAAAATGCCGTATACAGAACTGATGATATGCAAATGGTTCCCTCTACGTACCGAACTCATTTTGCATTGCTGATAAAATACCGGCATGCCGATCAGAAATGATACATAGACCTTCACGATCTGTGACGAAGCACCGAATACAGTTCATGAACCATGTCCACGTTTCTATGCTTTCACCATCAACTAGTGCAAATGCAAACGGAAACAACCTACCGTTTGCATTTGGTGAAACAGCAATCAACAAACAACCTTTATATTTCTCGTACAAATGAGTGTTGTCTACACTTATAACTAGTCTACATGCCTTAAATCCTTCGATGGAAGGACCGAATACCCAAAAAACACCCTTAAATGTTTCTATGCCCGGACCAGACACAATCTTCGCCCAATGTACAGCCGTACCTGGATTTGAAGCTTGAATTGCATTGAGTAGATATGGTAATTTAGTGTACGTTTTTTCAAAAGAATCATATAGTCGCTCAATTGCTTTATGTTTAGCCTTCCAAGCTTTCCAGTATGATATTGTGTAATGGAACTTACCCTTCGCCATTCCAATTATGGTCTTGGTGTTATTGCGAGTTGTTCCTTCACAACATCCAATATAACCATCGATACGACCGTGGAGTCAATTTTGTTGTGATTCTGAGTCAATGTAGGATTCACACATGTGTGTGCACCTTCAGGCTTCTTTACCACGAAATAATTACAGCCTTTGGGAACAATTGCATGCAACCGCTATGGACAACCAACTACATTTTGAAGTGACGAGTTTTCTACAATCTCCTCGGCTGAATGGTTGATGGGTGCGTATTTACATTTCACATAGTATAGACCACGATCTGATTTTACCATCACGAATTCTCTATAGTTCTTCACGGCGTATATCTTCACTTGATATTGTAGAGCATCTTTGGTTGGAAATATTTGACCTGTGAAGAGTTCATCCAAGTTGGAAGAACCAACGGAAGACTGTATATATTCATGTATGGTGGCACGAGATATCCATTCATTGGATTGAGATCTACGCATCGTTGCACTTGTGTCCTGACTTGGCAACACGCAGGCATTGTTAACCGGCACATCAACATTGACAACAATAACTGGAGCTTCAATGGCAACCTCCTCCTCATCATCTTCAATACCGCGTTCCTCATCTTCTTCCTCTTCGACCAAATTGTTATTTACAACGGCATTTTCAAAGTCTTCCATTGCCATGCCGGCTAACAAAATATTTTGTGACAATAAAGGCAGATGTACGTGCTCGTATTCGGAGGAAACAGGTTCCGTTGGAGTTATGCTAGTATCTTCATCTGTATTTGAAATTCTAGCATGTGACTCTGCATATGGTTTCAAAGTCCGTGTGGGCCTTGGACTTTCAATAACAACTCGTGTAGTATTTGGAAACCTCGTTTGATCGATATATAACTCAACTGCGTTCCAACTATAACTTGGATCAAGTGTCCTAAGCATCATAGACCTTAGAGAATTGTCATTGTCTACGGGTACCAATATGAAATATTGCACATCCCCTTTACCAGCAGCATAACGGGCTCTGATTTTCAGACTCATTTTACTTCTATCCCAATTGGTGACTTCATACATCTTATCTATTAATTCTGAGTACGTAAAGTTGCGGGGGGCCCAAATAATTACCGGTTCAACATCACTATAAGAATATCCAATCTTGGGATCCTTAATTACTTCACCCCCAAAATATAACCAAATAAGGATATCAAATTCCATACCTAAGCATAAATATTCAAACATATTCAAGTCATTCACTACTCACAATAAGCATAACATGGGAATACATATCAAACATACGGTTAAGATAATAATACCTTCAAATTAAACCGTACGGCCACTGGCTTCGAAATTCGTTGTGGATGAAGAATGAAATGAGAGTGGGAATAAGGAGGTAGGATGTATGAAATTTTAGAGCACTCCAATGGTTAAATTTTTTTAATTTAGGGATCTAGGGTTTGTGGGTTACAGAAGTGAAGAGAGAGAGAGAAGAATACGAACGACAAGGGGTAGGAGAAAGGTTTGGGGGTTATTGATTATAGGTAACTGTGTAAAACGAATATAACTGATGCCGTTATTCAAAATAACGACATCAGTATAATCGTTGCCGTTCTCTCAGACAAAGGCATTGGTTATTTTAATTTTGCAATTCTCTCTCAGCTCACAATTGAGACTGTTAGATCTTTACATAAAAAGTAACAGATGTCGTTATTCCAAATAACGACATGAAACTTTTTTTCCAAACAGATGCCGTTATTGAGAAGAACGACATCGTAATAACCTATGCCGTTTTTCTCAATAAGCATCGTAATAACCTATGCCATTTTTCCAATAACGTTTGTTGCTGACGTGTTCTAAACAAGGGCATATCGCTAATTGTTTTCGGAAGTGGAGCAAGGCGCCAAATATTTTCAAAAAGTGGGGCAGTAGGGCAAAATTTTCTCAGAATTGATATTTAGGAATTCAAGTGCTGTTTCATATTAAGTTACGACCATTTATAACATTTGACCAACCTTTCTGTGGAGTAAGTACTGTACCTTTGACGATGGAGTGTAAATACTAAATAGGCTGGGAGGGAATCATTTGATGCCTGGCAAAGTATATTCTTATATATGCTGTGTTTAATATGTTGGCCTACATATTGGAAAATGAATGTCAGTATCAGGGTGGACGGCCACAGAATTGCCTATTTCATACTGTAATTCATTTAGGAGTGGAAATCTTGAAAATATCGGAAGTCTTGAGGATATACCAGCCTATAGTCGGGGATGTCAGTTTGGACTTTTGGTTAAATTTTCTGGTTTGAACCAAATGAAACAGTAACCTTTACCCATCTAAACCCAGAAACCCAATCCCTACTGCCATTTTATCCCATCCCCAACCTTATCAGTATTTTTTCCCCAAACTGCCCCATTTTTTGAAAGTTTTTCCCAAACCGCCCCAAATTTTTTATTCCCAAACCATCCCACTCGGTCTTTGAAAGACCGAGTCTAGTATAAACTAGCACAGACTTTCAAAGACCGAGTCTTGCTCTTCGATTTTTCGAAGTGCAAGACTCGGTCTTTGAAAGACCGCGCTAGTTTATACTAGACTCGGTCTTTCACTTCGAAAAATCGAAGAGCAAGACTCGGTCTTTGAAAGACCGTGCTAGTTTATACTAGACTTGGTCTTTCGAGTCTTAGACTTTGGGGGTTTTAATTGCGCAGATCTACTTTCTTCTTCTTCTCGACTTTATTTATTTTTCGACTTTTTTTTCTTCTTCTCTCTATCCTTCAACGAAACCCATCACCCCCTAGCCAATTTTGTGGTCGATTTCCTCTTAATTCGATCGATACACTCCCCAAAACTTACTCTCTCACCGATTTTCGATTTCCCCAACCTTTTACCCCAAATTTGATTATTTCTTTAAACCCTAAATCCCGAAATTCCAATTTCTTAGATCTCGTTTAATTTCATCTTTGTTAGGGGAAGATCTTGGTTGAAGGATCTAGAAGTACTCTACATTGTCACTAGCTCGCTTTGGAATCTCCTACTCGAAAGGTATATTTCTGAAGCTTTTGATAAGCAAATTTTGCGTTAATTTTGGGCTATTGTGAAGGTGCTGAGTTGAATTTGAGTTATTGTTAACAATGTAGAGTAGCCATTGTTTTTATTTTTAGTTTTAATTAGAGAATGAAAAAAAAACAAATATGTAGCAAACGGCATTGTTATATAGAAATTGTTATTGTGGAGATGTTTCGAGATTGTTGTTGTTTTTGTTGTTGAGATGTTGTGGTTGTGGAGATGTTTCGAGATTTTTGATGTTTTTGTTGTTGAGATGTTGTAGTTGTGGAGATGCTTCGAGATTTTTGATGTTTTTGCTGTTGAGATGTTGTGGTTGTGGAGATGTTTCGAGATTGTTGTTTTTTATATCTAGGTTATGTGTAGTTAATAACAATTTTGTTGAAGTTGTAGGATTTGTTTTTTATTGTAAATGGCACGCACAATGGGGAACATGGAGGTAGGAGAAAGTAGTAGACCTCCACATGGCGATGGACCACGTACACGCGGTGGACGTGGTCGTGGTCGTGGTCGTGCTCGTACCGAGGGTACTAATGTAAGTAATTAATTGTTGATTCTAATAGAATTATATTACATTTCGGTTTATTGATGTAAATGTTATTGTTATGTAGGTTTAAGTCAATCCAAATGTGGCGGGCACTTCTTCTTCAGTCCCTTCATCATCGTATATTCCTTCTGGAGGCCCAGGACCCCTCGACCCTTCACTCCTCACTCTTCAACCATTGCATCGATCACAGAATATTTGGAATGGTGAGGTTACGGAGTGCCGCTTTAGGACTGGTCATCTGCTACCTATGCACCCACGTATACACGAGATACTAAGAGACAGTGGGTTCTACGGTATTGCTAGGATGACATCCATCAAGTGCGATCGACCTCTTTTGGAAGCACTTCTTGAAAGATGGAGGCCCGAGACACACTCCTTTCACCTTCCAGTTGGGGAGATGACAGTCACTCTGTAGGACGTTGCCATACTTACCGGGCTTCAAATCGATGGAGAGGCAGTCACAGGATCAATGGACTTCGACCCGGTTTATATAGTCGAGGAGTATTTAGGTGTCGAAGTTGAAGTCGGTGCGGTTAATGGTAAATTTATCCGTTTGAAGTGGTTGAAGGACAAGTTTAAGAATAAATTGAATGAAAGTTCAACTGTGGCGAAGGTGGAGTGCTATTGTAGGGCCTACATTCTCACGCTATTCGGCACCGTATTGTTTTCAAATTCGACAGGAAATAGCGTCTCATTGATGTTCTTACCATTAATCGCCGATCTAGGTAACGTCAGCCGTTACAATTGGGGTAGTGCTGTACTTTCGTCACTGTATCGGAGTTTGTGTTTGTGCAGTATAGGTTCGAACCAGATGAATGGGCCTATGATTTTACTGCAGATATGGAGTTGGGAGTGTATTCATGTAGGTCAGCCCGTAGTACGGATCCAATCTCAGCACTGGACAGTTCTTCCCAATGACGTGGACATGCTACCTCCTATCGGTGTTTACTGGACAGGCAAACTTACATGGACAGCCAACCCCAACAGGTGCTTAACATACTACCACGATGAGTTGGATAGGTTGGTAGCTGACTGTGTCGTGTGGTTTTCTTACACGGAGGAGCGACTGGTTCGACTGCCGCCTAATTGCACGTACAGGCATGATTTGTGGCTCACGAAAGCACTTTTAATCAACTTTGGGGTTGTCGAGTTCTACTACCCCGATAGAGTGCTACGCCAGTTTGGTCTTCACCAAGAGATTCCAGTTGCCGAGCCATTCAATGCCGAGATGCACAACATTACAGGAATGGGCCGTACCCTCGGACACAATTGGGCTGCTTGCTTCTCTGTGTACGTTCAGAGATGGAATGTTCACCGTTTCGAAGAAATCATCGGTGGCATTCCACCGTTTGACCTCTCGGTGCATAGGGTGTACATGGCTTGGTACGAGAGAGTCACTAGACGGTATATTTCTCCAACGTTGCAGACTCCTGTTGGAGTGGTAGTCCCGATCCATCGACCAGGGACCGAACCAGCAGATCAACATTCCGTGAGGTTGCCGATGTACCAACCAAAGGGATCCACTGTTCGAAAATTTGTAGTTTTAAAGTTTCGTTTTAAATTATTAAAGTTTATATATAAATTTGTTTTTATATATGTATGTGTATATGTAAGTAACATAATCTTTCAACTTTTCATGATTCTCAGTTGAGCCAGACTTGGGCCATTGCAAAGAAAAGTGCAACTTTGTTGAATGGCAATGCCGCCAATCAGATGAAGGAAACCATACGGGAGATGTTATCTTGTTGCCGTGCACAAGCTGATCTTGTGAGCGAGGGAGCAACATTAGATGCAATACTAAGGACTCCCACACATCGAACGAGCAGCCGTTCTGGGGTCCGACGAAAGAAAGTTGTTCGAAGGCCTCCACCTCAACCTCCAAGCGAATCAGAACACGAAGAACAAGCAGGGCCTGAGATTGAAGGGGAGGGTATACAACAAGAAGTTGGGAGTGAGATTCAAGAAGAGGAGAACATCCCGTTGTCCGATCTAACACAGGCAATTCCACAACGTGGTAGACGACAACGAAGACCCACCAACTTCTTCACACCTGACCATTGATTTTTGATGTAATATTATGAGTTAGTATTATTTTGTAATATTTTGAACTTGGTAGGTGTTGTAATTTTTTTAGTTAGTTTGATTTTGTAGTTTGATGTTAGTTTGATGTTAGTATGATGTTGTAATATTATAACTTAGTAATATTTTGTAATATTTTGAATTTGGTAGATGTTGTAATATGTTAAGTTAGTTTGAATTTGTAGTTTTTTAAAATTTGCTTGATGTTGTAATGTGGTTGTGGAGATGTCTCGTGATTGTTGTTGATGTTGTGGTTGTGGAAATTGTTGTTGTTGTCGTTGTTTTGAACGTGGAGGTTCGAGATTGTTGTTGTTTTTTGTTGTTGAGTTGTGTTTGTGGTTGTGGTTGTTGTTGTTGTTTTGAACATGGAGGTTCGAGATTGTTGTTGTTTTTTGTTGTTGAGTTGTTGTGGTTGTGGAGATTGTTGTTGTTTTGGTTGTGGAGGTTCGAGATTGCTTTTTGTTGTTGAGATGTTGTGGTTGTTGTTGTGGTAGTGGAGATTTAACAAGATTGTTGTTGGAGATGTTGTGGAGATGGGGCTAGATTGTTGTTGGAGATGTTGTGGTTGTGGAGATGTGGAAGTGATTGTTGTTGTGGGATTGAATTTGGAGTGTGGAAATGATTGTTGTTGTGATTGTGAATTTGTAAAGGGTATTAGCAGTTTGAATGGAAATTGTAACATACAGGCACAAGACTCGGTCTTTCAAAGACCGAGTTTGGTGTAAACTTACACGGTCTTTGAAAGACCGAGTCTTGTGCCTGTAAGCAAAATTTCAATCAGCTTCAAGACTCGGTCTTTCAAAGACCGTTGTCATTTTAACTAGACTCGGTCTTTCAAAGACCGAGTCTTAAAGCTTATTGTAAAATATATCTTACAGACGTAAGACTCGGTCTTTCAAAGATCGAGTCTAGTTAAAATGAGAACGGTCTTTGAAAGACCGAGTCTTGAGTTCAATCAATTCCAGAAACCAAGCTGCTCTCTGGAAATGAGTGAACACCACAGTCATTTTTTGAAAAACCGTTCTAAATATAACTAGACTCAGTCTTTGAAAGACCGAGTCTTCAATTTGTGAAATTTTTTTCATTTGGATTGAAGACTCAGTCTTTCAAAGACCGAGTCTAGTTATATTTAGAACGATTTTTCAAAAACCGACTATGATGTTCACTCATTTCCAGAGAGCTGCTTGGTTTCTGGAATTGACTGAACTGAAGACTCGGTCTTTCAGAGACCGTTCTCATTTTAACTAGACTCGGTCTTTGACTGTAAGATATATTTTACAATCAGCATCAAGACTCGATCTTTCAAAGACCGAGTCTTATGAAATTGACAACGGTCTTTGAAAGACCGAGCCTTGAAGCTGATTGAATTTTTTTACGAAAAACTTCAAGATATTTTGATTCGAATATATTAACTTATTGATTCCGAAATACTCTCTTTGGCCAATATTTAAACCTCAATTAATCATACATTTTCAACAATTAAACACATCCAAACTAAGTACTTAGTTCGATATAAATATTACAAACACACTAGAAAGCACATAATCAAAATTTAATTGTTTTGAGATGCTCTGTTAGTACATCGACGCTTGTTGTGTCCTTCCAAACCACAACTTGAACATTTCATTCCCATACCCCTGCTAGAACTATCTCTCACATCCATGTCGTTGCGTATTCTCGTGGATTTAGCCCGACCTTTCCGTGAATGTCGCAAACTAGCATCCAGTACGAGTCATGGACTGTCGATGGTAGGCCAATACGCTTGATCTAGAATAGGACTGAACACAGGAGCCCAAGTTTGTGCTAATGACCTGACAAGGTAAAATTTATCAACATAAGGCTTGTGATCGATTGCACGATATGCACAAGCTGCTAATACATGAGAACAGGGAATATGATATAGATGAAACTTCATACATGTGCATGTTTTCGTACCCAAGTTCACAGTGTGCAAATTCCCACCCTTGCATTCTCCATTTACTATGCGTATACCCGTTCTCACGAAAAAAACTCCAGGCTGATGATGAAACATTGTAACCTCATGTATACTTTTAGCAAAAATCTTCCCTTCACATAAAAGCTTACTAGCTTCCTGTCGACGAGTAGTAAAGTAAGTGTTGAGACGTAGGAAGATCGTCTCAACAATCGCAGTTACTGGTAAACTACGGACTCCTTTCAAGACTGAATTGAAGCATTCTGACAGGTTCGTAGTCATTATTCCATATCTTCGACCTTCATCTGCATAAAGTGTCCATTTCTCAACCGGCTTCTCTTTCAACCAATTAGCCGCCTCGACATTGACGCTTTCAAGTTCAGCGAGTTTGGCCATAAACTTTTTGGGTTGGTTTTGACACGCTATAATTTTGACCTTTTTCCGCAATGCCTTGCTACCAAATTTACTAAAAAAATTTGTGGCAAAATGACGCATACAATATCGATGAAATGCATTCTGTTCGTTCCAAGCTCCGTTTTGCAAATCCATAGCAGACAATATACCAGCATGACGATCCGAGATAACACACAACTCAGTGCGATCGGTGACATAATACCGATGAAACTCATGAACCATGTCCACGTATTTATACTCTCTCCATCAACCAATGCAAATGCAAATGGAAATAAGCAACCATTTGCATCCGGGGAAACAACAATTAGCAAACAACCATTTTACTTACCGTACAAGTGAGTTCCATCGACACTGATAACCGGTTTGCAAGACTTGAAACCTTCAATCGAAGGACCAAATGCCTAAAATACTCCCTTGAATGTTTCCTCGCTAGGACTAGACTCATATTTATCCTAGTGGACAACGATTCCTGGATTTGCTACTTGAATTGCTGTTAGTAGAAAAGGCAACTTCGTGTATGCTTCTTCGAAGGTACCGAACAACCTCTCAACTGCCTTTTGTTTTGCATTCCAAGCTTTCTTATATGAAATCTGATAATTATATTCTATTTTCACAATCTCAATAATTTCCCGCGGTGATAAACCAATATCCTTCTTCACCACACCCACAATCAAATTACAAACAAGGTTAGCATCAATTTTACAGTGGTCTTGATTCAACGTGGAATTCGTACAAGTATGAGGCCCAACTATCTTCTTCACCACAAAATTTCTCCCCCCTTTTGGAACAATAACTCGTAATCTCCAAGGGCATCCACCATCACTTACTCCTGGGGGACCTTGTACGGTCTCCTCAATTATACGTTTTCTAGGTGCCATCTTGCATTTAACAGTGTACAGTGACGGTGAAGTTTTCAATGTGATAAATTCACGATGTTTCTTGATAGAATACACCTTGACAACTTGCTGAATGGACTCTTTACTTACAAACTCCTGTCCAACGTACAATTCGTCTACATTGGATGAACCAGAAGACTCTTGTGGAACTGGGTGTACTCTAGCACCTTGAGCCATCTCCTCCGTAACATGAGCGTTAACATTAGCATAGCTATCAGTAGCTCTCACTTCGTTAGAACTATTGTTCGTAGGATTTACATTTGCTACATCATCTTCTTCTTCTCCATTTTCTACACTTTCATCATCGTCTGTGTGGTAGGGTAAAAATGGCCTGGGGGCCCAACCAGGGCCCAATACAACTCTCACTCAAGAAAGGTAAAAATAGCAATCTAGTTCGGCTTCGAACCATTGCAGGGTCGGCGCCGACCCTCAAGTTCACCCCCACAGAGCTGGCCTCCTCGTGTCCGACGAGTCTCAGTGGCCCTCGGCATCCGATCCGTGACAGCCCCACGGGTCGTCCCCCCTTTCTGGCGAAGCATGGGGATGACCTGACGCAGCCTAGGCTCTCCGATTCTCCCAGAAGCACAGGAGACCTACGATCAGCCATGTCAGCTCCAAATACCACCAAGGGTTTTGCCACGACAGCCCTATACCACCCCTGGTATTGCCACGTCTGCCCTAAACCCCCTGGGCCCTCTGCCACGTCAGGCCCATGGGCTTTCGGGTCCAGACCCGGCCCCCAAGCGGAACCAAACCCGGTTGGAATTCTCTATAAATACTAGACCCTCACCCACCTTTTCAGGTAATCAATCTTTTACCACTTAAATTCACCTAGTTATTGCTACTCTCTCACAGAGACTGACTAGATCGTCGGAGGGTCCGCCACCGAGACAAACCCCGGTGTTTCAGGACCATCTGCAGGTACACAAGACCGCGGATCCGAACCCTCTGATCCGAGCCCAGATCTCCGCCTCATTCCGAGGTCACCGCAGGTTCCGCCCGGTCAGCCGAGGGTCGTCAGACGAGCAGCTTTCTCCTTCAAATACAAATTGAGTCCGAACTCACACCTGGTGCATCCACACGTCTCCCAGAAATAAACCGCATCAGGTTGGCGCCGTCTGTGGGAACACTGCTTCAGAAGCCGACCCGAGCCCGACCATCGAGCGACCTCGACAACCGAACTCTCATGGCCTCCAAGGGCAAGGGGGCCGCGTCCTCCGTCAACCGACGGGACACACCCCCACCAAAAACCAATGCAGGGCCACGCGCATCAAGGCACGGAGATTCCCATCAGGGATCCCGGCGAAGCGCCACCCGTACAGTCCAGCCCGACCTACGGGGAGTAATCGTCAACCGACAGATTAGCCGCAACAGGGGAAGGGCCGCTTCCAACCCGGCCCTGAACCATCCGAGACCGCCGCCCGAGGGACGGAGGTCGGCACTCAGCCGCATCGGGAGGCAGCCTCCAGACCGACCACATCGGGTCGAGGGAGCCCCCGTCACTCACAAGGAGTTCCAAGACTTCCGGAGAGAAATTCTCGGGGCCCTCCGACGGACCCCCAGGGAGGAAACCCTCCGCTCCCAAACGGGGTCGGATGCCGAGACCAGCGCGTCGTGCCCTTCAACAAACCAGCCAGAAGACGATGGCATACTCCTAAGGCACCTCCAAGAAATGGAGGATCGCCTCGATCACATAGGAGACGGCGACCGACGGGCGGCTCAGGGGTACAGACCTGTCCGACCTCCCTTCTCCGCCCCCATCCTCCAAGCAGAAATACCCAGGAATTTCCGACCACCTCAGTTCGAGACCTACGACGGCGAGGGAGATCCCGCTGATCACATGGAAGGTTTCAAAACCCTCATGATGATTCACAGCGCCTCAGATCCCCTGCTATGCCGAGCCTTCCCCGCCACGCTTCGGGGTCCGGCTCGTGAATGGTATTCGAAACTCACCCCCGGCTCCATTTACTCCTTCGACCAACTAGAGGGCAATTTTCTCGCCCACTTCGTCACCAGCCGGAAGGCGGAAAGGACTAGCGCTTCTTTACTTGGGCTCAAGCAGATAGAGGGAGAATCCCTCAGAGTGTTCGTCCACAGATTTACCACGGAGGCGAGGTCGGTCTCCTCTCTTGATCCAGGAGTCGCCTCTGCGGCCTTTCGGCACAACGTTCGTCATGGACAGCTGAAAGCTTCTCTGGCGAAGAGACCCCCCATCGACTTTCCCGATCTCCTCAACAGGGTCGAGAAATACATTAGGGCAGAAGAGGCCCTTAACCCCGAAGATACCAGGGAGGCCATCGGGAAGGGAAAACGGAAGGTTGAAGAGGTCGAACCATCAAAGAAAGCTCCGAGGGACGCGGGGGCCATGAAGAAGGTCCCGCCGGTCCCCCGCTTCCAGAGGTACACTCCCCTGACGCATAACATATCCGCCATCCTCTTAGAAATCGAAGACAAAGGCATTGTCCGACTACCCCCCCGATCTAATAACAACAAGAATCGAGATCAACGCTTCTACTGCCGCTTCCACAGAGATCACGGGCACGAAACCGACCAGTGCCGGGCCCTGAAAGACGAAATTGAGGAACTCATCTCCAGGGGGTACCTCCGAGAATTCACCCGAGAAGTCCCGCGGGATCGACGAGATACTAAGAACCGGAGGTCCTCGCCTCCGAACCCTACCCCGAACCGCATCCAGGGTCGGGATCCCGAATCCGAGGGAGCCACAGATACGCCCTTCATCTTACACTGTGTCCACGGAGGACCGATGGGAGGAGATTCAAACACTTCCCGAAAAGCCTTCATCCGGGAGGTGAATGCTGTCCACGACAATCCCTCGCCCAAGCTACAACCGATGCCGGTCTCCTTCTCAGGAGAGGACCTCGAAGGCGTTCGCCTACCCCACTGCGATGCCCTCGTCATTAATCTCCTCATGGCTAATTGTGAAGTTCGCCGAATCCTCGTCGACAACGGCAACTCGGTTAATATTCTTTTCCTCGAAGCCTTCGAGAATCTCAAGCTACCTAGAGGCAAGCTCAAACCGGCCGGATACACCTTGCATGGGTTCTCCGGCGTCCCTGTCGTGATAGAAGGGATTGTCACCCTCGACGTTACCGTAGGATCGGCTCCTGCCAAGAGGACCGAGTCCATGGACTTCATGGTGGTCAACGTCAAGGCGGCTTACAACGCCATACTCGGCCGACCCGGACTATGCTCCCTCCAAGCGGTGCCTTCGGCTTACCATTTGAAACTCAAATTTCCCACCCCGCGAGGAGTCGGCACTGTCCGAGGTAGCCAAGAAGCAGCGCGATCGTGCTACATGACCACCGTCGGGAGAGATGTGTTCTCCCTCGACGCTGTCGAGTTCAAACCTGAGAGGGACGGCCCTGCTTCCAAACATGTCACCAAGCGGGAGGAGACCCCAGTCAAAGCCAAGTACCTAATGACACTCCTCGAAGGACAAACATAGGCTCTAGCCTGGCTAAATGTAAACCCGTTTTTTGTGTAAACACTCATGTGTACAGGACCGTCTTAGCGGCCCTCCTTATCCTATGCAAAAGAGATCTCTTTTTTGTTAAAATCCTAACGCCAGATAATGAAATCGGCGCCCGAGTCCCCACTCCGGTATCATCCCCAACGCCTCGGTGGGCTCCAACCGAATCCAAGCTGGGGACTCTCCCTAAGGCCCCACTTCGATCCCTCGCGGGTCGGTGGGCTCTCCTTAAAAACCACCATCGATCACTACACCACTAGCCAAAGCAAAGAAGGAACAGGATTCTTTATTCGTACCATTTTATTTCTCACCCTAAGAAAACAAACAAAGACCGTTACAGGACCACTCCACTCATCTCAAACTGAAAGAACGGGATTACTCCGAACGAGCGACTAAAATCCCTCTCCTCGTTATAATGGTCCTTAAACTCAGCCACGGTCGACTCCCCAGCCACAGAGCTCTGGGTGTCATCTGGTCGCATACGCTGCAATAGCAGCCTCGCAGAGGAAACCCCCTCCGCTTGTCGACCCGCCGAGGAAGATGCCGAGGCACCCAGCATGATATTATGGCGGTATATCTCCATTTCTTTCTCCGCAAAAACATCACGAAGTAACCTCCCAGAAGTGGACCGAGACACCCAACACGGCCGGCCCAAGGCTCGCACCGCGAGTTCCCGATCCAGCATCGCCCTTCCCATCCGGCTCGCCTCCTCGCCAAGGGCTTCAGACATGTTCCTGTAATAATTGAAGGCAGCATCAGCATTACGGGCCCTCTCACGGTACCGAGCCAAAGTGGCCTCCAATGCCTCAACCTTGCTCCGAAGCCACGCAGCATCGGAACGACGGGGGTCCGCCTCGGGAAGGGAAGCCACAACCTGCAAAAGGACCGACTCGGCGCACATAAGCGAGGAGGTTCGGAAATATCCGAGGTCAAAACACTTGGCCAGTTAAAGATACTTTTTATAAATTGTATTTCTTCTTACAAACAAGGCGGTGGCCAGTCTGCGGGAGGCAAATACAATCAAAGGGGAGAAAAAAGAAAGATGAAACTACACAACTTGACCTCCCACCTCGGCATCGATCGGGTTCGCAGGAGGGTCGACGGCCGGGTTGCTAACGGGCCCTTCCTCGGCAGGAGTCTTCGGTGTCCCCTCAATCTCCATGTCATACTCGAAGCCGGACAGGTCGACGGACGGGTAGAAGTGCCTCACATAGCTGAGGGCCTTCGTGTAGCACTCATCCTGGGCCTTGATCACCATCCGCTGACCCGCATCTGTCAGCTCCGCCCTCTCCTTGGCGAACGCAGCCGTCAACTCCTCCTTCTCCTTGGCGAACTTCTTCTTCAAGGAGACCACCCTCTTTCCCCACTCGGCGTCCTGAGCCTCGAGCTCGAGCTTCATCTTCTGCTCCCTCTTATGCGAACCCTCGAGCTCGATCCGCATCTCCTTCATCTCCCGCTCGCTCTTGTCCGCCCGAACCCGCTCTTGCGACAGGGACGCTTCGTAGAGATTCTTTACATTAGCTCCCTGCATACAAGCCTGCGACCAGCAAAAAACTGATAAGAAGAGAACTTCCGAAGCAAGATTAACAAGAAAGATGAGATCGACAAGCTTACCAGCACGGTGGCCTGCGCCAGGCGCGTAAAGGCCACCTCTACGGGCTCACTCTCCATCGCTTGGCGATCACGAAGGGTTGCCAACTTCTCCACCACCTCAACGGCCTGGGCTTCCTCGGTCAGACAGTCGCCCATCCGAACCGACCAGTCCGGCGTCCACCGTTGCCGCAACATCTCCACCACCGGGTCCTCCTCCTCAACCTCTACCAAGGGACCTTTCCCCTTGTCGAGATCGGACGCCCTCGCTGGACCCTTACCCCTCGAAGGGGCCGCCCCCTTGCTCGTCTCCGAGCGAGTCCTCTTAGTCTTCGGCTCGAACGGGACCTCCGAGATAACCAGGGGCGGCTCCCTCGACCTCTTCACCGCCTCCCCCTTCTTCTTCTCGGCGTTCTCCTTCTTCATGGCGAGCCCCCTTGCTTTGATCGATGCCTCATCCATATCTACGGAAAAAACCATTAAGAGCAATGAGCAGGAAAGCACGAAAAGACCAAGAGAAAAGAAACAACTACATACGCAGAACGGCTGGGCTCAGTCCGACGCTCGCCAGATGGGCCTCCGTTACCTTCGTCCAATCGATACTAGGGGACAAACGGAGGCGCTCGACAAACCCCCACTCCTCGGCCGTCAGTTCCCCCGACCTCGGCGCAGGATAGCTCGGCTTGGAATAGTTCCATCTAGTCGGAATGTCCCAGGGCTCGTCACTCCGGATCACCAAGTATTTCTTCTTCCAATCCTTAATAGAGTCCGGGTGGCTGTGAACAACCTTCCTCTTACTCCGAGGGGAGATATAGTAAATGCCCTCAGCCGCCGAACTGATCATCAACATCGTCCGGAACACGTTCAACCGCAGGGGTACCTTCTGTGCCTCGCACATCAGTACAAAACAGATTATCTGCTTGCAAGAGTTCGGCCCATACTGCATCGGAGCCAAGGAGGCCCAGTTCAGTACTTCCCGAACAAACGGGTGGACTGGCAGCCTCAGTCCAGAAATGAAGGCGTCCACTGGGAAGACGCAACACCAGGCAGATAGGGGATCGGTTGGGCGCAGAGTAGAGCTCGGCAGCATCAATTCGTAGCCAGGACCTATGTGGTATGCCAGCTGCAAAACCTCCAAGTCCCCACCCTCCAAGATGGTCAGAATCGCGTCCATCGTCCCCCTCTTCCGACTCGGCGAGGAAGCCTGCACGCCAAAGAGCTCCTTATCGGATAGGTCGTCGGGATACTGACAGAAAGGCTTCGGCTGCACGGGCGAACCTGTCCACAAGTTACGATATACGGGCGCCTGGCTCGAACCACCAGTCCCTGGTCCGGCCTTCCTCGAAGCCTTCTTCTTCTTCGTCTTGGTTCGCTCCGGCGAGGAAGTGAATAAGGGCCCCAGGACAGTCGACATGGAACTCGGACCCGCACCCTGAACTGTGGATCTCTTTACAATGCCACCCTCGCCTCCCTCCTCCTCGAAAGTCAACTCCAAAACACGAACGCCGCCCGAGCCATCATTCGTCTCCCCCGACTCACTACTCTCCACCACAAAGGAACGTCGGGAGCGTAACGGCCTCACACCGTGTACCTCCTCCTCCTCACCTATGGGTTCCTCCCACGAAACCGAATCGGAAGACTCCTCGACGTATACTGACTCCCCCTCAAGTACGGGCTCCTCCCACGAAGTCGAGTTGGAAACAGGTTTCACTTCCCCCTAGATGTCGACACTGACATGCCAGACTGAGCCCTATCCATTTGTGCCTAAAACTAAACAGACTTACAAACTCACCTGGGGTCACTTCGGAAGGGCGACTCTAGTACAGCAAAAGGCGGGGGCGAGCACTGAAGTATAGGGAAATTTTTGAAAAAAAGAAAGGAGTGGGATGAAGAGGGAGAGGGAGGAATATTTATAGAAGATAAGAGCGACTCCTCGATTCCCGCGAGTACTGTTCACCTACTGACGTGCAACTGCCGCCTGGGAAATCGCGCCACGTCCTCGAAACGTGCGCTGCTGACGTCATCTAATGCCAGGCTGGCAGCCAGACGCGGGGGTCAGTTCGGTGGGAGTATTCAGCGGAGGGAGCTTTTTGCTTAAAAATTTAAGGCGCCGTCCTTAGACAGACGCCCGGGCTCCGAGGCTCGGTCGGTTCCCCTTTCACCCGTGAGCAGCTTGGGGCGTACGGCCTCGACGGCCAAAACCCCGAACTATTCAAGCGTGAGGCCAGAAAAAGTTTTGTGATTCAAAGTTTTAAGGCGCCGCCCTCGGCGAGCACCCCCCGGGCCCCGTGTTTCGGTCGGTATTCCGCCGACCCACGGGCCCCGGTCGAAAGCAGATCAACACTCAGAGATCGAGAGAAGCGCACCACTCCGAGCCAGTTGATTGCAACTGCAAAGGTTCAACCTGCTCTGGCAACAGAACCTTCACAGTTGCTAACAACTTGCCCGGAACGCCCTTCATTTCCTCCAGAAGACAAGACCTTCAGCGGCAAACAGCTCACCCCTCGGATTCGGTCGTTACCCCTCTCGCCCCGATCCCCCCTGGATCTGGCTGCCGTATCAGAGCCATCAGATCCAAGAGAAGATCCGGGCGACAGAGAAACCACCTCTCCGACACGACCAGGGGAAAATTTTTGCAAAAGACAGACGTCCGCCGGAGCAGACACCTTTGAGGACCAGTGGACCACTCTTGCTGTGATCCAACCCGCTGCGAAGAGGGGTATTTATAGCCTCCCCCATAAGCCAGCTTTTATGACATGGGGAAAACCAAACGACGGAAGACCATGCGCCATACATTTATTAGGCGGCGCCATTAAGGCCCCTGGGAAATTAGAACATCGCACAGATCCCGGGGTGCCTTCAATACTCCGCAAAAGATGGCAGGCTACCCTGCCCAACATTCCTAAGGCACAACAGTTCACCCCCCACCCTTGTTGGCCCATAAGTCCCTCGCCTGCTCGAGGTCGGGTCTAGCACCAGGGTAGTCTTCTAAGGAAGGCTCCACGGCTCGCCATCGCCCTTACCGGCCCGTAATCCCTCGCCAAGCTCGAGGTCAGGCCTGGCACCAGGGTAGTCTTCTCAGGAAGGCTCAACGGCTCGCCACACCCCTTGTTGGCCCATAAGTCCCTCGCCCACTCGAGGTCGGGTCTAGCACCAGGGTAGTCTTCTTAGGAAGGCTTCACGGCTCGCCATCGCCCTTGCCGACCCGTAATCCCTCGCCAAGCTCGAGGTCAGGTCCGGCACCAGGGTAGTCTTCTCAGGAAGGCTCAACGGCTCGCCACCCCCCTTGTTGGCCCATAAGTCCCTCGCCTGCTCGAGGTCGGGTCTAGCACCAGGGTAGTCTTCTCAGGAAGGCTCCACGGCTCGCCATCGCCCTTACCGGCCCGTAATCCCTCGCCAAGCTCGAGGTCAGGTCCGGCACCAGGGTAGTCTTCTCAGGAAGGCTCAACGGCTTGCCACCCCCCTTGTTGGCCCATAAGTCCCTCGCCTGCTCGAGGTCGGGTCTAGCACCAGGGTAGTCTTCTCAGGAAGGCTTCACGGCTCGCCATCGCCCTTACCGACCCGTAATCCCTCGCCAAGCTCGAGGTCAGGTCCGGCACCAGGGTAGTCTTCTCAGGAAGGCTCAACGGCTCGCCACCCCCCTTGTTGGCCCATAAGTCCCTCGCCTGCTCGAGGTCGGGTCTAGCACCAGGGTAGTCTTCTCAGGAAGGCTCTACGGCTCGCCATCGCCCTTACCGGCCCGTAATCCCTCGCCAAGCTCGAGGTCAGGTCCGGCACCAGGGTAGTCTTCTCAGGAAGGCTCAACGGCTCGACACCCCCCTTGTTGGCCCATAAGTCCCTCGCCTGCTCGAGGTCGGGTCTAGCACCAGGGTAGTCTTCTCAGGAAGGCTCCACGGCTCGCCATCGCCCTTGCCGACCCGTAATCCCTCGCCAAGCTCGAGGTCAGGTCTGACACCAGGGTGGTCTTCTCAGGAAGGCCAACGGCTCGCCATCACCCTTACCGACCCATAATCCCTCCTCATCTCGAGGTTCGGTCTGGCACCAGGGTACTCTTCTCAGGAAGAAACAACAGCTCGCATCACCCTTGTCGACACGTAATCCCTCGTCATCTCGAGGTTGGGTCGAGCACCAGGGTACTCTCCTCCGGAAGATTCAACGATTTGCCATCCCATTTCCACGACCATGAACACTCCTCCCCGGCTAGCTCCCGCACCCCCGCAGGAGTGGGGGGCTTGTGTGGTAGGGTAAAAATGGCCTGGGGGCCCAACCAGGGCCCAATACAACTCTCACTCAAGAAAGGTAAAAATAGCAATCTAGTTCGGCTTCGAACCATTGCAGGGTCGGCGCCGACCCTCAAGTTCACCCCCACAGAGCTGGCCTCCTCGTGTCCGACGAGTCTCAGTGGCCCTCAGCATCCGATCCGTGACAGCCCCACGGGCCGTCCCCCCTTTCTGGCGAAGCATGGGGATGACCTGACGCAGCCTAGGCCCTCCAATTCTCCCAGAAGCACAGGAGATCTACGATCAGCCATGTCAGCTCCAAATACCACCAAGGGTTTTGCCACGACAGCCCTATACCACCCCTGGTATTGCCACGTCTGCCCTAAACCCCCTGGGCCCTCTGCCATGTCAGGCCCATGGGCTTTCGGGTCCAGACCCGGCCCCCAAGCGGAACCAAACCCGGTTGGAATTCTCTATAAATACTAGACCCTCACCCACCTTTTCAGGTAATCAATCTTTTACCACTTAAATTCACCTAGTTATTGCTACTCTCTCACAGAGACTGACTAGATCGTCGGAGGGTCCGCCACCGGGACAAACCCCGGTGTTTCAGGACCGTCTGCAGGTACACAAGACCTCGGATCCGAACCCTCTGATTCGAGCCCAGATCTCCGCCTCATTCCGAGGTCGCCGCAGGTTCCGTCCGGTCAGCCGAGGGTCGTCAGACGAGCAGCTTTCTCCTTCAAATACAAATTGAGTCCGAACTCACACCTGGTGCATCCACACGTCTCCCAGAAATAAACCGCATCAGTCTGTTTCTTTATTTTCTTCACCATCGTTTAATAAGCTGTTGTTAACCACTGTATTTTGAAAGAGTTCAAATACACTGTCATTTGGAACATAGTCAGGAACCGGACTAGGTTGGCGTGGCAACTCAACATCTGTAGAATCCGGGTTTCTTGTATTTGTGAAGGTATTTTCTTTTGAGGATAGTGGATTTGGTTGTGAAGATTGAGCGGGGTTAGACCTCATCTGCTGTATAGGTACTACCCTTATGAAGCTTGAACTAGGAATATCATGTGGCTGAGCATTCAAAATTTGAATTTGCTGAATATATAACTCTAATGCAGAACAAGTACAATTGGGATCAAATGTCCTAGCAATCATTGACTTTAGCGCATTATTAGTAGATACGGGCACTGTCATAAAATACTGACCATCTCCTCTACCTACTACGTATCGAGCTAAAATTTTCACATTCCATTGATTCCTATCCCAATTAGTAACTTCATAAATTTTCTCAACTACTTCTACAAATGTAATGGTACGAGGTACCCAAACTATTTCCGGATCCAACACACTATAGCAACTACCAATCTTTGGATCACGAATTATTTTACCACCAAAGTATAACCAAATAGGAATCTCAAGATCCATACCTACTTATATTTATACCAATATTCGAGTTATTATCTAACCACAAACAAAATCTATAAAAAAAAGGTAGAAAATTAAAGGCCAATATTCATCATACCTTCACAAGCTTCAAGGATAGAGCTGTAGATATTTGGGTAAAAGAGTTGAAGTTGCTATCCTCTTCAAATTTAGCAAAAATCCAAAATATGGATCTTTCAAAAGATGGGTTTAGGGTTTTTATAGTGGAAGGTAAGAGGGTTAGGAAAGAATTGGTATATATATTTTGATTGAGATGAGATTTTGTGGGTAGGAGGTCGCCCTAGATTTAGGAAGATGAGTTAGAGAAATAGAATAGAGTAAAGTAGAGAGAGAGAAGAAGAAGAAGAAAGGAGATATGCGCAATTAAAATACCCAAAGTTTAGGTTTTTGAAAGACCGAGTCTAGTATAAACTAGCGCGGTCTTTCAAAGACCGAGTCTTGCCTGCTCTTCGATTTTTCGCAGTGCAGTATAAACTAGCGCGGTCTTTCAAAGAGCGAGTCTTGCACTTCGATTTTTTGAAGTGCAAGACTCGGTCTTTGAAAGACCGAGTCGGTCTTTGAAAGACCGAGTCTTGTATAAACTAGCGCGGTCTTTCAAAGACCGAGTCTTGCACTTCGAAAAATCGAAGAGCAAGACTCGGTCTTTGAAGACCGCGCTAGTTTATACTAGACTTGGTCTTTCAAAGACCGAGTGGGATGGTTTGGGAATAAAAAAAAGTAGGGCGGTTTGTGAAAAACTTTCAAAAAGTGGGGCAGTTTGGGAAAAAATTCCCTGATTAGTTCTAGGGCTCAGGTTCATCTTCTCTCCTAATTCCTTCACCATCTTCTCCTTTCCTTAGTTTTAGGGTACACAAGTTCCTCTACTTCTCTCTGCATGTTCTACCTGTCCCTTCAATCTCTCCACCCTTCCTCCTTTGTGGTGCAACTCCTCTGCTCACTTCACTTAAGGTACTGCAATCTCTCTCTCTCTCTCTCTCTCTCGCTCTCTCTCTCCTTATTATCCTATGATGGTCTAGTTCCAGCTAGGTTTTTTCGGGTCTTTCTTCTCTGCTTTCACTTTCTCGCATTCTTCTATTTGGAGGGTTCTTTCTGTGCACATTCTCTGTGCCTCAGACTCGAAGGACTCTCTCTCTCTCTCTTACATTTATCTCTCTGATGGGAAACCCATATGTGGAAACCATACATTGCAATGCATAAAACGAGTTTTGTAAACACATGCAGTAGCTTTTCATGTATATGGATGTTGCAAAATTTCTCTTTCGAGTTCAAGTAGATTTGTGCTTGGCTAGTTGGCGCAAGATATTCTTTATTTTTTTATTCCAATTTCTCACATTCACCCTTTCAAAAGACATTTTCTCCCTAAAAGTTCCCACCCAAAACAATTTTTTTTCCCAAAAATTTAAATCATCCACACTTTATTGTTATCTCTCTCCTCACTTCACTTTTTCAGATCTCACTTTCTCTCTCTCTATTCAGAAATTTAGATTTTAGATTTTAGGTTTGTAAATTTTCAGATTTTTCAGATTTTAATGATTTTTTTGATCGCTTATGTAGAAAATTTTACGAAGTTTCCCAATTGATTTCAAATACAATAAAAGATTTAAATAGAGATTTTTATGCTTCTTTTGATTGCTCATGTAGATATTCACTTAGATAAATTTCATCATTTAAGGTTACACTGAAAATAACATATATCTTCCCAAAAGTTAAATTTCATCATTTTGCACTCTTAAAGTTCTAAGAAGTTGGATTTTACACAACTATTTATAATTATTTTTCAACATATGCTGATGGAAACATGGACTTTTATTTACAACTAATTGTTGTCTTACTATTCAAACTTGAGCTACATAAATTCCATGATGGAAGTTTCAGATTCATGTATCCGAACGGTTGAAAAGTAAATGTATCCAGTATTATACATGAACATTATTATAGTGTACATCTCAGATTGTATATTAATATCTGATAATAGAATACACTGAGAACACCAAAGTTAATCGTCAAATATTTTTACCTCCTTGATGTGTTGGACAATACTTTACTGGTGGATTACCTGATGGTTGAGCTTATGTGTTTTGTGGGAATCACTCTATGTACTTATTTTGGGGAGTTGGGGCTAGTGTTGTCGTCTCTGTTGTTACTATTAGCATGTAGCTTTTTTTGTATCTATAACTATATTCTCTGTTTTAATTATATATGTTGTTAGTTCTACATAGATGTGTTGGCTGGAGCCTTGATGACTCTATTCATATGATATAAAAAAAAGAATTTAGAGATACCTATGTAATTGTTTTATGACATTCTAATTATTTTTTTATAACTTATCGTGGAGTTTCTAGTCCAGTGGTATTGCATATAAATGTTGATACCTATG
Organism: Hemerocallis citrina; assembly: GCA_017893485.1. NCBI lineage: Eukaryota > Viridiplantae > Streptophyta > Magnoliopsida > Asparagales > Asphodelaceae > Hemerocallis > Hemerocallis citrina. The sequence continues at coordinate 87,191 of JACEHZ010000695.1, forward strand.
TGATTTGTTATTCAAACAAGACTACATAGGAATGTGTCCATGGGCAAACCTAGTACAATTATACATTCTGAGGTTGATAATGGAATACATGAACGATAAAGAGAGAGGGTTCATTCGAAAAGTTTGAACAAAGAGTAATACTGAAAGCAGTAAATTTTGTCAAAAACTGTTGTAAGTTACAATGAGGGGAACCCCAAACAAAAACTAGTAAGTACTGAAAATAGATGTCTTCCATTTTATTACAATTTAGTCATCATCGACATATTATGAAAACACAACAGGATAAAAATAAAATAAAGGAATCCAAGAAGAAAGAAAAGTAGTAACACGTAGTTGATGATGATTCTTTATCAGTAATGATCAGTGTGAGTCGTCAAAAGAGATCTAGTCAGTAGAACTCCCACCGCGATGCATGGTGCTGATCTTTGTATAGCTATCAACTTTGAAGAAAGCTCCGCACATTGCGCCCTCACTGTCAACCCTCAGCATTGCCTTCATCTTGTTCATTGGACTCTCGAAGCTCTTCATCCCTCCCTCACGATGAAACATACATCCATTCGGAAAAGGTGCAAATGACTTGCCACAACTACTTTTGACGAGGCCCAAATCATCGCAGATAACGACAGATCCATCAGCGACAAGTCCCCAGAACAGGGGAACCCTCCATCAGAGCTAGAGGCAGCGAACATTGTTCCGACTTTGTTGTCAAAGATGATGAAGGCGAAGGAGCCATTGAGGTCTTTGAGGACACGAAGAGTATGATAGGCGATGATTATTGACCTTAAGTTTGGTGTGTACAAAATAGACACATGCATCTAATATTTTCATCTAAGATCTTTCCAGGATTATGTGGAATGAAATTCAAATAAATCTCAAAATCTTCGGAATCAAAGCAAAATGAAAGAATCATGCAAATATAAAAGCTCGCAAATATCGGAAAAGTTTCATCAAGCAAAAACATGCGATTAATCCTCAAGAAGTCAGTGCATTTAAGATTATTTACTACTTTATTTGTGAGGAATAAATATGCAAAAGTATCTTCAACAAATGATAAGGGTTGGAAAGAATATAAAGTGAATTCACTGAAATATTTAATATGGAAAATGTTCCGGTCAACTGCTATTATTATAGTCGATTGCACTTGAAAGTCGACTGCAATTGCCAGTTGAAATTGGTGCAATCGATTGTCATTTCCTCTTGGCCTTGGTCTAGAGTAAATGACAGTCGACTGCCCAAAAATAGTAGTCGACCGCAACCTGCCCAAGTTCATTTTTGTTATTTTTTAAAAAACATTTGTGGAAAGGAAAAATATCAAACTCTTTAAATAGAGCTGAATCAAATGAGTAATTTTTTTAAAATTACTCATTTGAATCTAAAACTTCAGAACTTAGCGATGTCAATCTAAAATCAAAATGAAATAATCATCTTTTGAAGTAACCAATCAGAATCTATCTAATGACAAGTTAAACCCATCATTGGTACATCGCTAACGTCTACTCAACCATCGGAGGTCAACGAAATCATGCAATTTAGCGATGTCAATGTTGCAACTAACATTTCTTTAGTCTCTTCGTAGACTAATCTACAATCTTCTTTCATAATGTTCCTAGCAATCTATTTATAATGCGGGTTTGGGACGGTTTGGTTAAAACTCTCTAGATTCTTACTTTCGGTATAGAAAAATGATAACTCGTCCTTAATTACTAGTTTAGCCATTTTCCTACGAACAGTTTCATGATCATAGCTATGGCTATCTATGTGACTGGTCTTAGGATTTATCTTTTGTTGGGTTAGAGTGTTTTGTGATAGTTCGGGTCGGCATCTATCCATGTATTGCTTAAGTGTACCCGTCCCCCCCACCCAATTTAAACTTGTATGCGGTTTTACACTTATTAGATACCTTAAGTGCTTCTTTATGATAAGATTGAGAAGGGACATAAGTAAATTATTTGTGGACTTCGGAAGTGGGTCATCTATATTTACGGGATTGAGAAGGGAGTTGTACATTGTCTTATGATTCAATATCTTCTACTCTTACTTCATTTGTGTGTGTTGGAAATCTAATCAAAATTGGGAATACTATCAAAATTTTTAAAAGTTTCTTTGCTATCTAATTGTGGAATAAAAAGAAAGTGACGAGATAAGGTGGATTCTTGGCTATGCCTACTACCGCGTGATCGGTTTGATGCCATTAATTATATATGAACTAGTGTATGTATGTTAATAAAAAAAATACAAAGAAGAAGAGAGAGTCCACAAAAACACAAATAACAAATTATTAAATAGTGTATGTAAATAAATTTAAAAAATTAAAAAAAAAAAGAAGAGAGTCCAAAAAAACACCAACAACAAATTATGAACTAGTGTATGTAAATAAAAATAATAATAAAAAAAGAAAAGAGAGTCCAAAAAAATACTAAATGGAAAGAGAAGAATAATATAAAAAGTTGAACAATTAAAATAATACCGAACGAGTGTAAGAGACTTGAGAGAGTTGAGAGAGTTGAGAGAGTTGATCATGCCGGTTTGGAAGATTGAGAGCACTAGAAGTGTAGAACGAGAGACTTGAGAGCGTTGATGTTGATCACTTCCACAAATTATAAGAGAATAACCTTAAAGAGTGAATGAATATGAAGAGTTGTGAAGAAAAATGAATAAAATGAGGTGAGTATTTATAGAATTTGTTTATTTTCGGATTTTCCATTTTACCCCCCAAAACTAGCCAGTATATAGCAGTTAAGGGGGATACAAAAGTAATTCAATAATTAATTTTTTTAAAAACCAATTATAAAAGTCCAAAAAATTGGGGAAAAAACTGCCTTGTTACCGTTCGGCCCGGGCCGGACTGAACCGTTCGGTTCGGGTTCGGGTTTTTGTCGGGCCTGGTTAATTTCGAGCCAGGCCTACTTGGGCTTTCCACCATAAATTGCAGCCCAAACCAACCTCACAATCGGAGCTGGTTCGAGCCGGGCCTACTCGGGCTTTCCACCATAAATTGCAACCCAAACCAACCCCGCAATCGGAGCTGGTTCAGTTTCGACCTAAACCAGGCACGGACCCGGCTGGGCTGGCCCAGACCTGTTCCCACCCCTAGGTTTGCAAATCCTTTGTGAAACATTGTCATCATTTTTCTACCTGTTATTGTTTTATCTCACAATACAAAGACAATGAAGGAATAGTGAATGCGATGAAGGTGATTGACTAGGTAGTCGTTTTATATAGGGAGAGATGGGATTGGTACGGAATATTTGTAGCTAACTGAATTGAGGCTAGAATATATTTTAATATTTGAGTCATAGCTGACGTGGCTTCTCTTGAGTGGATAAGGATGTGGGATTAGTTTGCAATTGAGTCAATTCTGAGAATGTAAGTCGACTTAGTAGCAGGTAGAAGAAGGTTGAAACTGGAGGTTGGATTTATCCAGTGACAATGGTCCACGTCACTGATTCTGAGGCATCTAGTTGGGGAAAAAATGGATATGATAAATTGATAATTAATCATAATTAATTAAAACTTATACCAAATCAACAATTTTAAACAATACTGGAAAAATGTTCAATTTATCTCTACTACTACTATAATGGGAGAACCCCTTAGTCAGTAACCGCGTCAGTAACCCAACCCGTGCAACGCACGGGTTGGGTTACTTTGGTAAATATTTTCGAAAGTGGACCTGTTTGGTAAATATTTTCGAAGGTTGATCAGTTTGAAAATTATTTTCTTTTTAATTATGGACTAACTTGGGACAATATTTTCGAACGCAGACCTGTTTTGTAAATATTTTCGAAAGTGGATCGGTTTGGAAATTATTTTCTTCTTACCCTTTTCATGATCCTTCAATTTTTTTCACGTGCACGTATGCACGTGTATAATACTAGTGGATAGATAAAGAGAGAATATTGACTCCTTGTTTATGATAAAGTAATAGATAGCTCAGATGGTGGATTTAGGATAGATAAAGGTAGGTCTTACTAAAATGTACGTAGCCTATCATTTAAAAAAGATAAAAATAAAGTAATAGATAACTGAAGAAGCTGAGATCGACTGATAGAAAGAGATGAACGAACTACATAAATCTTAATCATATCCCCCCTTACGAAATCAGTAAAATATTTGTGAATTACGATATGGTGATATGCAGATAAGATGTTAAGAACAACACAAGAACAACAAACAGTAGATCTAATAGCTCAATATAAGAAGAGAAAGTTCGGGCTGAGAAATGTTGAAGAGAAAGCTTAGCGGGCGTTTGTTGTTTGCCGTACCTAGAATTGGTAATCGAATTTTGAGGAGTAAAAACAAATTTAGTATTTTTCATTATTTTGTTTATCCTTGTTTATTGGTAAAGAAAATAATTCAAATTCAAATGTTGAAATGTTATTTTACCCCTTTTGACATGAAAATTAATAGAATAAAAACTAGAGAGAGAGAGAAAGAGAGAAGTTTTTCCAAGTCAATTCACCACATTTTATGGTGATTTGGTTTTTGACATCTTTACTTCTCTACTATTTTAATGGGAGAGGTGGGATTGTAGACAAACAAATCCTAATTTTGTAACTGAGCAAATCCGTGCAATATACGTGCAAACTTACTTCTCTACTATTTTAATGGGAGAGGTGGGGTTGTAAACAAACAAATCCTAATTTTGTAACTGAGCAAACCCGTGCAATATACGTGCAAACTACATCCACTAAACATTCCCGTGTCATGCACGTCAAATCAAAATATACTAATTCTTTTAATTTAATGACTAAACCTTTTTATAAACGTGCATTGCACGTGCATTATACTAGTTTTTGATAAGTTGTCACAACTTTAACAAACTTTCAATCCTGTCAAACAAATAATTTATTTTAAAATAAGGGAAATAGTGAAATTGAGAATAGTGATGTGGCAAATCCATGATCTTTCCTTTCAAACAAAACAAACTCCCCCTTAGTTGAATTTAAGAGGGTACAAGTTGTACAACATAAGGGATTTTGCAGAGCATACATCGAATGTTTTATTATCATCTATGGGACCTTTTACTGGGGCAGATCTGTAAACTAGTTTTGAAAAATTGTGCATCATATTTGGTTTCTGTGGTTGATCAGATTGAAACTTTAGGGTTAAATGTTCAACTTAGTCAAAGGACGAACTGGTGTGCGTTCTATTAATTTGGTGGTTTAGGTGTAGAAAACCTTCGACATTGTCCAATATAGATGTCAAATTGGATGTTCAACTATACCGTTTTTTCGGTTTGTTGTTTTCACTTGCATTCATTGGTGGAGCCTCTTTTAGCTCTTGGCTATACCATGTTCTTCTCATGTTTGCTATTGTTTATCAACTACATTTTTTATGCATTTTAATTGCTCTTTAACCATCATTTAAACTATGTGTAACTTGTTTCATTATTTAGGTGTCAAAAAAGGCTGGAGGAGCTGAAGCAAGAATACAGGAATAGGAACAATATAGTATAGGATCACTGCCGAAGCTTGTACCATGTAATAAGTAGCCTGATTCCGGTTCGTATACCTTGAGATCTGAATTGATCTCCTGTGTCCTCAAAATTTTGTACACCACCAGATTTAATCGCTTTCAATACACTGTCGTTATCTTTGTCATGTTGCAGACACGATTCACCATGTATATATCACAAGTGTATTCATTCTTTTGTTGTCCTTGTACACGGGAACTGCAGATCTTTGTCGAGGAGTGACAGACATGATTCACTATATATATATAGAGAGAGAGAGAGAGAGAGAGGAACGATTGTTTTCTTTTGTTGCATTCAACAATCAAATCATTTATATCATGATCTTATGTTAATAATATGAATGAATCAAATGATTACATTGTTTATGTTCAATGTTTTGTGTAGAATAGAATCATAATATTGATGAAAAGGAATACATGAATAAGATAGAAAAAAAAGGATATTTTACATTATGTTTTTCTGTGAGATAAATCACAGAATGTTGAACAAAGAGTACTAGTACTGAAAGTAGTAGATATTCTGCGAAAAACTGCTGTAAGTTACAATGAGGGAATTCCTGAACAAAATCTAATGAGATGTTTTCCAAGTAATTGTAATTTATTCATCGTAGACATAATAACGAAATTAACCTTAGAGAAAAGCCAAAGAAATAAAGGAATTCAAGCAGACAATAGGACGCAGTTGTTGACGATCGATCAATCGATTGTCAGCGCTGATCAGTGCGAGTCATCCCAATTGGTCCAGTCAGCGGAACTCCCAACACGATGCATACTATTGATCTTGGTATAGCTATCGACTTTGAAGAAAGACCCGCACATTGCACCCTCACTATCAACCCTCGGCATCGCCTTCATCTTATTCATCGGCCTCTCAAAGCTCTTCAGCCCTCCCTCACTATGAAACATACAACCATTCGGAAAAGGCGCAAACGACTTGCCACAGCTGTTCTTAACAAGCCCCAAATCATCACATATAACCACAGATCCATCAGCTGCAAGACCCCAGAACAGGGGAATCCCTCCATCAGAGCTCGACGCAGCAAACACTGTCCCAACTTTGTTGTCATAGACGACGAAGGCGAAGGAGCCATTGAGCTCCTTGAGGACTTGATCAGCTGGGTAAGGCCCGCGGTCACGGAGGGTACGGTAGGCGTTGATGATGAGCATGGCCTCGTTGGTGGACTTTGCAGAGAGGCCGTACTGCCTTATTAGGGAGCTGAGGTTGTAGATGTTCCCTACGAACATACAGTACACCTCGTCCAGGCAACAAAACAACCTGCATCAACAATTACTAGCTATTGAGACTCTTCTGCATTGATCATAAATATAATCTTTTGACAATGCGCGCACGCAACAACTACGTACCTTTGGTGGAGGGAGAGGTGGGGGCCGTTGGATGGCGGAGACGCAGAGGCCAGGGCAGCGCCGCGGTTGAAGGAGACAGAGAAAGCAGCAGGGTGGTCGGAGTTTACAGCGTGGAAGTCGCGCAGTATCTCTTCCGGGGTCTTGGGCAGTTGCTTCCTGTGATCTCCATGGCTTTTGAGCTCCTGAGGTGGGTGTGCAAATCCCTTGTGGAATATGGCCAACATTTTTGTTATCTGTTTTTGTTTTCTAGCAATGCAAAGATGGTGAATGGAATGAAGTTGAATATGACTGAGTAGTCTTTATATAGGAATGTTCGTAGCTATCTGGATTGAAGTTGGGTTTTGTTATGTGAGTCACAGATGACGTGGGTTTTTGAAGGGGATAAAGACGTGAGGATTAATTTTCAAAATTGGTTTTATCTGCACAGTTCCCTAGCAGATATTACAATTTTATACTATGTCTCCGATTTATAAGAACATCCACAGTGGTTTCTTATAATTGGCATTTTGCCATTTTATAAAAAACAGATGGCTACAGTGGTTTGCTATATGCCATTTTATAGCATATTCGCTATGAGAAACCAATATAGCAATTCTCAAATTATAAAGGGTCGCTCCGATTTTAAATTTTTTTAATCAAGTGAGACGGGATATCATATACCGTCGCTCCGCTATTTTTTTATTTTTTATTTTATAAATGGGTCGGACGGGAAAACATACCCCGTCATTCCCTTTTATTTATTTATTTTTTTAAAAAATCTCCTCAGATGGGAATGATACCCCGTCCGGGAGATCATTTCCCGTCCAGCTACAGTAATTTTTTTATTTTTATTTTTATTTTTATTTTTATTTTTTTTGGATTTTTGTTCCCAAAATTACCCTTCAATCCATCAAACCACTGCACGTATGGGTTCTTTGCTGAGGGGGTAATTTGGTCTTTTAATATATTATCCCAAATGAAAAAGATTTAGCAAAGCACCACTGCACGATCCTCCCCCAATTGCTATTACTGTAGATGCCATGTTTTAGCAAATGAGAAAAACCATTGTGGATGCTCTAATTCGCTATTTTCATACTAGTCCATCGAGCTATTATGAAAGTAATGAATTTGAAACCCTGTGAGTGTGATATTATAAAAGTTACCGATCAATTAAATAATTTTGGAAAATTATTTTGATGATGGTGTAATTACTCAAATCGTTTCAAAATATAAGTTATTCCAGATTTCTACGCACATGTTCAAAAAAAATATAGGATTAAAAAAAGGACGAGTTATAAATGAGCTATCAATTATAAAAAAAATATTCTATTTATCCTCCTCAATAAATAATCTATAAATATGTTTTTTTTTATATTATACTGGGTTTCCATCCCCCTCTATGGGTCAGACTAATCCCAGTCCCGTGACAAGGAGCCCCAACTTTGTTGGGTTTGTGCGCCAGCCCATCTAGTATCTATAAATATGTTGTAGGTAGGAGTAGTTAAAACAAAAGAATAGAATTAAAAACAATTTATAAAATTAATTAATAGATATTTAAGATTGACAAAAGAGTAATGCTTTAGCCACTACCAATTTCACTACCATTTCCTTCACTATCTTAGGTGGCATACTCTTATTGGAGAGTTCTCCCATCTACTCTATCACCCCCTACCTATTGGAGTGTGCCGCCTAAAGTAATGAAGAGAAATGTAGTGAAATTGGTAGTGGTTCTAGTATTACTCTTGATAAAATATTTATATTGAAAATATAAAGTGACTTATATTAAATATAAAAAAAAAGGCTAGCATAAAATATCCTGGATCAATCGAGGGAAAAACTCTTTGAATAGCGAAGAAGATTAGAAGTGGAGCTTGGGTTTATCCACTCACAGGGTCCACGTCACTGATTACGAGGCATCTAATTATATAAAGTAACTGAAGATGGATATGGTAACTGATAACTAAATGTGATTTAATTAATTGTTTATTGATATTTGATGAGTATATCCACGTGATTACTGTGGCATGGCACGTGCTTTGATTATTTTGAGGCAGTAAAGGGAAATGAGTGGATAATTGGAATTTGGATGAGAACACTACAGTGATATGGTGACCTATAGAGGTGGTAGACTGACCCTTATTAACTCTGTGATTTCCGTCATGCCTCTTTATCTTATGTCATTTTATTTTTTACCCTCCTGGGTGATCAAAAGGATTGATCAAATCAGGAGTAATTTTTTCTGGACTGGGACTTCCTCTTTTAAACCAGGATCTCACCTGTGCCAGTGGAAATTGATTTGTATTTCCAAAGAGGAAGGAGGCCTAGGTGTTTTGGACCTTCGTAAACATAACATCGCTTTACTTGGTAAAAGGTTGTGGAAACTCCATAATTTCGATCATTTACCATGGATTCGATGCATCAAAGATTATCGGTCTATCTCTGCTAAGTGGTGGGAGTTTCCCGAGGTTGTTAATCATCACGCCTCTTCTTTTTGGAAGGGTGTCTGAAAGCATCACCTGCTTTTCATTGCAGTATTTACCGTACCTGCTATGACGGTTCTAGAGCCAAATTCTGGACTGACCTATGGGTCGGCAATTCCACTTTAGCTATTGCTTTCCCTTCTCTCTTTCGGTTGGCAGCCTTCCCATCAGCTTCTATAGAGGACTCTTTTGTTTTGGTCGGCAATACTCGTAATTGGTGTATACCATTTACGATTGATCTTCCCCAATCTTTGTCTGAGATCTTTAATGATCTCATTTCTTTCCTCAATAACTATGCTTGGAGGCCTACTGAGGGCATTGCTTGGCGTTGGTCGTCAACTGGCACTTTTTCTGTTAAATCTTTTTATTGCTTCCTTAACTTGAGGGGAGTTCAATCTCCGATAGCTAAATTCTTCTGGTACTCATGGGCTCCTCTTAAAGTGAAGATCACTTCATGGCTGGCTTTTAATAACAAGTTGCTCACCGTTGAAGTGCTTAATAGAAGAAATTTAGCCTGGGGACAGCCTTGCTCCCTGTGCGTTCAGCACTCAGAGGATGTTGATCATCTTTTTGTTCAATGTCCTATCATCATCCCGTTGTGGAAGATTTGCTCTCTTGCGTGGGGCACTGGATCTTTACCCCCAGTGTTAGCCTCTTGTTGGTCCGCTAAGCCTTCGAACGCCTCTTTTCGAAGGGTTTGGATATTGTCGGTTCATACCATCATTTGCATCATTTGGAAGGAGAGGAATACCAGAGTATTCCAGCACCGCGGTTCGTCTATAACTGCGATGATTGATGAATTTTTATTGCTTTTCTATCTTTGGGCATCGGGCTTGAAACCCAAAGACAACGCTTCTATTGCTTTCCAAAGATTAGTTGATGCAGTACATTGTCTTTGCACTCTTCATGCTTTATAATTTTCCTTACCTTTGCCTGTGTGCTTACCATTTCTCTTCTTCTCCTTTTGATATATGCAGGTTTAAATTTCTCCCTAGGGGAGCAACTGACATTGTTTTGTGATCTCCGCTTCTTCTTTTCGACTGATGCGTTCTTATGGTTTTTGGCTTGGTTTTTTGACCGGTTTTGGTTACGGTTGGGGTTTTGTGATCTTCATGCCTTCTCCATCTATGGGCTGGTATCCCCAGAAGTTGTTTCTTTCTTTTTGATGCAATGAGCATCGATATTTTGTAGACTTTGCTTATATTGATTTCTCTTTTATCTAGTCTGTGGATTGTTTTTGGTTATGGCTTTGACCTGATGTCTTCTTAAGCTGATCATCTATTTCTCTGGGTGCGATGAGTGATTTGCAGCCTCTTGTTGCTGTGATTGAGGTGCTTATTGGCCTTGCCATCTCCTTTCTAAGCATATGTGTTGTTTTGAGTTTGCTTCTAGAGATGTTGTTGCTGATCACCTGTTTATATCTTTTATTATCGGTAGAGAGGTTATCAAGTCTGTGGATAGTTTGATTCTATGCATCTCTTTTCTCTTTTATTTAATCTGCAAATTATTTATGGTTATATTTTAGTCTGAGGTTTTCTTATGCTGATCATCTGTTTATCTGGGTGTGAAGCGTGTATAGCAGTCTCATCTTGATGTGTTTGAGGGACTTATTGGCTTTGCCAACTCTTTCCTATGCATATGTGCTGTTTTGAGTTTGCCTTTCTCGTCTCTCGGTTGGGACTATCCGATTAGGTTGCTTTTTGCTGTACTCAGTTTGTCTCAGGTCACTCCCCTCCGGCTTTATTCTAGTTGTGGTGGTCTTCAGCGACAGTTGAGCAGGGAGCTCGGTTCATGGTTTGCATTGTCTCCTCGTTCAGTTGAGTTCCTTGTTTGCTCGCTTGTGTTTCCTGTTCCAGCTGGGATGGAGAGGCCCCTGCTTCGGAGCGCCTCATTTTTTTGCTCTCTAGTGCTTTTTGATGTATCTCTTATCTTTTTTTCTCTCTGTAATTTGGTTCCATTTTACGGCTTGTAAAATTTACATTATTATTAGCTTTAATATATTTTTGATCTGATGGCTGGGGTTGTAAGACCCTATCTGATTCATCAAAAAAAAGATATAGTGACGTATATAAATACGGTGACGTATGGTATATTTATACTAGGCTGAATTTAGTCCCACAGATACATGAAGTGGTATTTCGTCGTCTTCGTACATCTTAACTTCTCTGGTACTATTATAACCAAATTTCTTTTAAGCTACTCATCGAATAAGCGGAAAACGTATGTTATTCACTTGTCTATTACGAATGCTCTCTAATTGTGCATTCCATGTATTATAAAGCTGATTGCAGACAAGAACATAACTACGAAAATCACGGTTTGGGGAAGGAAAAACTTATGGTACGCGATTAAGCATTATGTATTTACTGCTAGCTGCAACCAAAATATTCATTAATTAAGCTTCTCTTTATAAATTTTACATATATTAATTTATCAAATTAGAGCATTGCTGAATATTTCTCCCTCAAATAATCTATATATTAGTACTGAATATTCCTTTTCCTGTGTATTAATCCTCTAAGGTTACACTACCACACAAAGAATGTCGCGGACTGAATTTAAGCTGATTGTTTGAAGCAAGTCACGGCTGAACCGGAACACTTTCCTTGGCAATCTCCTTCTCGGCTGCATGTATCTCTACACAAAGTTTGCTTTCTCGCATTCTTCAGCACATTCTTCATACTAACCAGCTTTGTTTTGCTGCTCCTGCTGCTGGCATGTCGCACTATTATTGAAGCCAGGGCCGGCCCCCAGCTTGAGGCCGGTGAGACGGCCGCCTCAGCCCCCAGATTTTTTTGTAATTTGAGGAGTCCCAAATTTGTATTTTCCTTATAAATATAGGCATGTTTGTGTGTAATTTTTTTTATTGTTATTAGAGGCCCAAAAATAATTATTTGAACTTTTCCTCTCGGGCCCCGGGAACTCAGGGCCGGCCCTGATTGGAGCAAATCACAAGTATCACGTGGATTGTTGCTGCTTATTTCGGTGTGGGAGCTAACATATAGTGAGTTGATAATGGATGGAAACTACTAAAAGTCAAACTTGTGCCTTGGTCATTAAAAGACTGTTAGGACTCTTGAGATTGAATCTGGATCGTTGATTGACCTCTTATGATCTTAACTCGACGGTGGGTGATGCGGCCGATGGACCTGCAAAACGTCTGAAACACCAGGGGTGGCCCCGGGCGACAGATCCTTCGACGTTCAAGTCAGAACCAGAAAGAGAGAGTAAGAGAGTGAAAACTGGTGAATTGTTAATTACTTGGTGACTGAAGAGGGGGAGAAGTATTTATAGGCCTGAAAGACATTCTAGAAGCCGAATTGTGACCGTCGGATCTTTCATGTCCCCTCCTGAAGAGATAAGATATCCCTGTGAGAGGATAAGAGATGAGACTCCTAGCCATCATGAACTGTGTGTCTCTCTTAGTGGACCTAGTCTGTCACTTTTTATGGGCTTGAGAGAAGCCCATGTCTTGGAGTGGGCCCAGGCCTGTAAAATAGGTCTGTAATGGCTAATCTGCCTGTAGACGCTTTGAGATCCGTGTAGGGATCATATGGCTCTGATCTGCTGCGATTTTTACCATCATCATGGATGAAGACTGCAGATCCATGGAGGAATTTTTTTTTGATGAATGGCAATTGATCCGTAAGTTGTTTTTACGAGTTTGGGAGGGTTTTGAGGTTAACATATTTATATATATGGGTGGTTTTCGTGCGGGCATAAAACAATCATGCATTGTGTGAATATTTTTGATTTTTTTATAGTTGTGTGGATATTTTTGTTAGTACTAGCTGAATCGAACTTATCAGTCGAAATAAGATGTGCATGGTCATGAAAAAACTAGGTGCATCGTCTTTAAATCAGACACTGGCTAAAACATGAGGGAGCAATGCTTCGCTTACTTGATTAAGTACCCAACAATATAATTGATGTCACTTGATGAGTGTTGATGTATATCTCATTGTTTGAGGGAAGCAATGCAATTATATTGGTTTGAAATCTTTATATATATGGTAAACTAGCCTACATCTATATGCCTCAAAAGGAAAAACACAAGGCGTATATTATAACTATAACCGGGAACTACTTTGAAAGATGATACCAGCGACTTTTCATTTTTGTCTACTAGTTATTAAGCGCATGCAATATATACATGATTGGCTATATATGGTTAAGTGTCAGTGGATGGTTGATTTAGATTAGAATTTCTATGGTTGAGATTTATAGGTCAAGTGATTGTCAACATAACATACAACTCAAACTTTCGAGTTATAAAACTAAAGATGAAGTCAACCAACATGCACAACATGTGTGCGTTATCCTTTTTTTTCTTGGATAACAAGCAACCAACTCCAGCATTGAAATAAATTTATTAATAAACATAAAGAGCAGCATACAACAATCACGTTTACAGGAGTAAAACTTAGAAGCACAAAAGAGACGCAACAAAATAGAGATCGAGAAGGGCAGATAAGGAGGCTGCCAGCCACTTGAGACTACGCAACCAACAGAAGAAAAACAACTGGCCGCAAAGCACAGCGGGAGTGCAAGCAAAGACCATACATGCAAGAGGCAGCAACCACCCAGAGAGCAGTCAATAGACACCAAACACATAGACACAACATGCAAGTGGCAGCAACCGCTCAAAGAGCAGCCAACAGACACCAAACACATAGACAGAATGAAACATCAACAGAATTGGGAATCCACAATCCTCCAAAACTCAAAAAGTAGCCCAAAACACAATATAAACATAAGAGCGAGTTGCAACCTGAAATATGCAGCTGAATGGGTAATGAAAGATGAAAAGAAGAGTGTCAGAAGCTCATAAACATTAAAACAGTACAACAGATTGAGAGAAGGATATGAATATCACACAGAGCAGTGGGAGATGGCGACCAGAAGCCAATATAACAGACAAAACCAGCCAAGGCTAAGTCAAGGCCCAAAGCTAAAAAACCTGCACCCAAAACAGTCAAAAAGAAGAGAACAAAGCAAGTAGACCACCTCGGCCACCGATGATGCCTAGCTCTGCAAAGAAAATACTCAAAACATGAGAGAAGAACAAAACGAATAAAGGAGAACAAAATAAAGCAATATAAACTAGCAAGCAACGTTAAACATAATGAGAAGAAGAGGCGACCGCCATATCAAGATTGGTTAACCGAAGCTTAGCCAATTTGCTATGAGGGAGAATTCGAGCCCAGAGTTAGTGAAAGAAAGGAGATCATCAATTAGGCAATTAATGGGGCGGGAAGTGTTTTTGAAGATTCTATTGTTCTTTCCTTCCAAATGATCCAAATCATAGTCATCATGGTTAAATTCCACGATGACCGAAAAGAACGCTTGCCACGATGCAATCGCTAACAATCCTACCAAGAAAACACGGAACAGAGCTTACCATGCACATTCCAAGCTTTCTTGAAAATGTTCCATAATGAAAGAATGAAAATAAATAAGTGTCTAGTATTCTCGTGTCCGGTACGACATAAAACGCATTTTGACCAAGAGCGAGATTTTGTTTTGCTTTTTGTTTTTGTTGTTTTTTAGAGTAGCCACTGTGATAAGTTTATTGTGAATAGTTAGCCACGTTAGGATACAGTCCTTCAGATGGGCGATGCACTTCCACACTGTATTGGAGTAAGGAGAAATAACACCTCCAGAAATGAGAAAGTTATAAGAGGACTTAACAGTATAGGAGCCAGAAATAGTCCAATGCCATAAAAATATCATCTTTAGGATGCCATAGATAGGCTCTTAATAACATAAGTAACTTGAGATAATGTGGATACAGAGAAATAGGGAGAGATTTGTAAAAAGTGATGTTCCAATCTCTCGCATGGTTATTGCATACAAGATAATCCTCCATTGACGCGTGGGAATTTGCAACAAGATGATAAAGTTGAGGGAAATTTGAAGCAATTAAGATATTGCCAATCCATAAACCGGTCCAGAACTTAATCGTGAGACTATCACCGTAGATTTTAAACATCCCACATTTGAAGGGACCAACAACCTTCCAGACTCCTTTCCAGAAGGGAGATGTAATGGAAGAAATGGTAAGATGGAGTTCCCTAACTCGGTGTCGTTTATGATATTTATGGACCACGAGACGTCCCTAATCCAACTCTTCTTGTTTGAGACATTTTCACAACCATTTCTTGAGAAGGGCTAAATTCTGATGTCTGAGGTTCATAGTACTTAGATAACCTTCATGCTTCGATTTGCATAGAAGTTTCCAATTATAGAGATGTTTACCTATTCTCAAAACAGATGATCCCGACCAGAAGAAATTTCTCTTAATCTGATCAATCCGCTAGAGAACCTATGAAGGCTCGTAGAAGAAGGACATCATGTAAAAAGGGATAAAAGATAGGATAGAGTTAATAAGTATCAACCTACCACCTCTTGACAACTGACGACCAGACCAGGCATTAAGTGTGGATTCAACCTTGTCAATCATCGGTGGTCAACCATTCTTATGAAGGTTACCCCACCTTAAAGGAATTTCGAGATAAGAAATAGCGAAAGAAGCAAAATCGCAGTTACAGAAATGTGCAATTTCAAGCTGGCGATTATCAGAACCGCCAAGCCATAAACATAAGTCTTTTGGAAATTACTAGTCAAACCCGAAGCTTGTTTGAAGATATATATAAAGGAGAAGCTTAAGATTGTGAAGGATCTGACCAACTGGTATTAGCATCTGCATATTGAACATTAATCACCCTTCTAAAACCACGAAATCCACCTAACCCTTCAATAATGTTAGTTTTCCAAGCTTTAAGGAGTAACTTGCTGGAATCACCAGCGATAAAAGAGAATAAAAGAGAAGAAATAAGGTCTCCTTGGCGAATGCCTCTGTTATATTTGAATTTATTTCCTTCAATACCATTAATGATGACTGACGAAGTGCTGGAGAAGAGGCTTGATTTCATCCACGAAATCCATATAAGGCCAAACTCGCGATGTAAAAGAATGTCAAAATGGGAATCTTAATTAACTTTATCGTAGGTTTTCTCGAAGTCTAGCTTCGAGTGAATTCCTTCATACTTAGATTGGTGACAACTCGAGATAATTTATTGTGAGCAAGACACACTATCTAAAATGAATATGTTCTTGATGAAACCTGATTGAGCATGACGAGTTAAGACGATTAGCAAGCACTTTCAAAACAATATTATTTTAAAAAGTCCGTTAAGGAGGCTAATATGTCTAAAGCCGAGACCTTATTAGCTCCAATAATTTTAGGAATAAGAATGATATGCGCATAATTAATCTTATCAAAGAACATATGGAATAGATCGTCTTTAAGCAGATCCCAAAATTTTAAAAAGAAAAATGAGGGGAAGCCTTCTGGACCTGGTGCAGAATCGCTGCGCATGGAGAAAACAACCAATTTAATCTCTTCTAAGGAAAAAAAGGTGCTTCAATGGTAGAAAGATCATGAGGTTTTTAAAGAAAGGTAATCCCAGGAAGAGGAGGAGCCTATGGGGTTTTTAAAGAAAGAAAGAAATGCCCAATGAAATTCGGCATTAGAGTGTAATTCAATGTTCTCCTCAATAATGGAAGAGATCCGATTACATCTTTGACGATGAGAAGAGTAGTTATAGAAGAAGGAAGTGTTGCAATCACCGGCTTGTAGCCATTTGATCTTAGCACATTGAACCCATTTGATATGATCAAGATGAAGGAGAGAATGAAATCCGTGCTTACAATCCCTCATCTTCTTCCGATCAAGATCAGAAATAGGACTCGGTTCATCTAGAATTTTTCCCCAAACTGTCCCACTTTTTGAAAGTTTTTCCCAAACTACCATACTTTTTTTGAAAATTCCCAAATGCCCTACTCGATTTCCGAAAAAGCGAGTTTTGGTAAAACCCCATCGCTTTTTCAGAAAGCGAGTGTGAGGCTTTGATTTTCGCTAGCCTAGACTCGCTGTCTGAAAAAGCGATGAGGTTTAACCCACACTCGTTTTTTCGGAAAGCGAGTGTCGATTGGGGCTTTTTAAGCCCTCAGATATGATTCTCGACCCCATTCTCTTTCAACTCTCTATCTTCTCGAATTTTTCCCAAACTGTTCCACTTTTTGAAAGTTTTTCCCAAACTGCCCTACTTTTTTAAAAATTTCCAAAATGCCCTACCTGCTTTCCGAAAAAGCGAGTTTGGGTAAAACCCCATTGCTTTTTCAGAAAGTGAGTGTGAGGCTTTGGTTTTCACTAGCCTAGACTCGCTATCTGAAAAAGTGATGGGGTTTAGCTGAAAGTGAGTGTCGATTGGGATTTTTTAAGCCCCCAGATCTCAATTTGGATCTCACTTTCTCTCCGTTCTTACTCTTGCTTATCTCCCTTATTACTCTCTCCTTAACTCCGAAACCCAAAACCCTAGCTTCCCAAAATTGACCTCCTACCCACAAAATCTCCTCTAAATCTAAATATATTCACTTAATCTTTCCCAACCCTATCATGTTACACTTTCAAAACCCTAAATCCATCTTCCGAAAGATCCATATATTGGAATTTTGATAAACTTGAAGAGGATAGCAACTTCAACTCTTCTACCCAAATATCTACGGCTATATCCTTCCGAATAAGCTTGTGAAGGTATGATTTATATCACCTATTATTTTGTACATTATTATAGGTTTTGTTTGTGGGAAGATAATAACTCGTATATTCGTATAAATAAACATAGGTTTGGATTACGATATTCCTATTTGGTTATACTTTGGTGGTGAAATAATTTGTGATCCAAAAATAGGTTGTTGTTATAGTGTCATTGATCCTGAAATAGTTTGGGCACCACGTACCATTACATTAGTAGAAATAGTTGAGAAAATTTATGAAGTTACTAATTGGGATAGGGATCAATGGAATGTGAAAATTTTAGCTCGGCACGCAGCAGGTAAAGGAGATGGTCAGTATTTTATGACAGTGCCCGTATCTGATAATGCTATGAAGTCAATAATTGCTAGGACACTTGATCCCAATTGTACTTGGTCTGCATTGGAGTTATATATTCAGCAAATCCAAATTATGAATCCTCAGCCATATGATAATCTTAGTTCAAGCTTCATACGAGAAGTACCAACACAGCAGATGATGTTTACATATGATAATCCTAGTTCAAGCTTCATACGAGAAGTACCAACACAGCAGATGAGGTTTAATCCCATTCGAACTTCACAAGCAATCCCACTGTCTCAACAAGAAGACACGTTCACAAATACAACAAACCTGGATTCTACAGATGTTGAGTTATCACGTCAACCTAGTCCGGTTCATGACCATGTTCGAAATGACACTTTATTTGAATTATTTCAAAATGCTACCATTAATAACGACCTATTAGACGATGATGAAGAAGAGGAAAAAACAGACGATGAAGTTGATGAGAGTGTAGAAAATGATGATGGGGACGAGGATGATGAATATGCAAATGTAAACACAAATAACAACAGGTCTAATGGAGTGAGAGCTACTGATAGCTATGCCAATGTTAACGCTCATGTTACCAAGGAGATGACACAAGGTGCTAGAGTACATCAAGTTCCACAAGAGTCGTCCGGCTCATCCAATGTAGACGAATTGTACATTGGACAGGAGTTTATAAGTAAAGAGTTGATTCAGCAGGCTGTGAAGTTGTATTCTATGAAGAAACATCATGAATTCGTCACATTGAAACCATCGCCGACACTATACACTGTTAAATGTAAATTGGCACCTAGAAAACGTACACTTGAGGAGATGGTGCAAAATCTCTCAGTAGTAAGTGAGGGTAGCTGCTCTTGGAGATTACGAGCAATCATTCCAAAAGGCGGGACAAATTTCGTCGTGAAGAATATAGTTGGGTCTCATATTTGTACGAATCCCACGTTGAATCAGGACCACTGTAAAGTTGATTCTAACCTTATTTGATATTTGATTGTGAGTGTGGTGAAGTCTGAGATAGGTTTAACATCGCGGACCATTATTGAGATAGTGAAACTACAATATAATTATAAGATTTTATATAAGAAAGCTTGGATTGCAAAACAAAAAGCAATTGAAAGGTTGTTCAGTACCTTCGAAGAAGCATATACGAAGTTGCCTTTTCTTCTATCAGCAATTCAAGCTGCAAATACAGGAATCGTTATCCACTGGGATAAATATCAGTCTAGTCCTGGCAAGGAAACATTCAAGGGAATATTTTGGGCATTCGGTCCTTCGATTGAAGGTTTCAAGTCTTGCAAACCTGTTATTGGTATTGACGGAACTCACTTGTACAGGTAAGTAGAAGGGTTGTTTGTTAATTATTGTTTCCCCGAATGCGAATGATAGCTTATTTTCCTTTGCATTTGCATTAGTTGATGGAGAGAGTATAAATACTTGGACATGGTTCATGAGTTACATTCGGTATTTTGTCACCGATCGAACTGAGTTGTGTGTTATCTCCGACTGTCATGCTGGTATTCTGCTAGGAAATTGAAAAATGGAGCTTGGAACGAACCTAATGCATATCAACAATATTGTATGCTTCATTTCGCTACAAATTTCTTCAGTAAATTTGGTAGCAAGTCAATGAGAAAAAAAGCCAAAATTATAGTGTGCCAAAACCAACCCAAAAAGTTCAGGACCAAACTCGCTGAACTTGTAACCATCAATGTTGAGGCGGCTAATTGGTTGAAAGAGAAACCGGTTGAGAAATAGGCACTTTATGCAGATGAAGGTCGACGATACGACATATTGACTACGAACCTATCAGAAGTCTTCAATTCAGTCTTGAAAGGTGTCCGTAGTTTACCGGTAACTGCAATTGTGGAGATGATCTTTTATCGGCTAAATTTTTACTTTACTACTCATCGACAGGAAGCCAATAAGATTTTATTTGAAGGAAAGATTTTTGCTCGAAGAGTATAGAAATTGATCGATAGTCGCCGTGAGAGAGCAAACCGACATGAGGTTACAATGTTTCATCATGAACCTGGAGTTTTTGCCGTCAAAATGGGTCTTCGAATGGTAGGGGGAGAAAGGAAGGGTGGGAACTTGCACACTATTAAGTTGGGTACTAAAACATGCACATGTATGAAATTTCAACTATATCATATTCCATATTCTCATGTTTTGGCAGCCAGTGCATATCGTGCAATTGATTACAAGCCGTTTGTTGATAAATTTTACTTAGTTACTTCATTAGCACAGACATGAGCTCCCCTCTTTCATCCAACTCTAGATCCAACATATTGGCTTACTTTTGATAAACCATGACTCGTAGCTGATGCAAGCCTGCGATGTTCAAGGAAAGGCTGGCCAAGATCGACGAGAATTTGCAACGACATGGATGTGAGAGATAGGTCTAGCAGGGGTACGGGCATGAAATGTTGAAAATATGGGTTGCATGGACACAATAAGCGGAGATGTAGTAATGGGGGATCTCAAAACATTTAATCCATGTAAAATTTGAATGTGTTTGTGTTTGTAATTGTACTATGTAATTTGGACTTTCTACAAATTTGTATGAGTTTAATTCTGAAAAAGCGTTAATACCCATTTGTTTCCAAGTCAGTATAAAGTTTAGAGTTTGTGAATGAATTTGTAAGCCGCATGAAGTTGGAGTACATATGAATGTACATGGCAGAATGAATATGTATGTTGATTTTTTTTCTCTCACTAAACTCGCTTTCTCAGAAAGTGAGTCTAGTTTAAACAGTCTTGCTTTCTGGGAAAGCGATTGTGGAGTAGTTATATTTCCAGAGATCAAGTTGTTCTCTGGAAAAATTATCTACTCATCAGTCGCTTTATGAGAAAGCGAGGTGGTTTCACCTAAACTAGCTTTCTGAGAAAGCGAGTTGAGGTGAAACCACCTCGCTTTCTCATAAAGCGACTGATGAGCTCAGAAAGCTAGTTTAGGTGAAACCACCTTGCTTTCTCATAAAGTGACTGATGAGTAAATAGTTTTTCCAGAGAATAACTTGATTGGAAAACTATCTACTCAACACTCGCTTTCTCAAAAACTAAGGTTGTTTAAACGAAACTCTCTTTCTGAGAAAGTGAGTCTTGGGTCTGCTGGTGTACATGCTCAACACTCGCTTTCTCAGAAAGCGAGAAGCTCAATACTAGACTCGCTTTCTGAGTGTAGGCTAAAAAAACACCACTTCAAGTTGCAAATGCTAAACACAAACACAAACACAAATACAACAATCAAACACAAACTTCTTGTATTCTCGCAACAATCACACTCATACATAACACACAAACACAAACATTCAATACTTTGAAACAATGAAACAATCACACTCACACATCCCATACGAAATTACATTTCTTCATACATTCCAAATAAAAGTTCACAACATTACATTCCAAATTCCAAATAAAAGTTTAAGACATTGAAAGATACATTGAAAGATTCCAAATAAAAGTTCACGGATCGGGTGTGAAGAAAGTGGGGGGTCTCCTTTGTCTTTTACCGCGTTGTGGAGTGGCCTGGTTGACACCAGACATAGGAATCAGATCCTCTTTTGGTTGCTGTGTCCCCTCAATGTTTTCTTGTATCTCATCCTCTTCATCTTCTTCTTCGGAATCGTTTCTCGGACGAGGTGGGGGTGTATGGACAACTTTCTTCCTATGAACACCACGAGCACTGGTTTGATGTGCAGGAGTAGTTAGTATAACATCTAAAGTTGCTCCCTCGTCCACAGCATCAGCTTGTGCACGACACGACGTAATCATCTCGCGTGCAAAGTCCTTCATCGGTTCCGCGACGTTACTCCTCAACACAGTAGCACATTTTTAGCCATAGTCCAAGTCTGGCTCATCTACAAAACATGAGAAGTTGAAATATTAAATACAGTGCATATGTATATATAAACCAAAATATCCATATTTGATCATAAAATGTACTTATGCGTCAAGCCTCATTTGCCAAGGAAAACTCTAGGGTAGTTGTTTTTAGAAAATAGAAAGTAGGTTCTTGAATTTACTGAAGGCTAAATTTTAAAAAAAAAAAAAACCATTGAAGTATTGGTCATTTAAAAGAAAAACCCACTGATTTTTTTTTATTATAAAAAAACTCACCCAACTATGTTTTTAACACATTTATTTTTAAAAAACCCCCACTCACCCATGCCTGAAAAACGTAGTTCAGTGAGGTTTTTTAAAAATAAAAAAATTTAGTGGGTTTTTTTTTAATTTAGCCTTTACTGAAACTCAATGTTAGTTTTTTGCATTCCCCTTGTTACTTGATGGTGTTTCTATATGAGACGTGCATCATACAAGCTCATAAAAGTAAAGAAGTATTACCCAGTAGACAAAAGAGTTAAAAGTGTCTGGGCTGTATGAATCCCCATGACTTAATGCGAAAAAGCAGAAAAAATAGAAAAAGAAAAGTCCTGATACAAATTTTAAAATTCCATGCATTTTATTGATGCAGCCAAATAATATATTGATTAATTAAGCTTCTTTTTATTTTATGTGGCATACTGAATTTTCAAAGTATAATATTACTGTGTTTACCTCTCTCTCCATAATTCATGCATTTAAACACTGAATTTGAATATTTGTTCCTGTGCGTTAATCAGTTAAAGGTTATATAAGTGCAGACACATATTTGCAGAGTAAATTTACACTGGCATTGTTTCAAGGAGGTCTTTGCTGAATCTGAACACTTGATTTGGCAATCTCCTCCTTCTCGGGCGCATGTATCTTTGCACGAAAACTTTGATTTGTAGCATTCTTCAGCTCATTTTTCGTACTGGCCAGCTTGCTACTGCTGCTGCTGCTCGGGAAAGAAAAGAAACAAATTTGTTGCCTTTGGCATGCTGCATGATTAATAAATAATAAAACATATCATAACAAGCATAAGGATGAAGATTGCAGATCCTTGGAGAAATTTCTTTTGATGAATAGCATTGATCATCAAGTTGTTTACAAGTTTGAGAGGGATTGGCATACATGGATATATCATGTATGGATAACACATTATGTGTGGAGATTTTTTTTAGTGTTCCACATTAAGTTTGACGTCACTGGCTAGAGCAGGGAAAGACAAAGTCCTTATTGGAACGAAAATTTTGTGCATTTGGTAAGCTAAGAAAACTAGAGAAATTCTGAAAATCTATCAGTTTGAAAATTTATTAATTTGGTAAATTAGCCTAAGGTCTCCCAAACGGGAAATTTTGTAATGGTAACGGTTCCTGCGGCTGAAACTATATAGGTCTTCTAGGAGACAATAAGAGTCATTGTGAAACCGAAACCTGCGTTCACGAAAGCAGTTGAAGTGTTTGTTTCATATAATAAAGGTGCAACCTTGTATTGTGTCCTACCTGTACCTTTGGCTACCACCGATACACACCGTTTTCAATTTCGATAAAATTGGCTTTGAATGTTGCCATTAATGGACATATATATCACTCACCGGTGATTGGGGACAGGGCCGGCCCTGAGTTCCCGAGGGCCCTAGGCGAACTTTCGAAATGGGGCCCCTAATAGCATATATATATTTTTACGCGCAAAATACGTGCCTATATTTACAAGGGAAGTTCAAATTTGGAGGCCCCTAAAATCGCAAAATCTCCGGGGGCTCAAGGCGACCGCCTTACCC
Organism: Hemerocallis citrina; assembly: GCA_017893485.1. Taxonomy (NCBI): domain Eukaryota; kingdom Viridiplantae; phylum Streptophyta; class Magnoliopsida; order Asparagales; family Asphodelaceae; genus Hemerocallis; species Hemerocallis citrina. Next base: position 111,066 of record JACEHZ010000695.1, read on the forward strand.
GCCTCTAGGGTAGGGCCAGCCCTGATTGGGGACACCATTATTGCATTGGCAATCACCTGCAATCGCCATCACTAGCTACCATCTTTTCCTTGCCGATCAATATTGCGATAATAGATATATAGGTGCAAAAAAATGATTGAACTGTATATGAGATGTGTAACAACAGTAGTATTGCAGTCGTTGTCATGAATGAAACGGGCCCCATACAAGCTCCTTGATGAACATATAATTTGTTAGGCTTAATGTCTTGCATACTTATTCGGTGTGAAGAAAAGATAATGATACAAATAAAGAGTTCGAAGCGAGGGATTGAAGAAGAAGGAAAGCACTTTGCAGTAGCAACAATAGTAGTTGCGATTGACCGCACTAGGGGTTGGTCGACTGCTTGACTGTACAGGGTTTTCCCGTAAAGGGGACAGTTGACCGCACCTTGGGGTCGGTTGACCGACCGCGGCGCTGATATTTTTTTGGGCCGAGTCTGGCTGATTCGTTTGAAGCCCACTTTGCCTTTTGGTTAGATTGTACGACTCTAATTGTATGTTTATATCTTCAGTATACATCGGATATCTATTGTATCAATGTATCTAAACTAGGGTTTCTGTAAATCTATATATTCATTGTAACGGCTCCAAGAAATATATGATTCTATTGGGTGCCGAATAGGAGAAGAGAATACTTCATCTAAGAGGTGAGAGATTTTTCCATTGTAAACAACAAGCAAGTTCCATTTAAGCTTAGAGAGGGTCGTGGTGAGAATTGTGATTTTCTTGTATCTTCTCTAGTTGAAATAATATCTCGGTTCTTCCTCCTCCGGATTAAGGTGAAAGCCCTAATCGGGACAATTCTTGTGTGTTTTATGGGATTGGTGTGATCTAGTATTTTCTTGTTGGTTTGTGTTGATTGTGTCAAAAACTCAACGAGATCATCTATAGGGAAGGATTCCTTAACAAGTGGTATCAGAGCAATCAGGTTTGTAGGTTTGTTCGAGTTCCTTGGAGAAGATGACAGATCAGAAGACGAAGATCAAGCAGTTTGACGGTATGATTAACTTCAATCTATGAAAGATGGACATGTATGATGTATTAATTCAGAAGGACTTGCACCTTGCCCTCGAAGACAAGAAGTCGGCCGACATGAAACAGGAGAAGTATGATGCAATTTGTTTGAAGGCCTTGAGTTTAATCTGGTTGCAATTGTTGGACGAAGTCAAGTGTAATATTTTTGAGGAGAAAAGTGCGGCGAGTCTATGGGGGTGACTTAAATTTGACTACTCGGGATCGTCGGTGTTAGATCGGATGTACTGGAAGAGGAAGCTATTTCGTTTCTTAATGAAGGAAGGTACCTATCATCAAAATCATATTATGGAGTTCAATAAGGTAATCTCTAAATGGAAGACGATTAATGTTAATGATCTTAGCGAAGAGGATAAAGCTTGAAACTTGATTTATTCACTGCCAACTTCTTATGATCACTTGATAACTACTATGCTACATGGAAAATCAGTAAAGGAGACAGTTACAGTAGCCGGGGTGATAAAGGGTATGAAGGAAGATGAACTGAGAAAGGAAACTCATAAAGAAGGGTCTATTTCTATAGGGTGTTTAGCGGTGGATGATGATACTTCAATTGGAAGGGATATGACACACTAGGGTAAGATCTGTAGAATCCCGTATTTTCAAATATTATTTTAATTATTTGAAAATGAATTTAAATGATTTTTGAGGATTTAATAAATATTTTCTAAGAAAGTTATCTTTTGTACACGTGCAAAACACGTGCAAATGACTTTTCAGAAGTTTGAAAAATTAAGTTTTCTTTATGAAAAATCATTATATATTATTTGGGAATTATTTAGTATTTTTCCAAATTTTTCAGAAATTAATTATGCCTATTTGCAATTTTTGAGAAAAGAATGACTTATTTGCAAAATTGACAATTTTAAGGGTTGAAGTGCAAAAGATGTTTTCTGGACTTTCCGATCAGTATTTGTTGAGGTTTAGAAATATATTTTCTATTAGATCCTAATTTAAAAGATATTTGATTCAGTTTTCAAGAATACAATTATATATGTAAGATGTACTTTTGGAAGGGATTATTTTGTAAAGTGGGAATATAACCCTAATTTTCACTCCGGCATATTTAAGGGAAATTCTTCCCAGCCGTCATTGAATATATTCAGATTTATTGAGAATTCTTTGAGGAGCACAAAGGAGGATTCTTGGATCTAGCAAGGAGAAGCTTTTGTGGATTTTCTTCAAGAACAATGTGAGTTGGTTTGTTTTGTTTTGTTTGCTTTGTTTGATTTGAATGATGAATGAAGTAAGATCTTTGTTATGCCTTGTTTGTGATCGCTACACTATTGATTTGTTAGTCTTATTGTATGTATGCCATGGATCTATTATTTAATATGGAGGATGAGAACTTTATTGATATTTGGATCATGTGTGAGAAATGTTAAGATTTGTTGAGGAAATGTTGATCTATGGGATCATATTGTTGGGAGACATATTAAGGACTGATTATGTTGTGATCAGATATTAAACATCTGGATCTAGTGATTACAAACCAATCTTAATTTTATGTTGAGGAAGACATTTAGTTTTGTGAAGAAAAACCCTAATGGGAGGATTGAGAGTTTAGATCATGAGGATATGAAATTTGAGTATTTGTTTGATTGAGAAATGTATCCATGATGGAGATTATTGAGAGTTGTTTGTTTGCCTGGATACAAGTTAATTTTATGATCAGTGAATCTTTAGAAAAACTTCTGTATGATTTTTGTGTTCAGATCTGTAGCCGACAGTCGACTGGTCTACAGAACAGTCGACTGGCACGAGCCTACTGTGTATTTTCAGTCTTGAGATTTGTTCGGGACAGTCGACCTAGACTGAGGTCAGTCGACTGGTCCTCTGTTTGTGATTTTGTTCTGTCCTTTCGGGACAGTCGACCTATGACCATTTCAGTCGACTTATATACTTAGAATATTTTTGATGAAAATTATTTGTTTTTGTCTCGGGGCAGTCGACTGACTCCTTGGTAAGTCGACTGACCATGCCTTAATTTATTTTTGAGAAATGTTGGATTATGTCCTCTGGACAGTCGACTGGTAAGATATGCAGTCGACCGGTCCTGAAGGATATTGATATTTTGTTTAGTGTTTGATTTTGAGACATTTTGTTCAGCATATAATTTTGAGATCTTCAGTTCAGTATTTGTTTTAAGATGTCCAGTTCAGTATTTGATTTTGAGATGTTCAGTTAAGAACATGATGTTGAGATATTTCGTTGAGCCACTTGTCTAGTGGGAATTTGTTCAGTTATTTGTTTTTGAGTCTCTAGAGGTAAGTGACCCTAGTATACCGGTGTTGAGATATTTGTTCAGTTATTTGTTGAGGCCCATTGAGGCGAATTTTCAGTTATTCAGATTTTTAGTCCGGTAGGGTACACTACTCTAGGAGATTTGTTCAGTAACCCAAACTAATAAGGACAGGCATTAGTAGTGTCATGACGAATGGGAACTTGAGTTATGCACCTCAGTATGGCTTTTGATGTAGGATTTAATCTCCTGAATTATCCAAGTAGTTAACTTGAGATGTGTGATTTATCTCCGGAATTATCCAGGTAGTTAACCTGAGATGTGAGGTACTTCTCCGAAATTATCCAAGTAATTATCTTGAGATGTGGGATTGACCTACGGAATGATCGGAGTCGAGGCGACGCTTTTGGGGTATTATTGTGATGATGAGTCTATGTTTAGATGTGGGATGATCTCCTGAATTATCCAGGGAAAATACCTGTGATGTGGGATCAATCTCTGGAATGATCAAGCATGGGCAAATTATCATAGTTTATCTTCATCTCTTAGTAGTCATCGTTGTCAGCATGTAGTCATGATGTTTTCTTGAATCACTTTTATGCATTCGGATTTCCGGTTTTACACACTTGGCTTTTGGTTTTTGGTATCACCCATTATTCTTTTGTCGTACTTCATACTTTAGTGTTTAATTATTATTTGTTGGATATCATGCTTTAAGTTCATTTATGCTATTGGTTTGATTTGTTACCACTCACACCATTTATGGCTGACCCCGTAGTTTTGGGGTTAGGGTTCAACTCTAGCCTCACATGTTGCAGGTTATTGCTTAGATTGGAGGTTGGATGCTTGAGTGGGCATTTCGAGATAGTTGGATTATTTAGCGTTTGTTGTAGAATTGTAAAGACATATTGTGTTATTATTGAGTTGTAAACAAAAGATTAATTTGTGTTGAGATGTTTAGATTTCCGCTGTGATTGAAAAGTTTGTTGTAATAAAAGAAAGAAAAATCTTAGTGATTTTGGTTGTGACTATTGTTGTATTGAAGTGGATTGCTGGGATTCGCCACTTATTTTCTAAGCTCTCATATTAGAAATTTGGGGCGCTACAAGATCTGTTGCTACTATTGTAGAGGGATTAAGCATTACGAGAGAGACTGTTGCAAGTGGTTGAGTCAGAAGAGTGCTACTATAGGAGGTAATCTAGACAACGTAGCCAGTACTACTGATTCAGGTAAATCAGGTGAATTTGGTAACTTCGAACTATGTCTTCTTGTTTCAAGTTCTTCATATGTGGATTCGAGTTGGTTTCTTGATTCGGAAAGTTCTTCTCACATTTGCTCCAAGAGTAAGATATTTTCCACTTAGAGGTCATCAACATGCCGTAGTGTGAGAACGACTAGAGGGGAGATTTGTGAAGTGGTGGGTGAAGGAACAGTTGAATTAGAGAAGCCAGATGGTAATGGTTCACACTAAAAGAGGTCATGCATATTCCTTCGATAAAGCGGAATATGATATCCTTGGGGACTTGATTCTAGGGTTGCAGGTACACAGCTCGATGTGGAGTTTTGACAGGTTGGGATAGTTGTTGTAAGGTGATGAAAGGCAAAAGGGGGGTTGGGCAGAGTCAACACAACCTCTACCAGCTTTGTGGGAGCAGAAAAACTCGGTCGAGTGTATGGAAGCCCATTGTTCCTAAAGTATTATCTAGTAAGCCTCACTAGATTCACCAAAACAAGACTGCAACGTTCAAATATCGTTGGAAGGTGGAGAGAGCATTGGGGTAGGTGGAGTTCGTGTGGAGTGAGGAACCTCCATAATACATCTACTGGGGTGTGCCTTTGATAGGGACATACGATTGGAGAAAAACAGATGGAGATATATTCATCTAGTAGAAGAGCCATAGAAACGAGTTTCTTACAAAACAGAGATGAAAAGTCTAGAAGAGTTTTGGTCACACAGGTATGGATTCATGCATATACAATCCAAGGTGGAGGTTGTTGGGTTTAATGTCTTGCATACTTATTCGGTGTGAAGAGAAGATGGTGATACGAATAGAGGGTTCGAAGCGAGGGATCGAAGAAGGAAAGCAGCAATACGCTCGATTGTACAAGGTTTTCCCGTAAGGGGGACAGTCGACCGCTCCTTAGGGTCGGTCAACCGACCACAACACTGATGAGTTTTTTGGGCTGAGTCTGGCTGATTCGTTTGAAGCCCACTTCTTCTTCTGGTTAGATCGTACATCTCTAATTGAATGTTTATCTTTTCAGTATGCATCAGATGGCTATTGTGTCAAGGTATCTAAACTAGAGTTTCTCTAGATCTATATATCCATTGTAACGACTCCAAGAAACATATAATTCTATTGAGTGCCAAATAGGAGAAGAGAGTACTTCATCTGAGATGTAAGAGTTTTCTCCATTGTAAACAACATGCAAGTTCCAGTTAGGCTTGAAAGAGGATCGTGGTGAGAATTGTAATATTCTTGTATCTTCTCTAATTGAAGTAACATATCGGTTCTTCCTTCTCCGGATTAAGGCGAAAGCCCCAACCAGAACAATTCTTGTGTGCTTTGTGTGATTGGTGTGATCTGGGTTTTTTTTTTTTTTTTTTTTGACTGTTTGTTTTGATTATGTTGGAGACTCAACAGGATTCTCTAGAGGGAAGAATTCCCTAACATAACTTCCAATAGCTTCAATTAGAAAGTAGTGCAGGAAACATTTTCTTCACTAATTCTTTAATTTGGTCGTCTATAGTAAAGATAAAATTTCTATAGGAGCCTTGTTTGGAATTGCCGAAAAGTCTATTGAAATCTTGAGAGACAGACAAAGATCAATAACATACAAAAAAAAATATTTGAAAATTTGTGGTACATAATTTTTTGGTATCTTACATCCGGAACCAGTTCCAACAAGCAAGACAGTATTCAAATAGGAGCATGGGTTGGCGGATTATCAGACTTGCTCCCGGAAAACCCTTAGCACATCCTCAAAAGTGACGATCCCCAATAACCCGCAGTCCTCTTCTACCACCCACATGTAGCTAACCCTATGCGCAAGCGCCTGTGCCATAACTGCAACCAGTGAACTCTCTGGATGACACACTACAACCTCCTCCGTTGATCTCCTCCCCATCCTCGCAGAGTAACTCCCCGACCCCCTCCTCCTCCTATTCTTCCTCTTCGTCGCCTCCTCCTCATCTGAGGACGAGACCAAAGAACTTGATGATGACAATGACAACAACACATCCCCCTCCACATTCATCAACTCTAACGCCCCTTCCATACCATTCTTCGTCAATCTTCTTTTGATCGTCTCAACCATAGTGTCTGATGGTAACCCGCAACTGCAACAGTCTATATAGGTCATCAGTTCGCCTACCGAGAGGGAGGCAACTGCAGGAACTATTGTCTCGTCACAAGTTGAGAGAGTGGAGGGAGATATCTCTCCAATGAGCTTTCCATCTTTGGTGATGACAGCGACGGAGGTGTTGGAAATGAGAGCAGAGCGGACGAGGGGGAGCGCAGAGATGGCAGAGTCCTGGTGAAAGATGGATAAGAGAGCAGGGCGGACGAGACCCAGGGTGGTGATGGAGAGGTCGGATATGGAAGAGAAGGAGCCTATGTTGTTCAAGAAGTAGCGGATTAGGTCTTCTTGAGTTACCCAGCAAAATTCTTCGTGGGGAAGCTTCTTCTTCCTCTCATTTGAGTAAGGGGGCTGCACAATTGGAACCACAAGGCTCTGTGCTTTGTCGTCTAGAATCAAATCTATAGCCTGTAGTATGCTGCAATGCAATCCGATAACGAGTGAAAAAATAAATTAATGACTGGCAAATTTTTCAAAAAAATCAGATATACATACTACTACATATAATTGGAAGGAATGATGTGTACATGTTAACTGGCTTTGTGCCTATTCATTTGCAACTCGGGCATTTCTATTAGTGTAACTTATATTTGTGTTCAGGCGATCAATTGTAGATTTCTCGAGTATTTACGTTATAGCCTGATCTGGTCTTGAATCTAAAACCTCATTTTACTTATCCAGACATTTTACCATCTAAGCTACAACTCAGTATTATATACGTGTTTTGTTTTGGGTTTGGATTTAGCGGGTTTTTAAGAGTTTGATAACTTTCAAAAAGAACCCCACTCTTTCAATGAGATTTTGTTGTATGATATATAGCAAGGATTTGGCCCTCAAGCCCACATGCAGGCAACAAAAAGCAAAACAACTAAAGATAGTAACGTTTTACAACCTTGGCATAACGCTAAAATAAAGTAACACAAAGAACAAGGAAAAAAGTTCAATTCAGCGCAAAGCAAAATTAGACAAATAACAAAAACTACGATGCACCAAAAAAGATTCATCTGCATTGCTGACTCAATTATCAAAGGACAGCCTAAACAAGAAACACTGGATATTTTTTATTTTGAATTTGCAGATTCAGAAATCATTAGTTAGTAACCTGGAATTAGGCTCGACGACGCTGATGAGCGAAGAAGATTCATTCATATGGATGAGAGCAGAGATGGGATTTTTTAGGGCGGAGGAAGGGGTGTTGACGTTTGATTTAGAACAAAGGTGGCAGATGAGATCTACCATGCAAATCTTTCCAGTGATAGTGGTGGCCTTCATCACCTCGTTTGAGATGTTGACAGTAAAGAGGGCATCACCATATAGCCTGAGAGAGAAGAGGGCTTCTCCGACGGTGGAGGTGATCGGCAGCGATTGCAATGGCTGTCTACCAATGCAAAGGTCAGACACCTCGTGAGACAATAAACTCGCTGCCATGCACTTAGAAAGAAACCGTTCGATCTTGTCAATGACTAGCTAGGATGAAAATAAAGCAAGCGAGATTGTTGAGCTATGGAAAGAAGAGAGTTTGGTAAATGAATGGGGGAGAAAGAGGAAAAGGTGAGTATATATATATATAGATGGAGACAGAATTAATATGAGTTGGAATCCAGGGGTTTAATTTGGAATAGGGAAAATCCCAGATACGGTATGAAGAAAAATCAGGTGTTGGCCGTTTTTGGAGTTTGTATCTGGTGGAGTTCGGGTATTCTATTTCTGGTATAACTTGTGAAAATACCCTGTTGAAAACCAGATTATTGGTTGGTTGTATATCTGTATTTCGTTAAAATCTTATTAATCACAACTCACAAGCAAGTTCGTTCTACTCACCGTAATACAAATTCAGTACATTAATGATGCGATAACGATGTCATCTTTTTATCAAAAAATAAAATAAAATACAAATTCAGTACGCAATTTTTCTTTTTCTCTATTACTAGACTGGTTTGAGTTCGAGACAGACACCGGTGTGAGTCGTGCACACACCGGACAGATACTGCAAAACAAAACCAAGCATCTAATGAATTGAGTTTGAAGATGATATCATTTAACCAAGTTCAATGAGTGAACTGCTAGTAAGTAAAGAAGGGAAAAAAGGAAATGAATCAAAGAGCTTTTTACAGCATGTCCACCAGCCAAATTCTACCAAAACATAACCTTCCATGAGATTTTGTTCATGGTGAATTTTAATAAATAACAGAACATATGACCACAAAATGTGAAATTGTGAACGTTTTTGTATTATTATCATAAAACGGTGAGGAGCGTACCTACTCCCCCACGGTTCCATTAAACATGAAACAAATGATGAATCATACTCTATCTACGCGGCCCAACACACTAGGTCGTATGATGTTCATTCCCAAAATACAACGCACCCTATACATAGAAGTATATAATCCAAAATAGAACAAACCCAGGTACCCCAACGCCTACTAACTAAAAATACCAAAACACGCCAGTGCCTAGTGAATCTGCCTCATAGGTGGGCAAGTCTCTCCTTGATCTTCATCCTGGTCGCAGCCCCTGCTTTTGTAGACCATAAAATGATATTCGCATTGATACCTTCAAGCATATGCATGTTGTGCAGATGCTTGTGCCTAAAGATACTGTGATTTCTAGCTGTCCAAATACCCTAGCATGTTGCTGCTACGACCATGTAACAAAGTTCTAGGTCGTTGCTACGCACGTGAGTCTGCCTCCACTCTCCCCAGAGGTTCTCCACATGAAATTGTGATGTTATGAAAGGATATATAAATGAAACAGCAGTAAAAACTTCCCGGAGCAATACCTAGATGTGGTAAACGGACTTGAAAGATTAAGATGCTCCTTATGTTGCTCGGGACAAAAGAAGATATACCGAACAAATTGTTAGTTCTCGATGGCAGTTCATGTGAAATCAAAGAATCTAATTGAGACGAGGATTGCAACTGCAGCGTACGCAAAGCACCAGACAGCCATGCTCAACAACAACTTGAGGAAAATGTGCATTCTGGTTTCGACACGGGTGCATCAGTTCAGTGCCTGAGATATACATTTGATAAGTAAATGTTATTTATTTTACTCTCATGACAACCATTGAAAGGTAGAGATCGATCGTTTTGTTACCCCAATATAATTTTCCCATTTGGTCTAAAAAATTTCAAAGAATGTTCATCTTCTACATTATCACTATTTATGAATTCGAAATTGTTTCTTAGACATATTACTGATTATAATAAGTAATATTCTAAGAATGAGAATGTGCAAATCAGTAACATGCTTAAGGATAACAAACAGTTGCACTATAAATAACAAACAAAAGTATTAAATATGAATGTCATTTCTCTGATTATAGTAGCTAAGTAAACTTTATCATATCGTAGGGTATATTGGTTTTTATAGGTTAAAGATTTTTAGAGTTTGTTTAGTTTCCTTTTACATAATATCTGCATTAACTGCTATTTCTGATAAACCATGGTCATTTGTGAGTTTGTGTCGATTACAACATATGACAGAAAGTGATTTGTGTTCTTGAAGATCATACCAGTTCTTCAAGAATACACTTCACTTTCTGTAAGATGTAGTAATTGACACTAACCCACAAATGACCATGGTATATATGCAACCGTAAGTCACAAATAACAATTAATTAAGACAATCTGTAAAAACTAAAACAAGCCAAAATAACAAGGAAAAAAATATATTTTTCAGAATCTTTAATTTTTCTAGCTAGCACAGTATTGTAGCAAGCCAACATATGCCTGCCGTCAATATATGATGAACTTTTCATAATTTTCAATGTAGTTTAAGGTACTTGTTTATGCGATGAACTTAGTGACATATACTCAATTGCCTATATGAAAGTAGCTTTGAGGCAAGTGACTAAGGAACCAAGATGAGATCCTTAAATCAATATCGAGACTACTATATGCGACTTTTGTGAATGCCCAGGGGACCATACCATTTCTTCCTCATCTTGACGATGCTTGTTACAATGATATAGGTTCGAGTCAAGCTAGTTAAACCTATTACTACGTAGAAGCTAAGTTGCCATTCTTTGGAGAATGTTAAATACTCTAATTTTAGCAAAGGTCGAAATGATCATGAAAGAAACAATTGACTTATTATGATTTTTTTTTATCTCTAACGAGAATCAACTACAATAACCAACAGAGAAACTTATTTGCAGAGACTTCTCTTCCGAGATTTTCTGCACACAAATGAATTTTTCAATTTTGAGAAAACCTCAGGATTATTAAATCCAGCAGCCTTAGATAAACTGGAATACAATGCAGCATCTATTTCTCAAAAACAGGAAGTGCCATTCAGCATTTCACAATGTCAGCTTGATGCCAGATTTTATGTTTAAACTGATTCAAAATCTTGACCGTTGTCTCACTAACTGATCTTCAGATTCAAATCAAGAGAAATGAAATGAAATGAAACAGTAGCCATCCATTCGAAATTCCCCTTTACTTCAAAACCCAAATTACAAAAAGTCTTCTCATTGATATTTTTTAATGAAACTTATATTCTAGGCATCCTTATTTGACTAACAAAATGACTGTATATTAAAATTATAAGTAGCTAGCCTTAAAGCAAAGATATTGCTCATTCTTCAGTCACAAATAATATATGAAACACAGTGACATTTTTCAGTTTTGACTCCAAAGAAGATCTCAAACTAAAAACTCCGAATTAGAGATAAACTACAATAACCCTTTTAGCACCCAAATCGCAGGTCAAACGTAACATCTTCCATTTTTATGTCAAACAAACAACAGAAAACATTATGGAAATCACCTTAAAAAAACCCTGAACATAAAGAATGAAAGTAAGTATTCCGTACCTGAAAAATATGAACATTGAAGGGAGAAGAGAGGGTGTTGAATTTGAAGGGACGAAGAGGAGAAGAGAAGAGAGATAGAGATGAGAAAAAGGCAATCTTTTTTCAAAGTGGACAAAGAGGAATTACTCGAGGTTTTATATTCAATGGAGTGAATGACTCGGGCAAAATTGGCACGCGGTCCTTGTAAAAGTATATTATAAAATCAAATAATATGCATTAACCCATCACATAGGTAGGTAATTATAAATACTTAAAATAGCTTTGTTTAGGCATTTGACTATGTTTATTTTAGGAGAAACAATTTAAATATATTCTACAACAAGTAAGGGTGAATGATCAAGTGTGGAAGATCAAGGTGCCACTGAAGGTCCGGCTGTTCATCTGGCTGGCAAAACGTAATGTTATTCTAACTAGAAATAATTTGGCTAGGCGTAATTGGCAGGGCTATGTGTCATGTGCGAACTTGATACTGAAACGGGGAATCATTTATTCGCAACTTGCCGCTACGCTATACCGTTATGGGAGGACCTAATCCAAAGATTCAGTACATCTGGCCCTATTCCAGACTCGGTTGAGTTTGCATGGGGAAATTGGAGGGAGCTCTATGTTTGCCGTTCAGACACAGAGTCATGGGGGATTGGGGTAGCGTCGACCTATTGGGCTATATGGCTAGAAAGAAATAATAGAATATTCAGACCCACACACAGACATCTCATGCATCGGCAATTATTGCCAACACAGCAGGTAAGGATGCGAATAAAAGAATCAAGGAGATATATGAGGAGGTGGAGGACCCAGCAAATGCCGAACATGCACAAGCTAGGGAAGGGCCACGAGGAGCCGAGTGATTGGCAGTAGTGGTAGCTGGGCACTTGCTGCGGGATGTTTTTCTTTTGTGGGGTTGTACATTTTGTGGTTTTTGGGGAGGGAAGTCTTGTGTACGATCAGTTCTTTTTGGGCGGTGAATGAGTTTCATGTCCCAGCATGTTGAGCAACATGAGCGTTATTCACCTTGAGTTTATTACTTGTTTCGTTTAATATCTTATTAATGGAACGCAGGGGGTTGTTCTCAATCTCACTGTTTATGATATAAAAAAAACAAGTGTGAGCGGGCTGATACACTGTTAAGCTCTTTGCTAGTGAATAATAGGTCGAGAGTTCGAATCCCGCTTGCTTGCTTGCAGCAAAAATCCCAAATTAATATATATTCGGTCGAGATTAAGGGAAGTATGTATGTGGTCATTATTTATTATATGCCTACCATTTAAAATATTTTAAGAAATATGTGAGGCGTGAATCATATAATACATCCATTCATCAACACGATCAGATAGAGAAAATATTAACGGTGCAATGAAGCTTGTTATCCATGTTGGGGCGTTAAAGATGAGGTGTGAGTGTGTGGTCATTATCTTTATCTATATGCCTACTATTTAAAATATTTTGAGAATCATATAATGCACCCATTTGTCAACGGTCAGATAGCGAAAATATCAACGAAGCATGTGGCAATGCAATGAAGCTTGTTATCCATGTTTAGGCATTAAAGATGAGGTCGATTACTTCCTGTATCTAAGATTGTGCTGAGCTCATGATACGAATGCATGCTTGCCTGCCTGCTACAAGTTGTCACAAACACTGCTTTCTCATGCAGGATCAACGAGAAAAACCTCCATAAACTGATCACCCATGTTGTAGACTCTTTAGTAAAGTTACACTATCACTATGCCATGTCCATAGGCAAAGTTTGTGCCATCGATGAATGCACTCATTCTCCAAACCTGAGAAACCCACCACCATCAAATTCTCAACTGAGGAGACATTTATTATGCAATGCCCCATGGCCGGTGCGAACAAATGATCTTTCTTTGATACAAGAGAACTGTATTGTATGCAGACTACAGCGGATTTACAAAAATTATGTTCTGGGACGGACGGATCATTTACCATGTCCTCAGTAAACCAACTGCAGAGCCATCAAGAGGAGACTAATAGTGCACTACTACGCCAAACACAAATTACACACAAGCTGCTTAAAAACTGCTAGATTTGAGCAGACACAAAGCATTATCCCGACAAATAAGGCCCAAGCACCTGAATCTCATTGCTGGGTCATCCATTGAACACTACATCCTCATGCAATGCAGGTGCTATAAAGTCTAATTCTAACCATAGGAATCAATCTCACCCATGTACATCAACCACACATCAATTAGCAAGCAATGCATAATAAACTTATACAGTATCGATATTGCCATCACTACAGGTTTCTAGCTCTCATTCTTAAGCCTCCCAGTCACTTCCATTTTCAGTTCAAAATAAGACTTGCTGTAAACAAAATACTCACCACCGCATTGATGCCAGAAGATTAAATAGCATTCAAACAAGGACTTAAAAAACATACATAAGTCTGCCAAGAACATGCCTAGTTCCACTA
>JACEHZ010000696.1:0-50000 GCA_017893485.1 Hemerocallis citrina
TCGTGTGGCTCCTATCGTAAGGTTATCTCTTATGTACTATCCAATGGCTATTGTAACAAGATATCAACTTAGGGTTTGTCTCTAGATCTATATAAACAATTGTAACGGCTCATAGATCTATGATGATTCTATTGAGTACCGAATAGAAGAAGAGAGTACTTCATCTGAGAGGGTTAGAGAGTTCTCCATTGTAAGCAGCATCAAGTTCCATTAGGCTTGAGAGATGGTCGTGATGAGAATTGTAATATTCTTGTATTTTCTCTAGTTGAATAATATCTCGGTTCTTCCTTCCCTGAATTAAGGCGAAAGGCCCAACCGGAATAATTCCTGTGTGCTTTGGGTGTTTGGTGTGATCTAGTCTTGCTTGGAGATTTGTGTTAATTGTGTCAAAAACTTAACAAGATCCTCATAATTTCCTAACACTCCCACACTAAATTCATATCGCGACAGCGAAAGTTCCGGGTGTGGTGATTCAGTTATGAGCTTCACTGTAGCTGAACTCATCATGTGTTTGTTTGTTGGTTTATAATTAAATTAAATTCATATCGCGACAGCGAAAGTTCCGGGTGTGGTGATTCAGTTATGAGCTTCACTGTAGCTGAACTCATATCATGCGTTTGTTTGTTGGTTTACAATTAAATTTTAATAGTTGCTTGATTGCTTCTAGTGTTCGGTGTTCATAACGTGAAATATTCAAAGAGCTGTAAGCTCAACAGCCGCCCAACTTTTCAGTCTCTGACACTGTGACCGTACTTTTCCACCAATGATTGTTTCTGCAGATAACAGACAGTGAGGTTATCCGATTTTGAGTTAATTTGTAGCCGCCCTTTATTTGACCGTGCAGGTTTCGTGCAGCTTTCAGATTCTGTCTGAATTTTTCTTTCTTTTTCCTTGTTGTATCTGGGTTCTTCACAAACTGGACAGGGTTAACTCTTAGTTATTTCGCTCTAAATATAATAAAAAGTTTTTAATCAGTTAAATTTGTTTCTCTTTGAAAGACAACAATGTTCAGTATATGAGTTTTATACTTTTCAGAAACTTTTCTCTCTTGCTAATTTGATGTGTCCAAAATTAACAGAATACCACTATCTCCATTTCTGTTGTGAAGCCATGAGAGCCTGACAGGACGACGTCTCTGTTGCTTGCTTTTACTGAGGATAACATTTTCAGAGATACCAGCGTTTGGCACAAGACTATGAAATGCACTAACAATAGGTACACCATGAATATTGTTAACTGTTATTGCATTGATTAATTATTCTGATGTTTGGGATGGAGGGACTATCTTGTATGGGATGTGTTCTCTATTTTTTTACGGTTAATGAGTCTCATTGCCCACGTGTTGGGATCCATGAAGATCATTACCCTTTACTTGGTTGTTTGCTGGGTTTTGGACCCACCGTTTACAAAAAAAAATTTTAAAAAATGGTGAAGCAATGAGATAACAACAACTTCAGCATCTTAATTTGTTCTTTTGTTTAATGCACTGAATGATGATTGAACAGTGTCGGCCGGGATATCGATATATATGGAGAGAAGTTACTAACATTCAAGAACTGCACAACAACTAGAAAAACAGGATTGAATGTTCGACAAAGACGAGGCGGGCCGGGTCTGCATCTTGGGCT
This sequence comes from Hemerocallis citrina, assembly GCA_017893485.1. NCBI lineage: Eukaryota > Viridiplantae > Streptophyta > Magnoliopsida > Asparagales > Asphodelaceae > Hemerocallis > Hemerocallis citrina. The sequence goes on from JACEHZ010000696.1 coordinate 1,629, forward strand.
CCACCAAGACCCATACAGGATTGAATGTTCATTTGGGAATGAAAGGAGCCTTATTTGTTTCGCTTTCAGAGCAGATATCTGTTAACTCATGGCATGGGTCATGCTATAATAACATAATAAATGGACCTTAATATTTCCATCTTTGACAGAATACTGTAAATAAGTTTGGCCCATGATTGATGTACATCAGCTTGGTTGACTTGGATAGTTCTTAAATGCTAGTAGTATGCGAGCATGTGCAATGTTAGAGAATTGTTCATTCTAAATATGTGGTCAAAATTTAACTGGATTGAAAGTCAGTGAAGTTCTAATTTCATCTCAATTTGCGATAAACATAGTGTGTGTTATGGATGGTCACGGCTATGATGACATACTCGCACTTCATTTTGTTTGTTAACCCTTTGTGTTTTATTGAAAAAGAGTTTAACCCGAAACAGGATATATAAACACAATTTAGGCATTAGCGAAAAGAGTAGTAACCATCACGTACGTACATGACAAGTTATTCTTGATTCATTCGAAATGAGAATTGAATCACAAGCATTACATACTTCTCCTCCTTAGGAAGGAAGCCGGCCCTTCTAAATTACTTCATATATATACAAATTATATGCAACCAACGCCCCTCTATTTCTCCAACATTCCTTCACTCTCACCATCATGAAACTCTGATGTCGCAATGAACGAAGGAGGCACAGTCACTGAAGAAGAGACCTTGAATCTTTTGCCCTCAACATTGGTAACAACAGTACTACTAATCGACTGATCAGGAACTATGAAACTCGGCTCAACTGCCTTGTTGATGCTGCTCTTGTTATCTTGATTGTTGATCATATCGTAACTCTTGTAATGAAATATGCTAGCAAAGGCCATATGGTCACTTATTACCCTAGTGCTTGAAGCCATCTTGTTGTTGTAATCAGCTGCACTTCTTGATATGATCTTCTGTAGGTTGTTGTTCAGCCCGGATTTCAAAGCATTACTGCCATGTTTTGTCGTTAGCTGGTTTGGGGGGAGGTTCGAAATCATTGAGAAGTTTGTGCGCGCATTTTCTCCGCGTAGTGCACGTGCAGCTTCATCGTAGGCACGGGCAGCGTCTTCCGGGCTGTCGTAGGTGCCCAGCCAGAGGCGGACACGTTGTGAGGAGTCTTTGATTTCGGCCACCCATCGGCCAGAAGGGCGCTGGCGGACCCCGATGAAGCGGCGGCGGGCGGTGGTGGGTTGGTGGGGAGCAGTACTTCCCTTAGGTGGTGACATTGTATTAGGGGGAGTTAGTAATTAGTTTTTTTTTTAATCGTTTGAGTTATTGAATAGTTTCAATGTATATATATAGGTGTTTAGTTCTCTCTAATTGGACAAGATTTGACAATTAATTAAGTTGATGGGAAATTTTATTTTCAATCCTACCTTTGAACTTGATTCTTTATTTAGTTTTTTTGTACTAGAAACATAGCGCGCGATTCCGGTTAATTTTAACAGAATGTTCTGTTCCTCATTTGAATTTCCCAATGAAAGAGATCTATTTCATCCAGTGCCTACAAACATAGCGATTCTTGTTAAATTCAAAACAAGGAGTATCTATGTTTTTTTGATTAATCTGCATGAAACAAGTCAACGAAAATTCCTCAATCAAATGAGGGGTCAGCAAATTTTCCAAAAGTGATTAATTAACTACACAGTTAGATTCTAGGTACATCCGTCGTTAAAAATTTCTAGATGCTTTATACCAAGGGCTTGTTTATTCCTTGCTATATTTTGATACCCTTTTGTTGTTTAGCGTCTTTTCTTTGTTTATACAATATTCCATACTTACATGGGGGACTACTTGTTCGGTGTCGGTTTCCGACCGATACGGAAGTATCGGAATTTTATATTCTAATTCTCTTGTATGTCGCTAATCTTGATTAAGACTTGATACGTCATCTACTTGATCATAATTCGTAACTAATCATATATTAATTAGAGACTAACAAGAATAATAGCCAATTTTAGGTTCTTCTATTGATTCCAAGAAGATACAGCTTGAAAATGTATTTGTATATAGGATAAAAGCCGGCAGGTCCAGTCGACGTGGAACCACAGTCGATTGTCAAGTTCTCGCTCAATTTATAAACCGTAAATGATTGTATAGAATGCTATTTCCATACATACTAAAATACAACTACGGGTCACATCTATTACGTCTTGTTCACAATTTCATTATATATTATGGGTTTTTTTGGTTTTTTTTTTTAACGTCTCTTTCAAGTTTGACACACAAAGCTACAAGCAAATGCTCGGTTTTAAGGAAAGCTCTGAAAAATGTGGGTTTGGTTCATTTCTAGGAGAGTCCAGTTCACATGATCCGGCATCCATCAGCCTTGGCAAACTTCTACAAATTGATAGACATAGAGACGGCCAGACTATGTTCTAAACCTTTTAGTACTAGAGAGTCCAATTGAGATGAACATGGTCAACACTTGGGATGCACAGACAAGTATAATCTTATTAAACTCATACCTATGCCCATTAGCCCATACCCGTTACATCCCCACCCACCACAATAAAAGCCTAGAGATTGCAGACAAGTAATAATGTTACGGAATTTTGGGGTAGCTGAGGGTTAGACCTAACTCTGTGTGGTGACAACCAATCACAATGAACAACCACATAACGTAGATCACACAATGCACAAAAAGTCAAGGTTTGTCCTGGTTTGATGTATTAATTGACCCTACCGACTCCGAAGTTGTGGTAAGGGTGAGAGTTTTAATAGTTATATTCTAACACGTTCCCGCAGATTGAAGGCCATCTTTTTGGGCCAATACATGGACTACACGCAGCGGTATTATTTTTTTTTTAATTCGCATTTAAATTGCGCAGCCGGTGAGATTCGAACCTGGGTTGCTCTGATACCATATTAATTGATCCTACCGATGGACCAGAACTCCGAAGTACTGTGGTAAGGGTGAGGGTTTTAATATTTATATTCTAACACGATGAACATAATTCGGGGAGAAATAATCGAGATATTATTCAACTAGAAAAGATACAAGAGTTGCAATACTCTCACCAATAACCTATCTATCTCTCAAATCTTGCTAGAAGGAATACGTTGTTGTTTATAATGAAAAACTCTCAAATGGAATACTATCTCTCATGGAGGCCATTACAATGATTTATAGAGATCTAGAAAAATCCTAAGTTATGGTCTTCATCTTTTACCGTCTGATATACCCTGAAGAAAAAGACATATGATAGGAGATGTACGATATTACTTGGAGCACAAACTGGGCTCAATCAAATCCCCCAAGGAATTGGCCCAATAACTTATGTTGCCTACTTGCGGTCGCCTGCTCCAAAGAGCAGTCGCCTGCACTTGAAGTCGAGACTCATCAAAGGAGTCTTTCTGATGGTTGCGGTAGACTGCTATGTATAGCAGTCGACTGCCACCCACCCAGAAATAGCTGCCCTTTTTGCCTCCAATATTCGTTGCTTTGAACCTCTTCTCGCTTCACCATATTCTCTTCACATCGAACCTAGTATGTAAGATATAAACCTTAACAATCTCCACCTTAAATTGCATATAAATGTTTCCACACCTATATAATTTATTGAATCTAGACTCTTATCTTTCTCCTCTTGTAAACGACACGATTTAGTGGCTTCTTCTGCTAGTCGAATCTACCTTTATCTTTTATTTCTCCAATCGTATGCCCCCTAAAAAACATACCACGGTAGGTGTCAACACAAAGGCATCATCCTATGCATTAACACCTACCTCGAGGCATCCTCCACCTCTTAACGATATTCGAACATCGTGATTTCGCTTCAGTGATTCTATTGGGGGTTAACTAGATGCTTTGGGAATGATAGACTTTAAAACACTTAGCCGAGTCTTCCCGTTCCCAGAAAGCTTGCAGGAATTGTGTTAAACACCTCTCATTCCCTTCGTCGCCTTACGACGAACTTCCCAAACTGATAGAATTCTACCTCGAGCTGTATAAGTGCAGCCCTGTGCTTCCAGAGTTCGCAAGGATATTAGGTTCTACTTTAACAAAGAAACAAGCATGACCTTCTCTAATGTGAACCATTTTTGGCATCTCCAACTCAACCGTTCTTTCACCCACTATGTCACAATTATCACTAGTCCTCGTTCTCACAGAACGATAATTGTAAGTAGAAAACATATTTTTCTCAGAGAAAATGTAAGAAGAACTACTCGAATCAAGAAACCAGCCAGAATCTACATCATTAGAACTTGAAATAAGAAGACAGTCTAAGTTGTCACTTGATTCAGCGACACTAATTATGTTGGCACCATTCTGATTCAACAACTGTGACAATCGCTCTTGTAATGTCATATCTCTCTGCAATGGTGGTAGTGGATTCCACCCTTATGTGCACTACCCCTTCCAATTGAAGTTACCTCCATCGTCATGCAACTCAACAAGTAGACCTTGATTTCTGAGCATCCTTATTGAGTTCATCCTCCTTCAAACTTTTAATCATACTAGCCACCAAGAACTTTTCCTTTGCAGATTTCCTGTGTAACATAGTGGTTATCAAATGCTCGTACGAATCTGGTAGTGAATATATTAAGTTGAAAGCTTTATCCTCTTCACGAAGATCATCTGCGTTTATCGCCTTCGACTCGAATAATACCTTATTGAATTTCACTATATGATGATGAAAAGCAATACATTTCTTCATTAAGAAATGAAACAGTTTTCTCTTCCGGTACATCTGATCCAGTAACGACGATCCCGAATAGTAAATTATGAGTCTCACCCACAGACTCGCCGTACTTGTCTTCTCAAGGAAGTTGCACTTGACTTCGTCTGCCAATGATAACCGGATTAGACTCAACGCTTAATCTCATCCCACTTCTACTTTGTCCTGCTAGCTAGCTTTATTTCCACACTCGACTTGTCTTTCTCATTCTAGGGCAAGATGCAAATCATTTTGAACCAATACGTCGTACATGTCCACATTTCAGAGATTAAAGTTGATATTCCCCTCAAATTTCTTGATCCTCGGAAAACTATAATATGTCATCTTCACTAAGGAACTCGAGCAACATTTTCTCTTATACCAGTTGTTAGAGAATTTCGGCTCAGCGGAGGGTTACACCGAGAGGCGACAAGCAATCAAAATGGATGACCAGGCAACGTAAATCACACCAAGCATAAAAGTACACAAGATTCTGATCAGCGAACATAATCCGAGGTGAAAATAACTGAGATATCATTCAATTAGAGAAGATACAAGAGTTACAATACTATCACCAAGAGCAAATCTATCTCTCAAGTCTTACTAATCTTGATCCTTCACTGTCCAATATACCCTAAAGAGAAACTCATACGATAAGAGTCGTACGAAATCATTGGAACACAAATCGGGCTCAATCAAATCCCCTAAGGAATCAGTCCAATAACTGTTGCCGCCTACTTGCGGTCGACTGTTCAAAAGTGCACTCGTTTGGACTTGAGGTAAAGACCCATCAGATGAGTCTCTCTTATGGTTGAGGTCATCTGTCAACCCCTTGATAGCCCAGAAACAATAGCCCCTTTCGCCTCCGTTCGTCACTTTTGAACTTCTTCTCGCTTCGCTCTATTTTCTTCGCATCAAACCTTGTATGCAAAACATAAACCCTAACTAACAATCAGTTTTGTCGGGCCCAAAGATGGGGTCCCCCGCGAGGTGAAGGCAGGGATCGGCGGGTGATAAAATTCTGCCAGACTAGTTTCAAGTAGGTGTGCATGTGCCGTGGAGGCAGTGTACGAAGCTAAACTGACGTACATACAATTTTGTTGGACCGAGCACGTTTGTCGACCCACCCTCCAGGGTTGTTGGAGGAATTTGTTGTTTGTACGGGTTATGTGCTTTATTATGTTCTATTTTCTGTCTATAGGTTGTAACTGGACTCAGTACTCTGGGTTTGTTTCCTTAATTTCTTATTAATGAAACAGGGTGGCCATATTCCACCTTCTCCTTCAAAAATAAAATAAAAATAAAAATAAAAATAAAAATAAATAAATAAATAAAATCAGTTTTGTCATTCAAAACACAGAGCTGTGAACGCCTAGTAGTATATTGTTTCATCCCTGCGCAAACATTCATTACATTACATACCCCAGAATTTCAATGCTTCATCCACCCCCAAAAAACAATTGCATGCATTAAAACCTTGTCGCTTTCAATGCCTAAATGCTTCCTTCTTCATTGAAAGCAATCACGAGATTTTCCATCTCTAAGGGCCTGTTTGGTTTGTGGGAAGGGGAGGGAAGAAAATTTTTAAAACATTTCATGTTTGGTTCATTTTTTAAAAGAGGAAGGGAGGGGAGGAGAATGGAGGGGTGCAGCATCTCTCCTGAGCTAATTTTGGCTCCCCTCCATTATTGGGGGATTTGGAGGGAAGAGAAAGTGGGTCTAATTTTTTTGAGGTGATTGGACTAAAGATCTAAATCCCTAAAATAAAAAAGTAAATCCCTCCCCTTCCCTTGTGATTCACTTACTGAGAGATCAGTCCATCGATTACATTCTCTCTCAGTTTCAACCCAGTCTAGGTCTGGAGACAATTCTCGGTAATATATTGGTGAAGTTAGCTTATCAAGAAAGTTGGCATGCATTCAATAATCACTGGGCCGGTGAAGCCCTCGACATTTGTTTAGGTTTCTTTGATTTTTAATAAAGGAATTAGATACAAGGAGTACCTCTATTAAATATAAAGGTCCCCTGTATCTCATTGCGTATCTTACCATCAATTCTTCCTGGTCCTTGCCCATGACAAAAGTACCTCTGTTATATATGCCACGATCTGTTGGCATCAATTGAAGTCATGATATATTATGAAGTGATTAAGAGGTGCTATCATATTTCCTCAATTTCGCTTGCCCTTCTTTCACCGAAAATACTTACATATCATCACGCTAATTAGATAGAGTTCACTTACTGATTCCTGCCAATGAATTAGACAAACCAAATAGATCAAAACATATATTAATGTGGCCAGATCATATTTCAAAAACTCAATATTGCAAATTGGGTATCAGTTTTGCCATTTAATTAGTGGTATTATTGGACATAGCTTGAACATTGTAGGCAAATTCTTCAGTAAATGCGTCTCACCATTAGCTGAGATTTGAATACATTGGCTCTCCTAAAATATGAAAGGGTATAAAAGTAATTTAATTATAAAATTCCTTTCCTCCCCTTGTGAACCAAGAAGATAAATTATTTTTCCTCCCCTCCCCTCCCCTCCCCTCCCCTCCATTTAAATCCCTCCCCTCCCCTCTCCTCCTTTGAACCAAACAGAGCCTAACTCCTTCCCATAACACTCCATCAATTGTTCCACAAAGACCACAGCATGTGCATGTGCATGTGCATGTGCTTCCAGAAATGCACAGTTTGCATAAACATTAGTACTTCATAATAGTAAAATTTGAAAACCAACACACTTAGAGTTCAATAGCTGTATGTGAAAAACCGAAAAGAGTTCATAAACATTACCAACTCATCTATCAGGTTCGTTACCCTGAAAACAGCATGCAAAACGATGCGATCCCCAAGTTGAAAACACAATATTTTGAGCTGTCAAGAGTGCTTTCAGATACTAGACAATGTTCCGTCTGTCAAAGAGTATTGTTAGATATGACTTCCCCGAATCTCAGGAACCATCTTCCTCCGGATGAACTGCTGTCGTGTTCATGTCCATCGGCTTTGACAATAGAATCGGAAAGATAGCGACTGAAATCAACTGGTCTAGTAGGGAATGGACATGTCTTCCCAGTGGGTGCAGGTAGAAGCGATACCAATACACGTGCAACCTCGTGCATCGTGGGGCGTTCTGATGGATGCCTTTTAGTGCAGAGTAAAGCAAGCTGGAATGCCTTTCGAACAAGTCCCAGGTCCATGCATGTCACTGATACCTCCGAGTCCACTGTCTCCATCACGGTGTTGTCATCTGCTTTCGAGAGAATCTAAGAACAAAAAAAACATGTCAATTAACTATTTGATAAGAGAGACTATTCATGACTTAATTTGCGAACACTTGAACTTACCATTTGGTGCAAATTAGACTCATTGTCCACAGCTTTCTTGCCAGTGAGCAGCTCAAGAAGAACGATGCCAAAACTGTAGACATCAGATTTCTCGTTGAGTCTGGAGGTCCGAGCATACTCTGGGTCAATGTAACCGATTGTTCCCATAACATAGGTCGACGCATGAGTCTTGGCAGATGGGATACGTTTGGCAATACCAAAATCTGATAGGTGGGCTTCATAGTTCTCATCAAGAAGAATATTGGAGGACTTAACATCTCGATGAATAATTCGGGGATTACAATCATGGTGAAGATAAGATAAGCCCTGTGCAGCACCGACTGCTATCTTTAAACGAGTATCCCAATCGAGTTTCACCTTCATTGCTGGACCTGATAAAGAAAAAAAGAAAAGGAAGACTCAATCATGTACGGTAAAGGATAAATTTGATGTGAAATTAGGAATGACGAGTTTAAATACCATGAAGAAGATCCCATAGGGAGCCATTTTCCATGTACTCGTAGAAGAGAAGATTGCCAAGAGGAGACAAAGCATAGCCATGCAAGCTAACAAGATTTCGGTGCCTGATGCTGCCAACAGTATCTAGTTCGGTCTCAAATTCACAAGGATTATGAGGAAACTGACTGTAGAGCCGCTTAATAGCAATAGGTTTGGAGTTTTTCAAAACACATTTGTATACAGTACTTGATGCACCATAACCAATGATGTACTTTTCACTCAGGTTATCAGTAATCCTCATGATATCTTCATATGAATGAATTGCCATGTCCATCTGAAGAACGACTAGTTTTGGCGGACCTGATGATAACATAAAAATATAAGGGAACATGTGTCTGATCAATTTAACAGATGCATGATGGAAGAAGAAGAGACAATGCTGATTACCCTGCATAGTCTTGTTTGAGCCTTTCCGGAACGAATCTGATTCATTCGATCTATATATTGCAACTAACGTCGTTGATATAAGCATAATCGATCCAAATATTATGCAGATAATTGCAGCTCTTGAGATATACACTGTCAAGAAAAGAAAAATGGTGAGCGGTCACAAATAACACATGAAAAAGGAAGCAAGATGAAAGCAACAGATGGCAAGTTTTCAAGTTACCTTTTGATCCATGAACATTAAATCCACAATTGGATCCCAACCAGCCTCCGCACAGCAATGGATTCCCCAGAAAACTATAGTAACCATATAACGATTATTCTTATAAGCATACACTGAAATTACTAAATTATGCCAAAGATGAGAGACTGTAATTCATTACCTTTCAGGAGGAAACCTTGAAAAATTCTTAGATTGAGGAATGACTCCAGAGAAGTTATTGAATGAGAGGTTCCTGAACGTTACAAGAATGAGAGGATTATCAGTATGAATTTCTTCTAGATATGATTCTCTTAATGGTTTTCTTCAAATTACGAATAGATACGCTTACAATGATGTTAAGCTAAAACAACTAGTAAGCTGAACCGGTATCTCTCCGCCTAGATTGTTATCATTCAGAATCCTGCAGAATATGGGTTTCTCACTCAGTTTTCAAGTTCAAATACAGCTATTGTCATTAAAAAGAAAATAGTGAGAGGTGTAAGAGACTTACAAAGCACCAACTGTCTGCAATTGCCCTAGTTCCTCAGGAATCATTCCAGATAGATTGTTGTATGATATATCTCTTCATTAACATCAAATGTCAGGGTAAGAGAGAACTCAGAGACAAGTAGTTCGATCAGAAAGTGGGCTATCAAAATAGGAGAGAACTTACATTACTTGAACACTTCTTAAATTTCCAAATTCAGCTGGCACAGGTCCAATGAGAGCATTTCTACTCAAATTCCTAAGTAAAGAAAAGTGAAATACTTTTATCAATGGTATTGATAAGTATAATAAAGAAGTGCCATAGGGAATCAATGAATAACTTACAATATGAGAAGGTGTTCAAGGTCACCAAGAGAATCTGGAATAAGGCCAGAGAAATTATTGTTCGAGAGATCCCTGCATGTCATGAAAACTTCATAAACCTAATGTGTTTGAATAAATTAAATCTTGTAAATGTTCGTAAGGGAAAGGAAAAAGAAGCAGGTCCTTACAGAGTATCAAGGTTGATAATTCTGCCCAACTCAAAAGGGACTTTGCCCTTAAAATTGTTTGAAGAGAAATTCCTGCAAATTCATAAAATGCAGATCCTCACATAACACGACGATATGCGTTTTATTTTTATATGGTATCAGAGAAAATATTCCCGAAATGGATGGAACTTACAGATAAGTCAGGCTATCTAAATTCTGAAACTCCAAAGGGATGGAACCAATGAGCCTATTACCACGCACATTACTGAGGAAAAAGACATATTCAAAAGAGTTCAGATCCTGGCCAGTGAAATGTATATAGTAAAATAAAAGGTGATGAATCATACAGTTGGTTCAGAGCAGTGCAGGAGCTTATATTTCGAGGAATCGGACCTTCAAGATTGTTATTAGCAAGGTTCCTGAAGTAATTATTGAGAAAATTTTATCAAAACCTATTGATACTAATATTCTATAGAATATTTAAATAATTTTAATTAGCACTATGAATACTCACAATTCAAACAATTCTTCAAGCTTTCCCAGTTCAGGCGGAATAGAACCCTCTAGCTGGTTGTCATTGAGCTGACTGCATTAATTAAAATTTGAGAAAATTATCTAAAAGTTTGGGCTAGAAAAACAAAACAAATTTTTTTGAGACAAAGATAAAATCATACAGATAGCTGAGCTTTGACATGTTCCCCAACTCTGGTGGTATAGGTCCAGTAAGCTTGTTACCATGTAGGTATCTGCAAAACCATTATGAGTAACACAACCATCAATCAAGGTGAACTATGCTTACATATCTTAGATATCTATTAACCAAGATACTTAAATACTTACAGCTTTCCTGTGTAGGAAAGATTGCCAAGTATCGGTGGAATGGGACCAACTAGCTCATTTTCACTTAAATCTCTGAAAAGGAAAGTAAATCGTTCCTTGGTAAATCATACAGAAAATAGTTAAAATTAAGGTTTCTTTGCTAAACAGAATTTACAATAAATAATTGCATCTCGTAAAAACTATAACTCAAAAGTTTGTACAGGCTTCATCCAAATCTGTGAGACCGTCCACCTAGGAAGCATGGGTACGGCAGGGGACACACCGGATTTAGGGGGGAAAACACATGGGGACATGGCTATATTATTATATAATATAACCTAATATCTCAATTATACATAAATATGACCAAAATGATGCTCAAAAATATAATTTGGAACTCAAAATTAAAATAGATATGCTATCCATAGAAGAGTAATACTACTACATTACAAAATTATAAATTTTTCGGAGAAGATATATACTGTGTAAACAAGTAACTAGAGTTAATTAGTATAAAAAATATGAAAAGGTATTCGAAAATTGTTAATCATGCGTTCCAAGAAGTGTTCGAGAATTTTTTTTTAGGATCATCCAACATATAAGATGTATTATAAATCTGGGACATGCATGAGTGTCCAAGACATGTCCATGGAGTGTCCATGAAGTGTTTTGTGTCTGGTACGGGTATAACTCCTTGATAGAAGTGTTAGGGTTTTGGTCTCAAATATACGTAGCCACTGACTACTTGAAATTGGAGTAGAAGAGGAGGAGATAAAGAAGCAAGAGAACACAAACAGCGAGTATGAGAATGCAGTCTGGAGAGTTGTGGTCCACCGCACGGTCGACCGACCCAAACTGCTGAGAGTTCTTCGAGTATACAGGGTCCAATAGAGGGGGTGACGGTCGACCGTGCAATCAACCAGTTGTGTCTCGGGTTTGGCTCTACACATTGCGGTCGACCGACCTTAGGGGTACGGTCGACCAACTTCGGCGCTAAATGTTTTTGGGCTTACGAGTTTAAGGCCCAACTGTTGGATTTGTGTGTATCTTTTAGGGTTTACTTGGGGGTTATATATATGGCCGTAAACTCTAGGATTAGAATCAATTTGTGTAATCAAAAGGTGAGCCGTTATCATTGTTCAACTTCAAAAGGAGATTGTGCCGAGTGTTTCAAAGGTGAGAGAGAGACTGAGAGTTGTAATCTCTTTTGTAATCTTTGTATTTCTTGGAGAATAAGAAGTATTGGTTATCTCTGCATATTGATTGTGTTCTTGTGAGATCTTGCATATATTGTGGTGGCTTGTTCTTGGTTCATCTAAGTCTTGGGAGTTTTCATTGCTTGTGGTGTATTTTCGCTATTAGCACTACGAGTTGGGTAGATTCTTCAACAAGTGGTATCAGAGCCTGGTTGGTTCGGGATGGCCGATAGTAAGTCAAAGATCAAGAGATTCGATGGGAGTGACTTCGCGATGTGGAAGATTCAGATGATAGCGTATCTTCATCAGAAAGATCTTGATGGTCCGTTGTTTGATGAGAAGCCGGTAGGTGAAGACAATAATACGAAGGTTTTGGCGGATTGGAATCGTTTGGATCAGAAGGCACTGGGACAGATTCAGTTGGGGCTGAGTAGGAAGGCATTATTTCATATCTCGAAGACAGAAATTGCTTAATATGAAGTTGAGGGAAGGGGGTTCAATATCAGAGCATGTGAATAATTACTGTATATTTTACAACCAGATAAAGCTACAGATTTAAAGTTTTCAGAGAGGGAGCTGTCATTGTTACTTCTATCTACTTTACCAGATAATTATGGTACAGTGGAACAGACTATTACACGCACTATGACAGATTCGACGACTCTACAGGATGTGGTGAGTAGCATTCTGAAAAAGATGAGAAGGGTGAGAAACGGGAGATATCCATCATCATCTTCTATTGATTCCGCAATGTACGTTGAGATGGGACGTGGGTGATCTAAAAGCAGTCGAAGAAGGATCAGAGTAGTTCATCTGAGAGTAGGTCTGATGACAGCGATGAGGAACATGAGCCTGAGTGTTGGTATTGTCATAAAAAGGGTCACATGATGCGCAGTTGCAAGACTTATATGAAGAAGCAGGAGAAACGGAAGAGAGATACTCCAAAGGAAGAGCAAGTGGGGCTTGTTGAGGATCTATGCTTATCAGCTCAGGAGGAGTTGGGCACTCAAAATTGGTGTATTGATTCGGGAGCTTCTTTTCATTGCACTCCGAGAAGAAAGGTGTTTAATGACTACAAGGAGGGTTCTTTTGAAGATGTGATCGTGGGGAATGGTCACCGGTATCCTGTACGTGGGGTTGGTACTGTTCGCATGAAAGCCAATGATGATCAAAGCGTTGTCTTGTGGGAGAAAAAGCATGTTCCAGACTTGAAGAAAAATCTTATCTGGATTGGAAGGCTAGACAAAGAGGGGTTGTCTACTACAGTTGATAGTGAGGAGTGGTGTATAGCTGCAGGTTCAAGGGTGATTGCAAAAGGAAAGCATGAGGAAGCGTTGTATTTGCTTAGAGACGTAAGGGGCGTTTCTCTTATAGTTAACTCTTAGCCGAAATCGAGTAGTAGGTTGTGCGGGGTGCAACCGAGTTCTTTCAGTTGTAGAGGGGAGATTACTAATTTAGTGAGCTGCTGGCCATAAAAGTGATCATAGAGGGCAAGACGTTGCTGCGGTGAGGGTACTTTGCGATATGACAGTTGAAGCTTCAAGTCTCTCTTGTGTGATGGAGAGCACTGGTATCGATATGCGGGGTGATGTCGATGAGGATAACCGCATTAGGACTGTAGGGGTTGAACAATCTGCGAATTTGTGGAGGTGTCGTCCATGAAAACTTCTAATGTAGATGGTGCATTAAGAGGTTTTGAACCATGTCCGGTGTTGGTGGAGATTCTGCGAGTTGGGAGTCTTGTAACACGAAATCCGACACGGAAGGTTGTTTCTCCGGTATTCGTGCTCTATGCGATTGGTGGAGTACATCCTTCATAAGGCAATGAGGGGTGGTTGGTGCACTCCACGTGGTGGAGTGGCGGAGGTGCTCTTCATGAGAGTGAAGAGTACTTGGGTCTTCTATGAAAGTGAAAAATTGGCAGAGATAATGCGAGGTAAAGATTGCAATAACTTTGAAGCGTGTATTTGGTCCAAGTGGGAGATTGTTTGGGTTTTGGCCTCAAATACACGTAGACACTGAGTACTTGAAGTTGGAGAAGAAGATGAGGAGACAAAGAAACAGGAGAAGACAAACAGCGAGTAAAAGAATGCAGTTTGGAGAGTTGCGGTCGACCGACCAGAGGGTGCGGTCGACCGACCCAAACTGCTGAGAGTTCTTCGAGTGTACAGGGTCCAACAGAGGGGGTGACGGTCGACCGTGAAGTCAACCTGTTGTGTCTCGGGTTTGGCTCTACACGTTGCGGTCGACCGACCTTGGGGGTGCGGTCGACTGACTTCGGTGCTGATTGTTTTTGGCCTTACGAGTTTAAGGCCCAATTGCCGGATTTGTGTTTATCTTTTAGGGTTTACTTGAGGGTTATATATATGGCCGTAAACTCTAGGATTAGAATCAATTTGTGTAATCAAAAGGTGAGTTGTTATCATTGTTCAACTTCAAGAAGGGATTGTGCCGAGTGTTTCAAAGGTGAGAGAGATTGAGAGTTATAATCTCTTTTGTAATCTTTGTATTTCTTAGGGAATAAGAAGTATTGGTTATCTCTGCATATTGATTGTGTTCTTATGAGATCTTGTATATATTGTGGTGGCTTGTTCTTGGTTCATCTAAGTCTTAGGAGTTTTTATTGCTTGTGTATTTCCGCTATTAGCACTACGAGTTGTGGGACAGATTCAACAAGAAGTACCCTTGCTACATAGCCAGCCACTTTTAGACTAATAGATCTCTGTACAAGTGAACTGGACGTGCTTACTGTTAGAAATGTGTCTTGAATACTCGTGGTTCAATTTAGAAGAAGGTAAGATGAAGCATGCAGGTTGAAGCATCGAAGAGAGTAGAAGAAAACAGAGCAGCAATAGTGCAGGCAGAGTTGCAGTCGACTCTCCAAAGTTGCGATCGACCGCACCCCCCGACTGCACACCCGACCGCAATTGCACAAGGTTTGGCCGAGAAGACGGTTGACCGGTCTTGTTGGACGGTCGACCGGTCTTGTTGGACAGTCGACCGACCGCGACGCTGTGTTCGTTTTCGGCCTTAATTTGTTAGGTCGTTTCAAACCAATCTTCAACTCCAAGTAAGATCGTACGGCTCCTATTCAGTTACTTTTTTTACAGATTTTATTGGACGACTGAGAATCAAGATTAGACCTAGATTTCTCTCTATTCTTCTATATATATTGTAAACTCCTCCAATATGAGAGATAGTACTTCATAGATTCTTTTCTCCATTGCAAAAAGAGGCTCGAGAGAAAAATAGTTCTTGGTGGGTGTGTTTAATTCCTCGGACTGAGTGAATCAGTAACTCCTTGTAATCTTCTCTAGTTGAATATCAGATCTCCCTATATTTCCCCCCGGATTAAGTGAAAGCTAACAGGGATAAATCATCGTTGTGTTTGTGTTACATTGGTGGATCCACTTGTTTGCTCAATTAATTTGTCCCATCTACTTCGACTTCCTCATTGCTCTATTTAGTTCCGCTGCGACAACGGGCGTTCGTTGACCCCCCAATCCCAACATTTACTCCTTCCTAAACACAAGTTTGGAGGTGAACATCACTAAATGTTGATTAATAATATAACTAATTCACTATGTTTATTCGGAAATGCTAGGGAAGAAAAAGCATGTGTACTACACATGTAAACAAGTTTAAAATAACCAGAAAGTTAAGACACTTTCATATCTATGTAAATGGGTAAACCTTATTCACTAGAAAAACGAAAGATCCAAATGCGTAGATATAGCACTAGGTGATAGATTGTTAATTATATGTGCTGGATCAGACACAGCAACAGTCTCTAAACAAAAACTGGATGGCCCTATTGTGTAAGAAATAAACCATGGAACGTTTTTTATCCTAGAATATTCATAGCTATCTAACACTTAAAAATGACCCCAAAAAATTCCATTTGAACTTAATAATTATGTACTCTGTGCAAAAGACAGAACAAACTACTATAACAATAATAACAAATAATTCATCCATTCTCAATGAAACCATTGCATTCATTGGCATGACAAGTGAACAATAATAGATAATGCCCAAACCACTATTAGGGCCCCATCTGAACAACAACAAAATTCCAGAAATGCAATACTGATTAGTGTTGGGAAATAATTACTGATCTGAAATGGGTGTCTCGGAAATAGCAGAGGAAATAACCACAGTAGCAGGTTATGTATACTTACAGAACAGCAAGAGCCTGCATGAGACCTATCACCTCTGGTATCTTCCCTGTAAGTCGATTACCTTGAAGAGACCTAACATTATATCATGAAAATATTGAAAAGTGAGTACAGTGAATTCCATCTTACTGTACAAAATATAAGACCTGTATTTGATATTGCATCAAAACAAAGAAAGAGAAACAAAACAACAGCTGAGAGAGTCTTACAGAGTAGCTACTTGGAGGAAACCAATATTGTAAGGGATTTCTCCTGTTATTTCATTATAAGATATATCCCTGCAAATCACAACTAGGATTCAGTGATACAATGAAATTCAATAATACAAAATAAATACTAAGTGACAAAGCTTACAAGATTTCAAAGCTAGTGCAGTTGCCAATGTTATCCGGGATTGGGCCAGTGAGGTTGTTTCCCCTCACATCACTGAAATAACAAATATGAACATGTAAGCAAAGAAGATAATAAACATCTTTAAATCAGAATGAAATGAGTTTAACAAATTACTTACAAGTACCACAAGCCAGTCAATTGGCACATATCAGGAGACAACGTTCCAGTTAAAGAGTTACCTCTTAGACCTCTGAAAACAAATAACCAAAACAACCCATTTATAGTACATTTCTAAAATTGCAAGCTAAACTTTGACGAATTTACAATGAGAAAATTAGAAGGAATAAGATTCTTACAAGTACTGAAGCACTTCATTCCAGTAAATGAGTCGAGGTATGTCACCAGTTAGCTGGTTTTGCGCTAGATCCCTACTCCACAACAAAAGGTAAAAGAAACAACAAATTACAAAACAATGTATTAAGATGAAGTATGTTTAACTTCTACTTAAAATGCAAGTTCAAATATTGAATAAGTTTCATACTTTCACATGTAGGGCTTAAAACAGTGTTTAATAGACAAAAATGAGAAACCCATATTGTAAAAAAGGATTAAAAACACAGAAAAACTCACAAGGTTTTGAGGTTTGGAATTTGCGACAAGGTTGAAGGGATAGGACCTGTTAACTGGTTGTTCTTCAGATACCTAAATTTGCATTGACAAATACCCACCATAAGAATTTTTTTTATTTTAAGTTTATTAAAAAAAACAAAATTCAAAAATCAAATTAGTCAAATTAGTTCAATCTTACAATTCTTCAAGAAGCTTAAGCTTGGATATCGAGAAGGGAATATCCCCATAGAGAGAGTTACTCGCCAAGTCACTATAAAACATTTTTTATAAAAAAAAAACATCTAATTAGTCAACAAAAAAGATTTAAAAAGACCAAGAAATAAACAATTAATAAAAGAAGATCAAGTAACATTACATGTATCTTAGTGAAGCACAATCTCCAATCTCATCTGGGATTTGCCCTGTAAGCTTATTCCCTTTCAAATCTCTACACCCCATCAATAAATAAAAATACCTAATCAGTCAACATTAAAATAACAAAACAATCAAAAAGGTCAAAAAGGGTGGTTTTTTTTATATTAAAAAAAAACATACATGGATTGCACACTCCTCAGCAGCCCAACGGCCGGCGAGATTTCTCCACCAAGATTCAAATTTGAAAGGTTCCTGCACCAATGCATAACATTACAAACCAACCCAACTCACCAAAAACCCCCAAAACAAATAGACCAAGAAAACCAACTTACAGAGCAACGACATTAGCAGTGAGATTATCACAAACCACCCCCCTCCAAGAACAATGGTCATAGCTGTCCGGGTTCCAGTCGAGCAAAACATTAGCAACATTTCTGAACGAGGCCTTAACAGACATGAGCACCTTGGCTTCATCGGAAACAGAGCAAACGGCGGTGAAAACGATGAAGAAAACCGCCGTTGACGATAGAAGAAGAAGGGCAGCTCCCATTTTTTGAACGGCGTTAACAAAGAGGAGTGAGCAGTGTGTTGTGCATTCTAAAATGGAGATGGAGGGTGAAATGGAAGAAACAGAGGGTTTTGAGAAGGAAAAAAAAAAGACCAAAAGGGCAAAAGAGGAGAAGAGAGTACGGGTTAGGATCACAAAATGGCGGTGGCGACAGAGACGTGACTGTTCCTTTCGAGGAGCGGTGGGGCCCACTTTTTCTCTCTCCTCTTTCCTTCTTTCCATCTTCTGTTTCTCTGTTTTTTTGTCCTTCTGTTTCGAGGTGGAGCAGAGGAGCAGAGAGCGGGTACGGGTCTGAGACTGGCAGCTGGACCCGATCCATGTGTAAATTTACAGATAAGGCCCTAGAAGATTTATGTTTGAATTTGGAGGGAGGCATTTGAATACAGGCTGTATATGAATAATTGTATGTGCAGGCTGTGCAGAGAATACGGGTTTGATGAGTGAGGAAATCATAAACTCATAAAATCACATGTTTTGACATTATTTCCTGGGGAGGGATTGAAGAATTATAGAAGTGATGGCTGCATATAATTAGTGATTAATTATTACATGAATCAAGCACAAAAAAGGGTAAGATTAATGAGAACGAGTTTTGTTGATTGGTAGAATGTAGAATTTCCATATGAAAGGGGAGCCACTCATCTGTTTTAACATGTGCGAATCTTTAAATGACTTTAATAATCTGTTCGCGATGCATGTTCTAAGAAAAAAAATTAAAATAATTACTAAGACATAATCTGCCCTCGAATTTGTGATCTCTCTTTACTCATTACATACTTTTTACAAATCATTCATAGGTTCTATTTGGCCCAGCTTAAAATTAGCTTCTCATCTTCTCTAAAAGAAGAAGAAGTGCCAAACACAACATTTGAAAAACTATACAGAAGGAGAAGTAGCTTAATTTTAATAAAAAAAAATGAGTTTCGATAGAAGCCCTCCAGAGCAACTTTTGGCTTCTCCTTCAAAATCTCATAACACAAATTTTTCCCCCTTCCCCTTCCTCGCCGAACGCCGCGTCGCCGCCTCCCCTCGCCGCCCTGCCGCCTCTCTCTCCTTTCTTCGCCGTTGCACCGCCGCCTCCCCCCGCCGCCCCGCCGCCTCCCTCTCCTTCCTTCACCGTCGATAGCCATTTTTTGGGCTTTATATATCTTTATAAGTAATATAAAGATATTTTTGTAATTTGATAACTTATATTTTACTCTTAAATAAAATCAAAGGCTTAAATTGAGTATATAAGTAGCTTACAATTAATATTTTATGCCAAAAAACTTCTAACTTAAAAATAGCTTTGAAGTTAAAAAAAAATAGACTTTCCAAACAATTTCAACTTTTAATTTCAAAGCTCTACTTTCTGGCTTTTCCTTCTGAAGTAGCTTTAAAGCGCAAAAAAATTTATGCCAAATGGAACCATAGTGGCACAAACTTTTATTTTATAGGAATGATACTTTTGTAAATAATTATATCATAAATAAAATTGAACTTTGAGAGTATTATGGTAACTAACTTCAGTTGATTAAATGAATGGTTAATATAACTCCCACTTAAAACTAAATGGTTGAGATAAGATGGTTGATTGTCGACATATTATAATTTATCTACAAATTACACAATCTCACCTCTCATATTATAGTACTAGATTTGTCTGTGGGCACGTGCCTACAGCACGTCTTCGAAACGATACAACACACGAAAAGCCCTGTAAACAGTAAAACAACAATTTTGTAGTTCAAGTTTGAATAGTAATAATTAGTTGTAAATAAAAGTCCATGTTTCTATTAGTATATGTTGAAAAATAATTATAAATGAGGGTGTAAAATCCAACTTCTTAGAACTTTAATGATGGAAAATGATGAAATTTAACTGTTGAAGAGATATTTATTATTTTCAATATAACATGTGCAATAAAAAAACATAAAAATTCTAAAAATTTTACAAACCTCAAATTTTAAAATCTAAATTTTTAAATAAATAAATAAAGAATGAGAGAGGGGGGGAGAGAGAGAAAAAGAAAAATATGAAAAAGTGAAGAGAAAATAGAGAGATAGTAATAAAGTAATGAGTTATTTAGTTTTAGGGAAAAAAAATTAAATTTTGGAGTTTGAAATTTTGGGCGGAAAAATATGTTTTGGGAGAATCAATTTAGACCATTGGTTTTAGGGGAGATTGAATGAGAGTCACTTGATAGCTTTCTTTGTAATTTATTATATAGATTAGAGATTTTGAGCATTATTGAATCCTTTTATGTAGTGCACAATGAGGTTTCAACCCACAATTCGTTCTTAGTTGGTTGCTTCTGTAAATCCACCTTAAATACTGGTACAAGAAATTTCCTATGCAGATGTTGAAATCTATTATATTTTCATAAAACCGTACTTTTGGAGATTTTTTTTATACTTGTTTTGGAAACTTGCTAACACTATAAACAGTGCGAAATCTAAAGGAGTGTACATGGAGTAATATTTTTAATTTTTTTGATAAAATAGTGACAAGTGTCACCAGTTTCATTAATGATAATTAACGTAACAACAAGTACAAACTGTTGCACCTCTAATAGAGGACAATCTAAAAAGCCTAAAAAAATATAGAAGATACAAAATACACTGGGTACATCATAGCAGGACCACTTCAGGCGGATCCTCATGAACACAACTATCATCCCTGGAACCAAAAAGCCAAAAAAGACTCATCCCAATCTTGTCGACGACAGATCAGTCCCGCTTAGTATTGCCATCCGATCTACTCATCTTCAATGCGAAGTTTTTCCCTCATCCCCAGGTGCCCTAGCCCAAAATTGATCAGCTCGATAATTTTATAAAACATAATGAAAAATCTACAATGAATATTACGTAAACATGCATCATTTCTATCAAGCCATAAGATCCAAATAATAGCAACCGCCGTGACATTCCAAATTCTCCTATACTCTTTCCTAATGTGAGTGTCCCCTCCATCTACATGGAGTAATATTTAAAATGGTTAATTTCACAAAACTATCCACGGGATAATTGAAGTCATCAAACTTGTAATCATAAATTTGAAGAAGATAACCAGTTTTTAAAAGAAATATACTAATAGAGCTTATAAGACCTGAATTTACAACGGCTGAAAGGGATTAACTAGAAAATACATGCAATGGGACATTTTCAGAGAATTACTTTTGCATTATTTTTTTAATTTCATAAGCTAATACGGATAACTACATGTACTTCAATTTTGAAGTACTTATCTATATAATAAAACACAAAGAAAGCTATCAAGTGGCTCTCCTTCAATCTCCCCAAAATCAAAGACTCAGATCTAACCTCACAAAACACATTTTCCTCCAAAAAGTTTCTCCCAAAAACTCAAATTCAAATTCCCCCCCCCCCCCCCCCAAACAACTCATTTATTTATTTAATTATTTCTCACTCTCCCCCCCCCCCCCCAAAACAACTCATTTATTTATTTAATTATTTCTCTCTCTCTCTCTCTCTCTCTCTCTCTCTCTCTCTCTCTCTCTCTCTCTCTCTCTCTCTATATATATATATATATATATATATATACACACACACACACACACACACATATGGAAACATGGAATTCTATACCCCAATGTATAATTATTTTTCATCATATACTAATGGAAACACAAACTTTTATTTACAACTAATTATTGTCATACTATTCAAACTTCAGTTACATAATTATTGATTTACTGTTTATAAGGTTTTTCATATGCTGTATCGTTCTAAAGACGTGCCGTAGGCACGTGGCCACGGGAAAATCTAGTACATCTATAATCTCTAATAATTTAATTGGAGAGTTGGGGTTGTATATTTTTTATACAACCCAACACGTGTAACTCACATTCAGGTTATTAAATAAAAAATTCAAAAATCCAAACAAATAATAACAAAAAATTCACCAAAGTAAAACTTAAAATTTTAATATTTTTTTAATCATCTCTCTCTCGCACTGCCGTGGCATTCCCACAGTCGCACCCCTACCACCGTCACACCCTCACCCTCGTCGCACCTCCACCACACCCCTGCTCCCGTCACACCCTCGCCTCATCGCACCACAACCATAGTCGCCTCCTCATCCTCGTTGCACTGCCACCGTCACTTTCAAACCCACGCATCTCCTACGACCATAATCCCATCCTCCCCTTTCTCTTTCACCTTTGATCTCGACGACGACGACAATGAATTCTACGAGGACTCGGCCACGAACATGAATCATGTACAAAAATTTCTCCAAACTCGAATTGAATGAGGTGGAATTGTTGTGCGAGGGGGAGAAGTTAGGAAGCAAAGAATCGGAAGAGGTATGTTGGGAAAGTTCAGATTTATTAGATGAAATATTGATTATTTTTTAAAATGATATGAATTTATTGATTGAAAAAGTTTGATTTTTTAGATGAAATTGTGATTTTTAGAATATGTTTGTTTGTTTGTTTTTTGTGTATATTTCAGATTTTTAAATTGAGTGAGATGGAATCGTTGTGATGGATGAGAAGTAGGGGAGCGAGGAACCTGAAGAGGTATGTTAAGAAAGTTCGGATATATTATATGAAATAGTGATTGTTAATTGAGAAAGTTTAAACTTTTAGATGAAATTGTGATTTTTAGTTTTAGAAATCAAGATTTTTTAGTTATTTTTGTTTATGTTTGTTTAGGGTTTATTAGATTAAATGTTGATTTAAGTGTGTTGTTTATTTTACTATTAATTGTCAACCTATATAAATTTAATTTTTTTTTTTTGATGAAACGAATAGAGTCTAACGACTCCAGCCAGACAAACAATATATATAAAAAAAGAGTACGTACAAGGTGGGTTTTACCAGAAGTAAAACAATACAGCGGTGCAAAAACCAAACTAATTGGGGCTAATACAAATGAGCCTAGCTAGCTGCGACGGACAAAGAAACTAAATAGACATCATACATCAGAGATCAACGAGAAACAAAGATGGAATTAGTCATGCAATCCGGCGACCAGATGCAGTCATATGAGAGCGAAACTCCCAAGATAGGCACCTCATAGAGAAAGAGCGCATTCGGACAATGCCCTTCGAGCCGTCAAAAGAGGACTCAATAGGGGATAGCCGAAGAAGCCACTGGAGGATTCTCGAGTCGCCCAAGGGGAACAAGCTCCCGGATGCATTCGTCGCTGGTGGCCAACGGTACACCAAAGATGGTGAAGAAGGGGCCCAAAAAAAATCCAACTTGACATTGCCTCTCCTCCATCCATACCGACGAAACAGAAAACAAGATGAAGCTCAATGAGCGCCTACGAAAGGAAATAAAACCCGCACCGAAACGAGCCAACGACAATCAGCAGAAAACAACAATTAACAGGCCCCAATAATAGCCTTTAGAACAACACAGTAGGAGAGTAGGTCATGCACAATAATAGAACACCCAACAAAGAAATGGTTAAACAATGGAGTGGCTGGACAGATCCACCCCCCAAATAACAACCGACAGCCAAAACCAACCCAGGCAGACACAACCACTGCCTGAATAGAGTTAGAGAATGACAATATGTACATAGATCATCCAACATAACCCAGCTCTAGTACCAAAAAAGGAAGGGACTACTTCACAATATAATAGTAGTCATAATTCTCCCAAACATAAAAAAGAACACATAGAAGAAATAACAATACCACCATTAGGATAAGTAAAGCTAGAGACACTTGCAGTTAGGATCAAGAACAAAAGAGGAGGAAGATGGAAGGCACCCTCCCATATAATAAGCCTGACTACCCACCTTCATCAACACTGCGCAACTAGCGCAGAGTAACAAAATAAACAAAGCCAAAAACTCCTTAACTTTGCATGAATAAGGATCGAAGAAAAGCATCAGCCAATAAATAGACTCAATAGTAGCACTAATAGCGGAACATCAAAGCAGAAGCTAATAAATGAGACAACATCAGCCAACCAAGACAAAAATCCACCAAAGAACTTAATAGTAGAAAATTAAAAAGCATCCAGATTTCGAAGACATTGGAACGCCTTCTCCAGTCTACAAAAGAGAAGGGACTCTTTAGCTTCAAGATTTAAAGACGAGGACCATAGATTAAAAGAAATAAGAATTCATCAATTATAGTGTGGGAGGATGATGCAGTGTGACGGAAAATCCTCTCGTTTCTTTCCATCCACGTGATCCAAACGATAATTTGAAACGACAGATACCACGATCTGTGAAACTTGACATTAGAAGGGAGTTTAGACCAGCACTCAGATAAATTGAATGGAATAGCGGGCACTTCCCAGGCAAGAGCGCAAATTTTCCAAAGTGGGCGGGTGAATTCGCAAACTACAAACAGGTGGTCCACATTTTCTGGCTCGTTAGAGCACAGGGGACACAATTGACCCCACGCAAAGTTTCTTTTGTTGAGAATTTCGACGGTCGGTAACTTGTTATTAAGAGCGAGCCAAGATAGAATTTTCACTTTAAGAGGGGCACAGGACTTCCACACAAGGTCCGCGAAAGGAGAAAGAATGCCCCTAAAGTTCAGAAAGTGATAGAGGGATTTAATAGAGTAGTTCCCTGACGAATTCCATTGCCAGTAAAAATCTTCTTTATCCCTCCAAACGAAGTTGTTAAGGGAGAAAAGGAGATCGTTAAAATCAGAATCTAAATGCAAAGGAAGATTGATTGAGAACGGGATCACCCACTGCCTTTGCGAGTTGGTAGTGATGAAAGATTCAGCTACCGAAGCTAGGGGATTGGAGGCCAGACGGAAGAGTGCAGGGAAAGAGGTGGCGAGTTTGGTGTTACCAATCCAGAGATTAGTCCAGAATTTGGCCTTGGATCCATCGAAACAAGCATGGGCTAATCCTCATTGGAAAGCCGCTGACGCTTTCCACACTCCCTTCCAGAAATGGGAGGCGTTACGGTGGATAGTGTGTGGGAAACTCCACCACTGATCCACCGAAAAGCATCTATCCTTGATGCTAATGATCCAAGGTAAATCCTCGATTTTAAGGAACCTCCAAAGCCATTTACCCAGAAGTGCCAAATTCTGATGCCTGAGGTTTAATACCCCTAATCCTCCAGCTTCCTTGGAAGAACAACTAAGTTTCCAGTTACTCAAGTGTGAGCCTGGCTTGTGAGTGGATGAGCCCGACCAGAAGAAATTACTTCTGATCTGGTCAATCCTCTTGATGACCCAAGTGGGAACGTAATAGAAAGACATCATATAGAGAGGGATAGAGGAAAGAACTGAATTGAGAAGAATCAGTCTTCCTCCTCGGGAAAGAAGTTTCCCGGTTCAAACAGTGAGCCTGGATTCAATCTTATCTATCAAGGGTGATCAGTTTGACTTGTGCAGTTTACCCCATCTCAGGAGAATACCCAAATACGTAATAGGAAATGATGCTATAGGGCAGTTAAAGAAGTTGAAAATTTAGCTCTGGCGATTAGGAGAACCCCCTAGCCAGAGAACTGAAGATTTATGAAAATTGATAGATAGCCCCGAAGCTAATTCAAAACAATAAAGAAGGAGTTTAAGGTTCCAGAGCGAATGGGAATTCGGTTTGGCAAAAATGATAGTGTCATCGGCGTATTGAAGATTAAGAACCCCCTGGAAACCTCAAGAATTGCCTAGACCTTCAATGACCTGGGCCTCCCAGGCATTGCGAAGAAGTTTACTAAAAACATCTGCCACCAGAGAGAATAAGAGAGATGAAAGCGGGTCGCCTTGACGAAGGCCATATTTAATTTTAAATTTATGGCCTTCGGCACCATTAATAAGGATAGAGGAAGTTCCAGCAAAAAGGTTGGACTTAATCCAAGCGATCCACTGGGGACCAAATCCTTTATTAATAAGAATATCGAACAAAAACTCCCAGCTAACATTGTCGTACGCTTTTTGGAAGTCGAGCTTGAGAAGAATTCCTTCCGAATTAGAATTGTGAAATGAGAGATAATCTCTT
The DNA here is from genome assembly GCA_017893485.1 of Hemerocallis citrina. NCBI lineage: Eukaryota > Viridiplantae > Streptophyta > Magnoliopsida > Asparagales > Asphodelaceae > Hemerocallis > Hemerocallis citrina. The sequence goes on from JACEHZ010000696.1 coordinate 27,740, forward strand.
GGGCCGAAGCAACACTATCAAGAATAAATCGGTCCTTGATGAAACTCGATTGAGCCGGATCGATGAGGGGGGAGATCACTACGCCAAGTTTAGCGGAAAGAACTTTCATAATGATTTTGAACGTGGTGTTGATAAGACTAATCGGCCTAAAATTAGCCACGAAATTTGCTCCCATCATTTTAGGGATGAGAACAATATGAGCATAATTGATGCGATCAAAAGAGAAGGAACCTTGGTGAAGCTCAGAAAACATACGGAGGAGGTCGTCTTTCAGCCAATGCCAGAACTTTTGGAAAAAGAATGCGGGAAATCCATCCGGTCTTGGTGCGGAATCGCTTTTTAAAGCGAAAACCGCCGATTTAATTTCTTCCATGAAAAAGGGTACCTCAAGGGACGAGAGGTCCTGAAACTGAGAGCCGTAAAGATGGTTCCAATCGAGACTAATGACTCGTTGTTTGGACGATCCAATGAGGATTTTATAGAAAGAAAGGAAAGTTTGATGGATCTCCTTATTGGTAGATAATTCGACACCGTTATCTATGATCGGAGAAATTCGATTACTCTGTTGCCTGTGAGAGGCAAAATTATGGAAGAAAGCGGTATTGCAATCTTCCTCCTTGAGTCATCGAAATCTGGCTCTTTGAGCCCATTTCAGGTAGTCTTGATGAAGGAGGTCGGAAAAATCTTACTTGCAAGACCGCTGTTCAGCGAAAAGAGCGTCAATGAATAATTAGTTGATTGTTGACCACAAGAATGTATATAATTAGCTAGACAAACTAAAATTTAAAGGATGATGAGATATTGTTTACAATATAATTGTTAGGGCATGTATCGCACTTGTATAAATAATTAGTTGATTTTAACTGAATGATTCTGAAATAGTGAGATGACCAAATTGATCGATTGAGACTTTTCGCGATCCTAAGTTACTCGATAGGGTCTTAGATTCTACAGCTACAGCATCTAAAATTCGACACTTTTATAAGGATTCATTAAACCCATAAGCGAAATCTCTATCCTATTTAATTTGATCACGCTTGTGGCGCGGTACCGAGTGGGACCCAACGACATGCGGAAACAAGGAATTGATTCAAAGTCAATTATATTGGTGAAAAGTGAGTAATAGAGTGAGTTGTAGCCTCTCTTCCTAAGATTTTGACAACTATCCCTTTGTTAAAAAACATGCATAATAAAAACGAATGGAAGAGCTGCCCATTGTCGTTATCAAATTTAGCAATCGCCGCAAAATAAAAGAATAAGACGGACGATCATCTTCCGTCTACTCTAGCAATAGTATCGAGTCAGATCCTTCACTATCCGGATCCGGATCTAGTCTTCTATGATTCCAAAAATTGGACCCGGATTCGGACCCGGATCCGTGAGGACCGGATCCGGTTCCGGGTCCGTGTCCTATTAAAATATTCCTAGCCGTTCGAGTAAGAGCGTGTGTGTAAGCAGCGAGCGGAGGCGGCGAGTAGAGGATTTAGAATAGAGAAGATAAGAAAAATACATGAGTTTTGAGTTTGGAAGAGAAAGTTTTAGAGTTGAGGGGGGGGGGGGGGGGGGGATGAGGTAGAATATTTATTTTTATGTTGATTTTTGGGATTTTTTAAATGGGTCCAGGTCCGGGTCGAGTCTCTTTTTAGCGGACCCGGACCCGAAAGTACAACGGTTCCAATTTTAGGATCCGGATCAAGATTGGCCGGGTCGGTTCCGGTCCAATACCGGGTTCCGATCGGGTCCGGGTCGGATCCGGGTTTCAGGGTATTTATACCAATGCTAGTCTACTTTTTTTTTCCCTCTCTCCTCCCTTTAATGACATTTTCATAATTAAAGACTGATATTTAGTAGCATTTTGGTAGTCCAAAATGGGGAGAAGCCGTCTAAGATTCTTTTAATTTTTTTAAATAGCATTCTCGTAATATTTCAAAGGCTGTTTCATAATTTTTAGAAAAAAAATTTCTGAAAATGTGGGTAGACTGATGTCCTAACATTTTTTTTTAAAATTAACAGATGCAACATGATCATTCGTCTCCTATATTTAGCAATTGGTAAAGCCAATTGCTAAATTTAGCAATTCGCTATTCATTTCTATTCCTATAAATGCATATTTAGCAAACGATAGTCGGTGTTTCTTTACCAAAATATGCATATTATGCATTTTTTAGAAAACGACAGTAGATACTCTAAGAGCATCTGTAGTCATTGGTTATTTTTCTAAAATTTGTAAAATTTGACAAAATATGAGCCGTAGTCATTGACTAAATACTCATTTTTTAGTTTGTGGGGAACAGTAGCTGGTCATATTTGGGAGAAGATATATCAATTGGGAAGTGTATGATTTGCCGTTTGATCACATTTAAATAATAATAATAATTTCTCGTACGGGATATGATACATCGTCCCTTATTTTTTGAAATAAAAAAAATTGCTCCAACGACAAATGATTACCCTTCATTATCCATTTAATAATAAAAACAAAATTGAACGAAACGCAAAATCATCTTCCATCCATCTCTTTGTAAAACTGAAGGCTCATTTTTTTGGTTTAACGTCTACAACTAACTTCCAAATTCCATATTTCTATCTGTCGAACACCCAAATTTTAACTTTCAACGAATATAGATACTCTAACCTAGGGATGGCAACCGGGCCGGGTTGACCCGCGACCCGCCCACGACCCACTCGCCAAAATTCAGCCCGTTCAAATATGGTTCAGGTCCGGGTCGAACCCGCGAGTCTAAGCGGGTCGACCCGGGTCGTCAAATAAGGGTTTTCAACCCGTTGAACCCAGCCCATGAACCCGGTGAATAGTGATGAACCCGCCCACCAACCCACGGGTTGACCCGTGGGTTTCGAACCGCCCGACCCGTACGGGCCAAACGTTCTACCCACGCGGGTCGACCGTTCGACCTGCGGGTCCAATGGACAAAAAAACAGAGGTCGTTGTTGTTCTAGCCGTTTTTTTGGTTTTTTGGGTTTTTTTCCGTATAAATACCCCTTAAACCCAATTAAAAAATTTTACAACTAATTCTTACTCTCTCTTATACATTACTCAATTGAATCTCAGTTTTTTGAAATTTTGTCAACAAAGAAGCTAGCAACATAAAAGCGACAAATTCCGATCGTATCGAATTCAGCATTCATCTACGTCTTCAAGTCTTCAACTCCTCCAAGACTCCAACAATGAGGCTCTCTTTCTATCTATATACGAGTCTGGACTTCTACTTATACTTCTACTTTTATTTTCACTCTCATTCTATATACGAGTATCCGCGAAGTACGGTATCAAAATTTTACAACCATCTTATTATCTTGATATTTTTTTTGTAGTTATAATTTTTTTATCATATTTGTTTGTTGGTTTTTTGATCTTCTCTTTCACAAAATCCTCCTATTGTTTTCTAGATTTTTTTTTTCAACTTATCTCTCCTAAATTGTATTTAGAATTTTCGCATACTCTACTATATCAACATGTCTAGATCACGAGGTAGCGGCTCAAAGTAGATAAGATTCTACCAGCACTTCTCGTAGGCCTCCAATTGTCCCACAAAATAAGCCCACCGAAGAGTACCCTATGAACGGACATATTGGTACACATAATGAGTTTGTAGGAGACATAGACATAGAAGAAGAAGTACAAACACAAGAAACCGAAACAACACAACCGGGTAGTAGTAGGAAAACTAGAGGGAAAACTAGTGATTGGCATAAATTTTATAATTATATTCCGGACGAAGAAAATCCGGGTGTAGGTATAAAAATTTGTAAAACATGTTCGAAGCCATACAAATGGAAGAAGGGTGAGGAGACGGGTACAATAAAATGACACATCCAAAATGTACACAAAGAACTTCTTCTAGACTTACCAGCCAACAAAAAATCCACTATAGTACTCGTGTAGTTAATAGACATTCTTATGATTCCGAACTTGTTCGTTGGGAAATGGCCCAATTAGTAATCAAGAAAGAGTTACCATTTTCCTATTCCGAGAGTAGGATCTAGAAACTTTTAATCAAACCGCCTTAAACCCGTACTTTAAAAGAATCCCTAGGAATATCTTGAAGTCTGATTGTTTTAAAATGTACAACGAAATGAGAAAAACTTTGATTGCCATTTTATGGAGTTTAACTTGTAGAATTTCTCTAACTTCCGATTGTTGGAAGGGTTGCAACAATATTCCAATGATGGCAATAACTTGTCATTGGATCGACAGTGATTGGATCCTTCAAAAAAGGATCATATCACCTGTCGCATTGCCCTATCCCCATAGTGGTAATGAAATCGCAAATCATACTTTAGAAATTTGTGATTTTTTTCATATTCATGATAAAATAATGTGTATAAGTTTTGATAATGCATGTAACAACAATGAATCAATTAGTATGTTAAAAACCACATTAAACCCTCCATTTGATAATATTTTTCATGTTAGATGTGCATGTCATATATATTATAAATTTATGTGTTCAAGATGCATCAAAAAAAGCCGACCCATATACACTTCACCTTAGAAATTGTGTATATTTTATTACATTAAGTGGCCCTATATTTCAAGAATGGAAAGCTTGGTGTACGCTTTAAAATGTACATTTTAGAAAATTTGCAAAGGATGTTAAATACCGATGGAACTCTACTTTTGATTTGCTACGTGTTGTTACTGAACATAAAGCATGTATAAATGATTTTTTGTATGGCAAAAAATATGTCAAATTTTGAAATGACTCTCCAAGTTTGGTTTTATGCCGAATCTTTGTTAAAAATTTTAGAACCTTTAAAACCGCAACTTAAAAATTTTCAAAATTTTATGAATCTACTTCTAGTAACATTTTTATTTCAATAGTTACTATGATGCAAACTTTCAAAGAAATGATTGGTGATGTTTTATTAGTCATACTGTAAAACCTGCATACACCAAATTTTTGAAGAATTTTAATCCTTCTCTTATGTTGTATTGTATTGCTACTGTGATGGATACTCATATCAAATTAGAAGGTACGAAGAGTTTAATTGAAATATTTTTTACTTTACTTGGAGAAGATGAATCTGAAATTGATTGCAGAACATTTTTAGCTAAATTTGAATCGACATTAAATAACTTGTATGATTATTATGATAGAAGTTTTTCATCTAGTAGTACTACTACTTTAGTTAATTCTTCTTCTGCTACTTCTACAGGTAAGGGTAAGAATAAAATAGACGATGCCACATGTAATTTACTTGCAAAAATTCAATAAAAAAAAAAGCTTGGACTAATCAACCAAATGGATTACATTGGTAAAATCAACAAGATTCTGAAAGTTTTACTTCTTCATTAGATATTTTACAATGGTGGAAAGACCATGAACATACTTATAGTATTCTTAAATATATGACTAAAGATCTACTAACTCCTTCTGTCTTTACAGTTGCTTCAGAAAGTACATTTTCTACATGTGGCAGGCTTCCAACCAATTACAGGAATCGCTTGAAGCCCCAATCGTTAGAAATACTCGTCTCTACGGAAGACTAGATGAAGGCTGAAGATAGGACTCAAGGAATAGAGTTCAACACGTCTACAAGTGGAAGCAACTCGCCGGAAGAACAACGACAACAACAATAGCAACCAACTTGAAGAATTGAAGACCAACAGCAACAACAAATTGAAGACCAACATATGCTAGAAATTTGTAAATATATAAAAAATTGTAATAAATCTTTGTTTCTTATAAATAAGTTGAAAAATTGAAGAAAATTTTCATTTTATAGAAGAAAATTGTAATTGTATAGAACCAATTTATAATAATTCTTTGTTTCTTATAAAAAAGTTGAAATCATATGATTAATATATACATTTTTTTCACAATTTCACTCTTTAATTATTATTATTATTATTATTATTATTATTATTATTACATTTTTTTAAAGTAAAAAAAAATATTCAAACACACGGGCCAACCCGCAATCCGACCCGGGTTGGACCCGAATGGGTTCACGGGTTGGGCGGGTTGACATTTTGCAAATCCAACCAGACCTGGCCCGGCCCGGTTAACCAACCGACCCGACCCGGACCCGCCTAACTTCGGTTCCAACCCGAGCGAGTCCGACCCGACCCGGCCCGGTCGACCCGGTTGCCAACCCTACTCTAACCCCCTAATTTCTAGTCTTTTCTTAGATTTGGCCTTACCCTAAATAATTAGTTCATTTAGTTGGCAATATCAAACGGGACATACTATATCTATATATTATGCTAATAGGAGAGAGAGTGTACTCCTCTCTCATTTTTCTATTTTGAAATAGAGAAATGAGAACAAAAGAAGATATTTACGTGCAAACCGCACAAAAAATCAACAAAACTCCATCACTGCACCCACATGCCGCTTCATCTTCTTCCCCACCCTCAGCAGAAGAAAAAAAAACCCCAAACCTAAACACTCACATCCCTCCCGCTGCCCCCTCCTCCCCAGCCCGCATGATGCTCGCTATACTCACGCAGCCCCTTCCTCCTCACGCTGCACACCGCTTGTCGCATTCACGCAGTGCCCTCCACCTCATGCTGCACACCGCCCACCACGACGCACGCCACTCTCCACGTAATGGAGGCTCTCCACGCATCTTTTAATTTCTTAATTAGAAGATGAAAGTAAAAGATTAGCAGATCTCTCAACCATCTTCTCCAATTGTCATATTCTTCAACCCCTTTCCTCCATTTCAATGTTTGGTCATTCATCTCACTCATCAATTGCCCTCCTTCTTAGACCGGAGCTCCCCCTCTCAAACTGCTCCACTTCCCATTTCCCAATTCTCGAATTGGGCCGTTTGAAAGCTTCGCGTATGAGCTCAACTGAGTCTGAATTGAGCTTAGTCCCTTCTACCATGGTAAGTGTTTTTTAAAATTTTAATGAGTAATTTAAGGAGTTTTTGAGTTGTTAGAGGTATAGAGTTTTTGGGTTTGTTGTTGAAAATTTGGAGGGGGGGGGGGGGTGGGGGGGATTCTGTGTGTGTGATGCTATGTAGTTTAGGGTTTGACAGAATGCATTAAGTGTAATTTTGGGGTGGATGAAAATGATGATTGGGAATTTGATTTGATGATCATGAAATTAGTTGTTCATGCCTTCGTTGGGTTTACAAATTGTGTTTTGATAGGGAGTTCTTTGTTGACAGTGTTGTGGGTGCTTGCACTTTTATGGGAGCTAATTTGTTAGCATTATTATACTTTATACTATACTATATGTTTATGTGTGGAAGCTTATGTCAGGATGATAATTAAGATTTCAGTAATTACAATAAGAATGATATTCATATGTTTATCCCAATTCTCTCCAATTTTTTGAAAAATTCTATATAATTTTATGAGTCTCTCAAATCTTATTTAGGCTGCATAGGGTAACACTAGTGTTACATTAATATTGTTGAACCACGAAGTTTGAAGCAGGGAAAATCCTCAAAAGTATTAGCAGAACTCCGAGCTCATGAAGAGTAGTGGTGACAATGGGTAAGCTAAGAGGAGGGTACAATTTTACCCTTACCTTATCCTGCAACACAAGCTCTCTCTACCTTTACCATAACCTGCTTTAACTAGTATTTTACAAACTTACTTTTATCATATCCTAATGGGAAAACCGGTATTAAAAAAATTATAAACTATTTTCTATTTAAATTATTTTATTAGAATAAAATGTTGCAAATAAAATTTATTATCGCCTTTTGCGTCAAAATTTTCACATAGTTTAAATATACGGTGTTTTCACATGTCCACAACCTAGCAAAACAAGATACAATTATTAAAAATTATATTCTCTCTTTTCAATAAATGATTAAATTTATGAGGGTATATATCTTTTCTTATATTTACAATGTGCATGCGTGTGTATGTATATAATTTTATAACATATATAAACGGGTAGCTAAATATTCATACTATTATCCTTATCCTACCATATTTTTTAACCTGATACAAAAATTGTATCCTTAGAGCATCTGTAGTCGTTGAGACCCAAATTTCGGGTATTTGGCATATAGGAAAATGAAATTTGAGTTTGCGTTGTAGTCGTTGTAATCCAATTTTTTTTTATGTATTAAGAATCACGGGACGGGAAATGATTTCACGTCCGACATTTTTTTTATAAAAAAAATTGTTGTCATTTTCCGTCCCATATATATATTTTTAATAATATCGATCGGACGGGAAATCAATTTCCCGTCCGACGATTTATTAAAAAAAAATGGGATGGGGAATCATCCCCCGTCCGACGATTTATTAAAAAAAATTGGGATGGAAAATCATTTCCCATCCGATAGGGTTTTCTTTTCTTTTTTTCAAGCGACGAAAATTGATCTTTCGTCCGATCGAACGGACGAAAAATCATCTTTTGTCGGCTATTTTTTCCAAGTTTCTATTTCGTCTACCAAATTGGGCAGACGACTGTTCCTCTAAAACTCAAATTTTGGATTTATAGTCAACGACTGCAGGACCAAAAATCATACTTTTGAAAATTTTGGCAAAATAGTCAACGACTGAAAATGCTCTTACTCACATTGTAATCGGATAAGGTAGGGATAAATGGTTGTACCTAACTCATAGGGTTGGCATTCGGGTCGACCGGGTCGGACCGGGCTGGACCCGCCCGGGTTGGACGTTGACTTGGGTGGGTTCGGGCCGGGTTGGTGGCTTAACCGGGCCTGGTCGAAAATTAAAAATGGCGACCCGCCCAACCCGTGAACCCTTTCGGGTCCAACACGGGTCGGGTCGGGTCGACCCGCGGGTTGGCCCGTGTTTAGATAGATATGTTTTTTTTTAAACTTAAAATAATAATAATAATAATAATAATAATAATAATAATAATAATAATAATAATAATAATAATAATAAACATTAAAAATCGTAATAATAATAATAAGATTGAAAGAGTGAAATTGGCAAAAAATATTGAAATATTATTCATATGAATTTAAGTTATACAAGTTTAACAATTTCTAATGAAATGAAGAATTCAATTCACAAATATGTTTTATACACTAACATATTTCTTATATACAATTTCAATTTACTTCAATTTTTCTAATTTGAAATAACAAGCACAAATATAATACAATTTTTTAATCTATTTACAATTGTCTTGAAGTTGATGGCCTTGAATTTGTTGTTGTTGGTCTTGAATTCTTCATTTTGGTTGCTATTGTTGTTGTTGTTGTTGTTGTTATTGTTCTTCCGGCGAGTTGCTCCCACTTGTGAACGTTGATAATACTTTTCCTTCTATCCTATCTTCAGCCTTCAGCCAGTCTTCTGTGCAAACGAACATCTCTAACGTGTAGGGCTTCAAGCGATTCTTGTAATCAGATAGAACTCTGCCACTTGAAGAAAATGCACTTTCAGAAGCAACTGTAGAGACAGGAGGAGTTAGTAAATCTCTAGCCATAATTGACAGAATACTATAAGTGTGTTCATGGTCTTTCCATCATTGTAAAATATCTAGTGGAGAAGAAGACTCAGAATCTTGTTGGTTATACCAATTTAATTTATTTGGTTGATTAGTTCTAGGTTTTTTGGATTGAATTTATGCAAGTAAATTAAATGTTCTATCATCAAATTTACTCTTACTCTTACCTTTGGAAGTACCAAAAGAAGAACTAACTACAGAAGTTGTACTACTAGAAGCAAAACATCTATCATAATAATCATACAAGTTATTTAATGTAGATTCAAACTGAACTAAAAAAGTAGCGCAATCAATTACTATTTCTACATTTTTCTCAAGTAATGCAAAAAATATTTCAATCAAACTCTTCGTACCTTCTAATTTGATACGAGGATTCATAACGTTAGCAACACAAATCAACATAGGAGGAGGAAAATAATACTTCAAAAAAATTTTGTATGCAGGTTTTACAATCTCACCAACATTAGGATCATTTAACATTTCGTTAAATGTTTGCATCATGCTAACTAATGAAATAAAAATGCTACTAGAAGTAGATTCATATATTTTTGAAAATTTTAAAGTTACGGTTTTAAAAGGTTCTAAAAATTTCAGCAAAGCTTCGGCATAATACCAATCAGCGGGAGTCATTTCAAAATTGTGCATATTTTTTGCGATACAAAAATCATTTACAACTTCTTTATATTCGGTAACAACATGTAGTAAATAAGAAGTAGAGTTCCATCGGTGTTTAACATCCTTTGGAAATCTTCTAAAAGGTACATTTGAAATCCTACACCAATTTTTCCATTCTTGAAATACGCTGAAACTTAATGCGATAAAATATACACAATTTCTAATTTCAACTATATATAGATCGGCTATTTTTAATGCATCTTCAACACATAAATTTAAAATATGATATGCACATCTAATATGAAAAATATTGTCAGATGGAGGGTTTAATGCGGATTTTAAAGTAGTAATTGCTGCATTGTTGTTAGATGAATTATCAAAACTAATACACATAATTTTATCGCGAATATGAAAAATATCACAAATTTCTAAAATATGGTTTGCTATTTCAGCGTCACTATGGGGATACGCCAATACGGCAAGTGATATGATTCTTTTTTGAAGAATCCAACCATTGTCGATCCAATGACAGGTTATTTCCATCGTTGGAATATTGTTAACACCCGTCCAACAATTCGACGTTAAACTAACTTTACAAGTTAAACTCTATAAAATTGTAATCAAAGCATCCTTCATTTCATTGTACACTTTAAAACAATCCGATTTGCAAATATTTCTCGGGATTCTTCTAAAATGATGATTTAAGACCATTTGATTAAAATTTTCTAAATCCCTACTCTCGGGATAGAAAAATGGTAACTCTTCCTTTATTACTAATCGGGCCATTTCCCGACGAACAAGATCGGGATCATAAGGGTGACTATCAACTAGACCGGTCCTAGGGTTGATTTTTTGTTGGCCGGGTAGATCAACAAGAAGGTCTTTATGGTTATGTTGGATGTGTCTACTAATTGTACTGGTGCCATCACCCCTCTTGAATTTGTATGCCTTAGAACATATTTTACAAACTTTCAAACCTATATCCGGAGTTTCTTCGTTCAGGATATAATCATAAAACTTATGCCAATCACTACTTTCTCCTATACTTTTCCTACTACTACGGGGTTGTGTGGTTTCGGTTGGTTGTTGTTGTTGTTCTTCTTCTTCTAATTGTATGTCACCTACAACCTCGTCGTGTGTACCTCATTGTTGGGTAGGAGGATCATGGTACTCTTCGGCGGGCTCACTAATTGGGACAATTTGTGACCTACGGGAAGTGCCGGTAGAATCTTGCCCACTTTGGATACGACCGCTACCGCGTGATCTAGACATAATGTAGTAATGTATGTAAAAAAAAACTACACAATGTAGGAGCGATGAGTTATAAAAAAAATCTAGAAAACAAGATGGTTGAGATAAAGAAGTTCAAAAAACCAACCAAAATTATAACTACAACAAAAAATAAATAAGAAGAGAGGTTTGAAATTTTGATACCGTTCACCGTGGATACGCGTATATAAAAAATTCTGTGAAAATAAGAATAGAAGTAGAAGTAGAAATAAGCGATTCCGGAATTGAAGAGTTGAGGAGAACTTGAAGGAGAGTTGAAGACCTGATCACTTGGAGTTGGACGAGAGTTGAAGAGTTGAAGACGTTAAATTTTGATTTCGATACGATCGGAATTTGAACGTGTATATGCCTTGAAGACTTGCTTGTTGAATACTTCAATTGTTCAAAAATTTCTTAGAAATGAGCTATAATAGTAGAGAGAGTAAGAGAGTTTTTTGTGAATTTTTTGATAGGATTTTGGAAGGTATTTATAGGCTTAAAATAACAAAAAAAAACCAAAAAAAACCAAAAAAAATCACAAAAACGGCTATAAGAGGCGTTGAGTGGCTCTGTGCTACAGTACCCAGGTCAACGGCCTTGCGACCCGTTGGACCCGTTCGGGTCAACGATCGACTCGGGGCGGGTTGAACGTTTAACCTGTTTGGATCAAACGGTTCGCAACCCGCGGGTTGGAGGGCGGATTGGCGAATTTTAACCGGGTTCGCGGGCCGGGTTAGGCGGGTTGGATCCGATAAATTGGCGACCCGGGTCGACCCGTTACTGTTCACGGGTTCGACCCGAACCCGAACTACAGTTTCGCAGTCTGGGTTATACAGGCAGGACGCGGGTGGGTCGGCGGTTGACCCAGCCCACTTGCCATCCCTGCTTACTCATTGCCACTCCTAGTGAAAAGAGATTGTTGAGTATAATAGATTTGTATTATTTGATAAATTTGAGATTACAGGTGTACTCGAGGAGATGCTCATGCTCTATTGACTCATTCCTATAACTCACTAACTAGGTCTAAGTGCAATGCTGATGTGGTTTCCATTGCGCTGTATCTGGCACAGACTATGCTTGGAGTCTGTTCCCTTGCTCTACTCGGCTTAAATGGCCAACTACCCCCTGCTACTAATTTGTGTATCGACAAATCCTAATTAGCCATAAGAAACGGAGTACTAGTTATAGTATCAATGCACCATAACGATTTTTCCAAGGTATGTATATCAAAATAGAAGGTAATAAGCTAATGAAATATGACCAAGTCCTACTGATGCCACGTGTCAGAATCCTGGTGGTCAAAGGCTAGATGTCGAGTATGGGATCCTTCGAACAATAGGCTTCAGGTCACATTGTGGGTTCTGCAAAAAGGAGACTGTTACGTTCACAGTAGCAGGACGAAAACGACAACAAGTCGGCCTATGAATTTTCGACTTTACGACCCTTTTAGCTTTTGTTTCACCAACTAGGGTGTGCACGGGCCGGGCTTTTAGGGCAAATTTGTACCCGCATGCAAAATTATAAGTGGGTCCTAGTCCTCGATTTGAGTAATTAGTAAAAATTAGGGCTACAAACGAATCGAGCAATTCGCGAGCTATTCGGCTCGAGCTTGGACAAAGCTCGGTCAAAGCTCGGCTCGAACCGAGCTCGAGCTCAAATCCAAGCTCGTTTCGTAAACGAGCCGAGCTCGAGCTTGATTTTTTTTTTTTTTAGGCTAAGCTCGCGAGCTATTCGGCTCGAATATGGTCAAAGCTCGATCAAAGCTCGGCTCGAACCGAGCTCGAGCCGAACTCGAGCTAAAAAATGAGCTCGTTTCGTAAACGAGCCGAGCTCGAGCCTGAAGGTATTCAGCTTGGCTCGGCTCGATTACAGCCCTAGTGAAAATAAGGTTGAGAAAATATTTTTTTGTTATTTTTCACATAAAATTGAATAGCGTAATATCATCTTTCAATTTAACACGGCCGTACTGGACGATCAACATGTGTAATGTAATCTCAATATCAACAGTCCGGTTTACTATATTGATTGATATCTAAAATGAGCATAACGAAGTGACGCTGTTTGTTTTTGGGGTGTGGGGACAGCAGGTGTGAGTTCTTGTAATTTGTGAAGAGGAAGTTGTGGTACTGGCGTCAGTCCGATCCTAAGGTGTAGGACCGGCTCGGGAGTAGCAGGAGAAAGGTAGAGGCCGGGCGCTCCGCTCGTATCTAGTAGCCTGGGTTGGATGAAGTAGCTCGGCTCGGATATAGTAGCTCAGCTCAGCCTTGTGTACCTGCACACTGCCTAGAAACACCGAGAGAAGTCCCGGCGACAGGCCTTCCGACGATCTAGTCAGTCATTGAGAAAACAACAGTAGCTAGGGTTCAGGTGGAGAAAGATTGATTACCTTCTGAAGTGAGGAAGGGGGTTGGTATTTATAGATAGGGGTAAACGGGTCTAAGACCGTAACGGGCCGGGTTGGACCCGTTTACCCCTGGGCCTGAACTGGTTGAAGCCCAACCTGATGCTGGACCTGATGATCGCAGGAAAGCAAGTTTTGAGGAGATTTGAGGGCCCTGATTGTGCCACTCTCTTTATTCCATATCACAAGCCCCCCACTCTTGAAGGGCGGTGTAAAAAACAGTTGTGGAGGAGTAGTCTGGATCTACGGAGAAGAGTGGCAAAAAATGTTTTTCGGGGGTCTTTTCGGGGTCGGCGCTAAGCCGAGCCGAGGTTGGGGGAGGTCTTCAAGATCGGTTTGGGTCGTCGAGCCCAAGGCGTCCTTAGTTTGAGGAAGCTACCCCGTTGCTCGAAATTGCCGTCGAGGGTCGAGGCTTAGGGGGTTGGTTCGGATCGTCGAGCTCCTAGCGACTTCGGCTTTGAGGAAGCTACCCTGTTGCTCGAAATTGCCATCGAGGGTCAAGGCTTAGAGGGTCAGTTCGGAGCGTCGAGCCCATAGCGACTTAGCTTTGTGAAAGCTACCCCTGTGCTCGAAATCATCGTCGAACGTCGAGGCTTAAAGGGTCGACTCAGAGCGTCGAGCTCAAGCAACTTAGCTTTGAGGAAGCTACCCTTGTGCTCAAATAGCCGTCGAGGGTCGAGCCTTAGGGGGTCGGATCGGAGCGTCGAGTCCATAGCGACTTAACTTTGTGAAAGCTACTCATGTGCTCGAGATTACCGTCGAGCTTCGAGGATTAGGGGGTCAGCATGGAGCGTCGAGCTCAAGCGACTTAGCTTTGTGAAAGCTACCTATGTGCTCGAGATTACTGTCGAGCGTCGAGGCTTAGGGGGTCGGCACGGAGCGTCGAGCCCATAGTGACTTAGCTTTGAGGAAGCTACCTCTATGCTCGAAATCACCGTCGAGCGTCGAGGCTTAGGGGATCGACACAGAGCGTCGAGCTCAAGCGACTTAGCTTTGTGAAAGCTACTCCTATGCTCGAGATTACTATCGAGCATCGAGGCTTAGGAGGTCGGCAAAGAGCATCGAACCCATAGCGACTTAGCTTTGAGGAAGCTATCTCTATGCTCGAAATCACCGTCGAACGTCGAGGCTTAGGGGGTCTGCATAGAGCATCGAGCTTAAGCGACTTAGCTTTGAGGAAGCTACCCCTGTGCTCGAAATCACCGTCGAGCATCGAGGCTTAGGGGGTCGGTACAGAGCGTCGAGCTCAAGCGACTTAGCTTTGTGAAAGCTACCTATGTGCTCGAGATTACTGTCGAGCGTCGAGGCTTAGGGGGTCGGCACGGAGCGTCGAGCCCATAAAGACTTAGCTTTGATGAAGCTACCCCTGTGCTCGAAATCATCGTCAAGTGTCGAGGCTTATGGGGTCGGCACAGAGCGTCGAGCTCAAGTGACTCAGCTTTGTGAAAGCTACCCCTGTGCTCAAGATTACTATCGAGCGTCGAGGCTTAGAGGGTCGGCACGGAGCATCGAGCTTAAGCGACTTAGCTTTGATGAAGCTACCTCTGTGCTCGAAATCACCGTCGAGCGTATAGGCTTAGTGTAACCCCTATTCCCGATAATTAGTATTTTCCATGTATTTGCAATAGTTTGATTTTTATAAATTTATTTTGTGCTAAATTTGTTTCGGATCTTTTATTAAATCGTTTTCTATTCGAAAACTATATTTATTTCGAATAATGGTATATTTTAATTTCTATTTTCTATTCTTATTGATCGACTATTATATTTAGTATTATTGCTACTTGGGTCATTTTAATAAATATATTTTATTATATAATCTTATTATTATTATCGTTATTGTTATTTTTATCCTTGTAATTATTATTATTACTATTATTGTTATTTTTGTTGTTATTATTATTGTTATTCTCATTGTTATTAGTATTATTATTTTGTATTATTATTGTTATTAGTATTGTTATTAGTATTATTATTTTATCGTTATTATTATTATTATTATTATTATTATTATTATTATTATTTTTGTAAAGCCGAAAATACTTAGTTATTCGTATTTTATTATTGGATTTAATGTATGTGTATATGTATATTTTATAAACCCTACTATCCTATTATTTCTCATATTGGATCCATACCCATTACCCAAACCCATCCTAATTCCCTATATATACTAACCTATACCTTATAACCTAACCCTAATCCCACTAAACCCTAGCCGCCCCTACTATTTAGACCTAACCCCCTTCTTCATCCCGCCTCTCTCTCTATCCCTTTCCTCTGCTTCTCCCACACCCCGAACCCAACTCGAATTCCCCCCTTGCCCTCTTCTCCGACCACCACTTTGATCGCCGTCACCCCTGGCCTCGACCCCATCAAGCCTCCCGCCATCTACATCGTCCCCACCTCCAATACCCACCACAGTCCACCATTGCCGCTCATCCTCCTCCTCGCTCCTCTTCACCACAGAACCCATCGCCATTACTTTGCCTCCGCCTCCCTCCTCTTCTCCTTCGAGCACCGCCAGTGCCCTCGACTACACTCCTGACTCTCTCAATCTCCTCTTCCCTTTGTCCATGTCTCCTTCTGCAACTGCACCCATCGAGCCCCGTCGACTCCCCTTTTCTGTTTCGAAACGAAACAGAGCAACGCCATTGCCAACCACCTCTTGCTCCCCCAGTCGTTTCCTGCATCCCTCGACCTCCATCCCCTACTCTTCGACTCCGTCGCCGTCGCTTCCCAACCGCGACCACCGCAACCGCCCTCACCCTCCCGTTCATCTCCTCTGTTCGTTTCCCGCCCAAACCCATCGAGCTGCACTCCCTCACTGCAACTACCCCTCGCCTCACCCTGAGCACCCCCCCCCCATGCTACCACTGGTCACCAACCAGCAAGCCACCACTGTCGAGGTCCCCCGCCGTCGAGCCATCTACAGTCGCTCTCCCTCTTTATCGTTGTTTGGTGTTCAGGAGAGAGGGATTGGCTGTGTGTATGGCAGTTTGCTGTTTTGTGAAGGGTAGAGTTGGTGTTTGGTGTTTTGTGGAGGTGAGATCTCGATCCCATGTACCAGTGTTTGCTGTTTGGAGAGTAGAGAATTGGATGTTTGCTGTATGGTGTGTCGGGTATTCTTTGCATGTTGGTTGCTCGTGTTTCCATGCTCTCGTGCTTCGTGAATTCTTTGCCCGAGATTCTCATCTTTTTATTTTATTATATTCTAATTTACCGTCTAACAGGCAAGTCACCATCCTCTTGAATTGCTAATTGTATCAAATTCAAATTTCATTGAAATTCTTGCAAGTAGATCTCTTTGTTATCGTATTATCCATTGTTCATCTCTTCGTTGGGTCTATTGAGGGTTTACACGAGCTAACCCCAATATTCTTGACATCATGCCACTTTGGCCTCTAAAGTTTGGATCTTTCATGAGTGCATGTAGAATTGATAATAGGGTTACACACATAATCACGACAGTGGCGGAGGGAGGTATAGAGGAGGGGGGACATTTGGGACCCCAAAAATTTTGTAAAACTCCCTAATATAGACCAAAATTTTTATTTCGCCCCCCCCCCCCCCAGTTAGAAAAAATTTGGGACCCCCAAGTCTAATCCACCTCTTATTAAAGGCTCAATTATGTCGATGCCGGGGGAAAAAAAATTTGGGAACCCCATTTTGATTCATTTAGCTCCGCCACTGAATCACGACACAATGAATTTATTGTAAAGACAATTGTTAGGTTGTATGTTGTGTGATTGATTGATGTTGGATGTTGTTAGAATTGATCTATGTGTGTGTTATAATTTTATTTATCATGTTTTGACACCATCATGTTAGTTACACAATTTATTGAATAAAGAATCAATACCCATCATGTTTAATTAATTTATTTTCATGGAAAAATACCCTAAAACCTGTATCTTGCTTGCTGTCCAGAATTTTGTATTTCAGATTTTAATAGTTTAATTATTCCTATATCGTATTATTGCATGAATTAATGTATGTGTGTTGCATTGCATGATCTAATGAGTTATTTTCATCATTCTAATTGTCCTATTTCATGTTCCATCCTATTGTCCCCTATTGATACTATCGTTCACCGAAAATTCTATTGATTGCATATTGTATTGTTGTATCGATAAATAATTAGCAAGCCGGGGTTTAAGGGATTGACTAGAGTAATTGAGGATATGGGGACTGTACACGGATGATGGCCCGTGTTATTATTGTTATCGTCATCGTGTAAGAAATTACACATGGCTTGTGTTATTATTGATATCGTCATTGTGTAAGAAATTGCACATTGTCCCGTGTTATATTGTTATCATCATCATATTCAGTACATGAACTATAGAGTCTACCACTATAGTCTAAACGAAATTGATTGTGTGCATCAAATCTGTGGTATGGAACAGATGGGACACATTAGTACGTGCATTAGATAGGTTTTGAAATGATTAATAGACATAAGGATTGACACATCCCCGACACTGTACATTGTTCATCATTGTTCCTATTGATATCGAATCTTGGCTAAGTGTTACCGTTATTGATCATTGATTACTCTTTCCAAATATTGCACCATTGTTTATAGCCAATTGCATCGATTATAATGATTTTCCCATGTTATTGATTCCTATTGATCTATTGACTTCATTGTTATACCGTTATTCCATTGTTCCCTGCTTTCTCTACTTGCTGTCCATGACTTGCTTTAAGGATAATTTTTTCTCCTCTTTTTAGATGAAGTGTTTACAGGTGCTGATGGAGAATTGCATACTGGAATTGGAGGACAGAAATTCTGAAGATTTAATGTTTTCTAGTTGCTTATTATTTTATTGAACTATTGTTATTTCATCGTATTGTGGGTTTTTGACCCGAATATTGTTATTTTTTTTTGTTTCCAGACGTTGGGTTATTATTTTATTTGGATATTTTTATTGCTTCATTCTAAGTATTATTGTTCAAGAGATTATTATTATTGCATGCACAATTGTTCTGTATTGGTTATATTGTTGAGTTGATCCGTTAAACAGCTTATGAGTGATGTTAGTCATTCGCTGGGCCAATGTTACGTGCTCATATTTCGTATTTTTGGGAAGTGAGGCATGACACTTAGGGGTTCAGCACGGAGTGTCGAGCTCAAGCAACTTAGCTTTGTGAAAGCTACCCCTGTGCTCGAAATCACCGTCGAGCATCGATTCTTAGGGGGTCGGCATGGAGCGTCGAGCTCAAGCTACTTAGGTTTGTGAAAGTTACCCCTGTGATCGAGATCACTGTCGAGTGTCGAGGCCTATGGGTTCGGCACAGAGCGTTGAGCTTAAGCAACTTAGCTTTGTGAAAGCTATCCCTGTGCTTGAAATCACCGTTGAGCGTCGAGGCTTAGGGGGTCGGCACAAAGCATCGAGCTCAAGCGACTTAGCTTTGTGAAAGCTACCCCTGTTCTTGAAATCACCGTCGAGTGTCGAGGCTTAGGGGGTCAACTCAGAGCGTCGAGCTCAAGCAACTTAGCTTTGTGAAAGCTACCCCTGTGCTCGAGACTACTGTCGAGCGTCAAGGCTTAGGGGGTCAGCACGGAGCGTCGAGCCCATAGAGACTTAGCTTTGATGAAGCTACCCCTGTGCTCGAAATCATCGTCGAGCATCGAGGCTTATGGGGTCGGCACAGAGCGTCGAGCTTAAGCGACTTAGCTTTGAGGAAGCTACCCATGTGCTCGAAATTACCGTCGAGCGTCGAGGCTTAAGGGGTCGGCATGGAGCGTCGAGCTTAAGCAACTTAGCTTTGTGAAACCTACCTCTGTGCTCGAAGAGCATCGTGGCTTAGGCGGTCGGCCCAGATAGTCGAGCTCAAGCAACTTAGCTTTGTGAAAGTTATTCCTGTGCTCGAGGTCCCTATCGAGCGTCGAAGCTTATGGGGTCGGCATGGAGCATCAACCTTAAGTGACTTAGCTTTGTGAAAGATACCCCTGTGCTCGAGATCACCGCCATGCGTCCAGGCTTAGAAGGAACTGTTATAGGAACCGTTCTTCGAAAGAATTGAGGAGGTGTTATAGGAACCATTTTTCGCGAGAATTGAGGAGGCGTTATAGGAACTGTTTTTGCGAGAATCGAGGAGTCGCAAGTTTGCTATATATACGTATCCCACACCCCCTTTCTCATTTCTCACTTTCACTCTCTCTCTCTCTCTAGATCTCAGAGCTTCTCTCTCTAGAAGTTTTCCATCATCGTCGATGAGTTTTCCAGCGATCTTTTGTGAGACTTCAATCTGGTTAGTACTTTTAATATGTCTAGGGCTTAGTCCGGCTCTTTAGCCTCTACCCCCGGTAGTGGTACTTGCACGGGTCTGTCAGATTCCTCTTCTTGGGAAAGGGACGAGAACGTGTATGTTGTGCAACTGCTTCTCACTCGCAAGACGTTTGTGGTGGAAAGTAGTGACTCGGATTAGGAGGAGCGTCTTTTTGTGGACGTCGATGATAAGGACGAGGAGGTGAAATCTGCCGAAGGAGCCGATGTCGAGGGGGGACCGGTCTAGGGGGTGCATTCCGCCGAAGGTACCAGAGTTGAGGGTGAACAGGCCGAAGGGATGGACTCCTCCTCGAGGGCCTCTATCCTCAAGCCGCTGGCCACTCCGTCGCCTGAGAAGGCTCCCAAGATTCGAAAGAAGAACCATGCCCAGCAGTCCTGACAAGACGATTGCTACCCGAAAGTTGGAGGTCCCCTTCCTATCACAGCCGTTATCGATCAGGAAGTACCTGGACGACGTTGAGGACTTGGTCCGTTACGAGGTACATCCCTCCTCGCCGAGCCATGTGAAGATCAAGATGGATGGTACCCCCACTATTTTGAAAGAGGACCTATCGGTGATTTGCGCGAGCTACTTCATTGGGAGGGAGTTCGAGTTGATGGTCCCCAACGCCGTTCATAGGCCTACCGACCCTCTAGCGCCCTGGTACTACATCTTTCTCATGAACGCGTTCTCCTCAGGACTGAGGCTGTTAATCCACCCCTTCATCCATGAAGTATTCAATTGAGCCTCGCTATGATCGATACAGTATGGTCCGAACTCGTGGAAGCAGATGGTGAGCTTCGTCTTGCTGTGCGAGGAAAGAGGGGTATCGCTGAGGCTAACCATCTTCCGAGCCAGGTTAGGTGTTAGCTCATCAGAAAAATTTGAGGGAATCTATTACGTATCGCCTCGGAGCGGGGGCAAGGTCGTGCATGGCCCCCTGACTCGATAAAGGAATGGAAGAAGAAGTACTTCGTCATCAAAAGAGCCATGGGAAATTCCAACAAGGTGGAACTTCTATAAGCCTAACTTCAAGGGCCCCAAGAAGAGTAAACTTTCGGCGGACGAGTGGGCCTTTGTAGAGCGTCTCCGCAAGAGTAATAGCATAAGTTGGCCGAAGGTGACTGAGAGTCACATGGTCACCGTCGGATTGAGCCCCGCCCCGTCTTGTATGTCTTTCATTTGTTTATCTTTTTGTAATTTCCTTTTGTGCTCATCACTTTTTAATGGACTTTCGTACAGAGATGGACCCCGAATCGATCAAAGAGAGGAGGCTCGCCCTAAAGAGGCAAAAGGCGGAGCAGTCCGAGAAAGGAAAGCAGGCGGGGCCTCTTCTAAAGCAACTATCGAGGGTTAGCTAGAGCCTAGGGCTAAGAGGGTGCGGTCCAGCTAGACGTGAGATACTGCGGTCGTTCCGAGCTCCAGCGCCTTGAAGGTGATGGAGGTCGTGCAGGGGGGTGTCCCCCTTCTTCGTGCCTATGCCCAGACCATGGTCGGAGAAGAGGAGCTTCAGCCTTGGGCCCCTGACTGGGCCATTCGAAAGGGTGATACCCTGACAAAGGGTCCCATCACCGTTGAGTTTGTGGACAAGATGGCTACGCCTCGCGATCGACAGAGCATGAGCACCGACACCTTCGAGTAGGCTTACATGAGGTGGGCTCAGGCGAGCATGCACGTAAGTTTCGAGGCCATGTATTTCTATTTCCATGCATATGTTTTCAAATTGCTTGCTAATTGTTTTACCTCGGCTGCAGGCTTGTCTATTCGGCACTCAAGTGATGAGGCTCCACGAGCGTGAGTTGAAGTCCGAGAGAAACCAGGCCAACCACTTCAAGCGCGAGATGATGAACCTCAAACTTGCTTTGGATGCTTCCCAGAAGCTAGAGCAGGCCCTGAAGGCCGACCTGGCCTCGATGGACGAAGAGGGACTGTGGAAGGAGGCTGCACTAAAGAAGGCATTTCAGGTGGAGAGGGGGATGCTCACCTTGAAAGCCCAAGACATGTTCATCAAGCCCCAGAACAAGGTGTACGATCAGGCGTTGGGCCGCGTCAAACACTTCTATCTGACCTTAGACCTGGCGGGCTTCGATTATGATATGAAGATCAACGAGCTGCTGAGGATCCCTGGGAGCGACGCTCAAGTTGAAGGGGAAACCGGGGCCAAAGCTGATGGAGCCGAGCCGATTGTCGACCCTGTCGTCGCTGCCGACGCTGAGGGAGAGGTTGGCAATACGCAGTAGTTGTTTTTTCTTCTCCTTTTACATTTTTTTTGAAATTT
>JACEHZ010000697.1:0-50000 GCA_017893485.1 Hemerocallis citrina
ATCATCTCTCTCTCGCACTGCCGTGGCATTCCCACAGTCGCACCCCTACCACCGTCACACCCTCACCCTCGTCGCACCTCCACCACACCCCTGCTTCCGTCACACCCTCGCCTCATTGCACCACAACCATAGTCGCCTCCTCATCCTCGTTGCACTGCCACCGTCACTTTCAAACCCACGCATCTCCTACGACCATAATCCCATCCTCCCCTTTCTCTTTCACCTTTGATCTCGACGACGACGACAATGAATTCTACGAGGACTCGGCCACGAACATGAATCATGTACAAAAATTTCTCCAAACTCGAATTGAGTGAGGTGGAATTGTTGTGCGAGGGGGAGAAGTTAGGAAGCAAAGAATCGGAAGAGGTATGTTGGGAAAGTTCAGATTTATTAGATGAAATATTGATTATTTTTTAAAATGATATGAATTTATTGATTGAAAAAGTTTGATTTTTTAGATGAAATTGTGATTTTTAGAATATGTTTGTTTGTTTGTTTTTTGTGTATATTTCAGATTTTTAAATTGAGTGAGATGGAATCGTTGTGATGGATGAGAAGTAGGGGAGCGAGGAACCTGAAGAGGTATGTTAAGAAAGTTCGGATATATTATATGAAATAGTGATTGTTAATTGAGAAAGTTTAAACTTTTAGATGAAATTGTGATTTTTAGTTTTAGAAATCAAGATTTTTTAGTTATTTTTGTTTATGTTTGTTTAGGGTTTATTAGATTAAATGTTGATTTAAGTGTGTTGTTTATTTTACTATTAATTGTCAACCTATATAAATTTAATTTTTTTTTTTTTTGATGAAACGAATAGAGTCTAACGACTCTAGCCAGACAAACAATATATATAAAAAAAGAGTACGTACAAGGTGGGTTTTACCAGAAGTAAAACAATACATCGGTGCAAAAACCAAACTAATTGGGGCTAATACAAATGAGCCTAGCTAGCTGCGACGGACAAAGAAACTAAATAGACATCATACATCAGAGATCAACGAGAAACAAAGATGGAATTAGTCATGCAATCCGGCGACCAGATGCAGTCATATGAGAGCGAAACTCCCAAGATAGGCACCTCATAGAGAAAGAGCGCATTCGGACAATGCCCTTCGAGGCGTCAAAAGAGGACTCAATAGGGGATAGCCGAAGAAGCCACTGGAGGATTCTCGAGTCGCCCAAGGGGAACAAGCTCCCGGATGCATTCGTCGCTGGTGGCCAACGGTACACCAAAGATGGTGAAGAAGGGGCCCAAAAAAAATCCAACTTGACATTGCCTCTCCTCCATCCATACCGACGAAACAGAAAACAAGATGAAGCTCAATGAGCGCCTAAGAAAGGAAATAAAACCCGCACCGAAACGAGCCAACGACAATCAGCAGAAAACAACAATTAACAGGCCCCAATAATAGCCTTTAGAACAACACAGTAGGAGAGTAGGTCATGCACAATAATAGAACACCCAACAAAGAAATGGTTAAACAATGGAGTGGCTGGACAGATCCACCCCCCAAATAACAACCGACAGCCAAAACCAACCCAGGCAGACACAACCACTGCCTGAATAGAGTTAGAGAATGACAATATGTACATAGATCATCCAACATAACCCATCTCTAGTACCAAAGAAGGAAGGGACTACTTCACAATATAATAGTAGTCATAATTCTCCCAAACATAAAAAAGAACACATAGAAGAAATAACAATACCACCATTAGGATAAGTAAAGCTAGAGACACTTGCAGTTAGGATCAAGAACAAAAGAGGAGGAAGATGGAAGGCACCCTCCCATATAATAAGCCTGACTACCCACCTTCATCAACACTGCGCAACTAGCGCAGAGTAACAAAATAAACAAAGCCAAAAACTCCTTAACTTTGCATGAATAAGGATCGAAGAAAAGCATCAGCCAATAAATAGACTCAATAGTAGCACTAATAGCGGAACATCAAAGCAGAAGCTAATAAATGAGACAACATCAGCCAACCAAGACAAAAATCCACCAAAGAACTTAATAGTAGAAAATTAAAAAGCATCCAGATTTCGAAGACATTGGAACGCCTTCTCCAGTCTACAAAAGAGAAGGGACTCTTTAGCTTCAAGATTTAAAGATGAGGACCATAGATTAAAAAGAAATAAGAATTCATCAATTATAGTGTGGGAGGATGATGCAGTGTGACGGAAAATCCTCTCGTTTCTTTCCATCCACGTGATCCAAACGATAATTTGAAACGACAGATACCACGATCTGTGAAACTTGACATTAGAAGGGAGTTTAGACCAGCACTCAGATAAATTGAATGGAATAGCGGGCACTTCCCAGGCAAGAGCGCAAATTTTCCAAAGTGGGCGGGTGAATTCGCAAACTACAAACAGGTGGTCCACATTTTCTGGCTCGTTAGAGCACAGGGGACACAATTGACCCCACGCAAAGTTTCTTTTGTTGAGAATTTTGACGGTCGGTAACTTGTTATTAAGAGCGAGCCAAGATAGAATTTTCACTTTAAAAGGGGCACAGGACTTCCACACAAGGTCCGCGAAAGGAGAAAGAATGCCCCTAAAGTTCAGAAAGTGATAGAGGGATTTAATAGAGTAGTTCCCTGACGAATTCCATTGCCAGTAAAAATCTTCTTTATCGCTCCAAACGAAGTTGTTAAGGGAGAAAAGGAGATCGTTAAAATCAAAATCTAAATGCAAAGGAAGATTGATTGAGAACGGGATCACCCACTGCCTTTGCGAGTTGGTAGTGATGAAAGATTCAGCTACCGAAGCTAGGGGATTGGAGGCCAGACGGAAGAGTGCAGGGAAAGAGGTGGCGAGTTTGGTGTTACCAATCCAGAGATTAGTCCAGAATTTGGCCTTGGATCCATCGAAACAAGCATGGGCTAATCCTCATTGGAAAGCCGCTGACGCTTTCCACACTCCCTTCCAGAAATGGGAGGCATTACGGTGGATAGTGTGTGGGAAACTCCACCACTGATCCACCGAAAAGCATCTATCCTTGATGCTAATGATCCAAGGTAAATCCTCGATTTTAAGGAACCTCCAAAGCCATTTACCCAGAAGTGCCAAATTCTGATGCCTGAGGTTTAATACCCCTAATCCTCCAGCTTCCTTGGAAGAACAACTAAGTTTCCAGTTACTCAAGTGTGAGCCTGGCTTGTGAGTAGATGAGCCCGACCAGAAGAAATTACTTCTGATCTGGTCGATCCTCTTGATGACCCAAGTGGGAACGTAGTAGAAAGACATCATATAAAGAGGGATAGAGGAAAGAACTGAATTGAGAAGAATCAGTCTTCCTCCTCGGGAAAGAAGTTTCCCGGTCCAAACAGTGAGCCTGGATTCAATCTTATCTATCAAGGGTGATCAGTTTGACTTGTGCAGTTTACCCCATCTCAGGAGAATACCCAAATACGTAATAGGAAATGATACTATAGGGCAGTTAAAGAAGTTGAAAATTTAGCTCTGGCGATTAGGAGAACCCCCTAGCCAGAGAACTGAAGATTTATGAAAATTGATAGATAGCCCCGAAGCTAATTCAAAACAATAAAGAAGGAGTTTAAGGTTCCAGAGCGAATGGGAATTCGGTTTGGCAAAAATGATAGTGTCATCGGCGTATTGAAGATTAAGAACCCCCTGGAAACCTCAAGAATTGCCTAGACCTTCAATGACCTGGGCCTCCCAGGCATTGCGAAGAAGTTTACTAAAAACATCTGCCACCAGAGAGAATAAGAAAGATGAAAGCGGGTCGCCTTAACGAAGGCCACATTTAATTTTAAATTTATGGCCTTCGGCACCATTAATAAGGATAGAGGAGGTTCCAGCAAAAAGGTTGGACTTAATCCAAGCGATCCACTTGGGACCAAATCCTTTATTAATAAGAATATCGAACAAAAACTCCCAGCTAACATTGTCGTACGCTTTTTGGAAGTCGAGCTTGAGAAGAATTCCTTCCGAATTAGAATTGTGAAATGGGAGATAATCTCTTGGGCCGAAGCAACACTATCAAGAATAAATCGGTCCTTGATGAAACTCGATTGAGCCGGATCGATGAGGGGGGAGATCACTATGCCAAGTTTAGCGGAAAGAACTTTCATAATGATTTTGAACGTGGTGTTGATAAGACTAATCGGCCTAAAATTAGCCACGAAATTTGCTCCCATCATTTTAGGGATGAGAACAATATGAGCATAATTGATGCGATCAAAAGAGAAGGAACCTTGGTGAAGCTCAGAAAACATACGGAGGAGGTCGTCTTTCAGCCAATGCCAGAACTTTTGGAAAAAGAATGCGGGAAATCCATCCGGTCTTGGCGCGGAATCGCTTTTTAAAGCGAAAACCGCCGATTTAATTTCTTCCATGAAAAAGGGTACCTCAAGGGACGAGAGGTCCTGAAACTGAGAGCCGTAAAGATGGTTCCAATCGAGACTAATGACTCATTGTTTGGACGATCCAATGAGGATTTTATAGAAAGAAAGGAAAGTTTGATGGATCTCCTTATTGGTAGATAATTCGACACCGTTATCTATGATCGGAGAAATTCGATTACCCTGTTGCCTGTGAGAGGCAAAATTATGGAAGAAAGCGGTATTGCAATCTTCCTCCTTGAGTCATCGAAATCTGGCTCTTTGAGCCCATTTCAGGTAGTCTTGATGAAGGAGGTCGGAAAAATCTTACTTGCAAGACCGCCGTTCAGCGAAAAGAGCGTCAATGAATAATTAGTTGATTGTTGACCACAATAATGTATATAATTAGCTAGACAAACTAAAATTTAAAAGATGATGAGATATTGTTTACAATATAATTGTTAGGCCATGTATCGCACGTGTAAAAATAATTAGTTGATTTTAACTGAATGATTCTGAAATAGTGAGATGACCAAATTGATCGATTGAGACTTTTCGCGATCCTGAGTTACTCGATAGGGTCTTAGATTCTACAGCTACAGCATCTAAAATTCGACACTTTTATAAGGATTCATTAAACCCATAAGCGAAATCTCTGTCCTATTTAATTTGATCACGCTTGTGGCGCGGTACCGAGTGGGACCCAACGACATGCGGAAACAAGGAATTGATTCAAAGTCAATTATATTGGTGAAAAGTGAGTAATAAAGTGAGTTGTAGCCTCTCTTCCTAAGATTTTGACAACTATCCCATTGTTAAAAAACATGCATAATAAAAACGAATGGAAGGGCTGCCCATTGTCGTTATCAAATTTAGCAATCGCCGCAAAATAAAAGAATAAGACGGACGATCATCTTCCGTCTACTCTAGCATTGGTATCGAGTCAGATCCTTCACTATCCGGATCCGGACCTAGTCTCCTATGATTTCAAAAATTGGACCCGGATCCGTGAGGACCGGATCCGATTCCGGGTCCGTGTCCTATTAAAATATTCCTAGCCGTTCGAGTAGGAGCGTGAGTGTAAGCAGCGAGCGGAGGCGGCGAATAGAGGATTTAGAATAGAGGAGATAAGAAAAATACATGAGTTTTGAGTTTGGAAGAGAAAGTTTTAGAGTTGGGGGGGGGGGAGGGAGATGAGGATAGAATATTTATTTTTATGTTGATTTTTGAAATTTTTTAAATGGGTCCGGGTCCGGGTCGAGTCTCTTTTGAGCGGACCCGGACCCGAAAGTACAACGGTTCCAATTTTAGGACCCGGATCCGGATAGGCCGGGTCAGTTCCGGTCCAATACCGGGTTCCGATCGGGTCCGGGTCGGATCCGGATTTCGGGGTATTTATACCAATGCTAGTCTACTTTTTTTCCCCCTCTCCTCCCTTTAATGAAATTTTCATAATTAAAGACTGACATTTAGTAGCATTTTGGTAGTCCAAAATGGGGAGAAGCCGTCTAAGATTCTTTGAATTTTTTTAAATAGCATTCTCGTAATATTTCAAAGGCTGTTTCATAATTTTTAGAAAAAAATTTTCTGAAAATGTTGGTAGACTGATGTCCTAACATTTTTTTTATAAAATTAACAGATGCAACATGATCATTCGTCTCCTATATTTAGCAATTGGTAAAGCCAATTGCTAAATTTAGCAATTCGCTATTCATTTCTATTCCTATAAATGCATATTTAGCAAACGATAGTCGGTGTTTCTTTACCAAAATATGCATATTATGCATTTTTTAGAAAATGACAGTAGATACTCTAAGAGCATCTGTAGTCATTGGCTATTTTTCTAAAATTTGTAAAATTTGACAAAATATGAGCCGTAGTCATTGACTAAATACTCATTTTTTAGTTTGTGGGGAACAGTAGCTGGTCATATTTGGGAGAAGATATATCAATTTGGAAGTGTATGATTTGCCGTTTGATCACATTTAAATAATAATAATAATAATTTCTCGAATGGGATATGATACATCGTCCCTTATTTTTTGAAATAAAAAAAATTGCTCCAACGACAAATGATTACCCTTCAGTATCCATTTAATAATAAAAACAAAATTGAACGAAACGCAAAATCATCTTCCATCCATCTCTTTGTAAAACTGAAGACTCATTTTTTTGGTTTAACGTCTACAACTAACTTCCAAATTCGATATTTCTATCTGCCGAACACCCAAATTTTAACTTTCAACGAATACAGATACTCTAACCTAGGGATGGCAACCGGGCCGGGTTGACCCGCGACCCGCCCACGACCCGCTCGCCAAAATTCAGCCCGTTCAAATATGGTTCAGGTCCGGGTCGAACCCGCGAGTCTAAGCGGGTCGACCCGGGTCGTCAAATATGGGTTTTCAACCCGTTGAACCCAGTCCATGAACCCGGTGAATAGTGATGAACCCGCCCACCAACCCACGGGTCGACCCGTGGGTTTCGAACCGCCCGACCCGTACGGGCCAAACGTTCTACCCACGCGGGTCGACCGTTCGACCTGCGGGTCCAAAGGACAAAAAAACCGAGGTCGTTGCTGTTCTAGCCGTTTTTATGGTTTTTTGGGTTTTTTCCGTATAAATACCCCTTAAACCCAATTTAAAAATTTTACAACTAATTCTTACTCTCTCTATTACTACTACTCAATTCAATCTCAGTTTTTTGAAATTTTGTCAACAAAGAAGCTAGCAACATAGAAGCGACAAATTCCGATCGTATCGAATTCAGCATTCATCTACGTCTTCAAGTCTTCAACTCCTCCAAGACTCCAGCAATGAGGCTCTCTTTCTATCTATATACGAGTCTGGACTTCTACTTTTATTTTCACTCTCATTCTATATACGAGTATCCGCGAAGTACGGTATCAAAATTTTACAACCCTCTTATTGTCTTGATTTTTTTTTGTAGTTATAATTTTTTTATCATATTTGTTTGTTGGTTTTTTGATCTTCTCTTTCACAAAACCCTCTATTGTTTTCTAGAATTTTTTTTTCAACTTATCTCGCCTAAATTGTATTTAGAATTTTCGCATACTCTACTATATCAACATGTCTAGATCACGAGGTAGCGGCGGTAGCCAAAGTAGATAAGATTCTACCAGCACTTCTCGTAGGCCTCCAATTATCCCACAAAATGAGCCCACCGAAGAGTACCCTATGAACGGACACATTAGTACACATAATGAGTTTGTAGGAGACATAGACATAGAAGAAGAAGTACAAACACAAGAAACCGAAACAACACAACCGGGTAGTAGTAGGAAAACTAGAGGAAAAACTAGTGATTGGCATAAATTTTATAATTATATTCCGGACGAAGAAAATCCGGGTGTAGGTATAAAAATTTGTAAAATATGTTCGAAGCCATACAAATGGAAGAAGGGTGAGGAGACGGGTACAATAAAACGACACATCCAAAATGTACACAAAGAGCTTCTTCTAGACTTACCGGCCAACAAAAAATCCACTATAGTACTCGTGTAGTTAATAGACATTCTTATGATTCCGAACTTGTTCGTCGGGAAATGGCCCAATTAGTAATCAAGAAAGAGTTACCATTTTCCTATTCTGAGAGTAGGATCTAGAAACTTTTAATCAAACCGCCTTAAACCCGTACTTTAAAAGAATCCCTAGGAATACTTTGAAGTCTGATTGTTTTAAAATGTACAACGAAATGAGAGAAACTTTGATTGCCATTTTATGGAGTTTAACTTGTAGAATTTCTCTAACTTCCGATTGTTGGAAGGGTTGCAACAATATTCCAATGATGGCAATAACTTGTCAGTGGATCGACAGTGATTGGATCCTTCAAAAAAGGATCATATCACCTGTCGCATTGCCCTATCCCCATAGTGGTAATGAAATCGCAAATTATACTTTAGAAATTTGTGATTTTTTTCATATTCATGATAAAATAATGTGTATAAGTTTTGATAATGCATCTAACAACAATGAATCAATTAGTATATTAAAAACCACATTAAACCCTCCATTTGATAATATTTTTCATGTTAGATGTGCATGTCATATATATTATAAATTTATGTGTTCAAGATGTATTAAAAAAAGCCGACCCATATACACTTCACCTTAGAAATTGTGTATATTTTATTACATTAAGTGGTCCTATATTTCAAGAATGGAAAGCCTGGTGTACGTTTTAAAATGTACATTTTAGAAAATTTGCAAAGGATGTTAAACACCGATGGAACTCTACTTTGGATTTGCTACATGTTGTTACTGAATATAAAGCATGTATAAATGATTTTTTGTATGGCAAAAAATATGTCAAATTTTGAAATGACTCTCCAAGCTTGGTTTTATGCCGAATCTTTGTTAAAAATTTTAGAACCTTTAAAACCGCAACTTAAAAATTTTCAAAATTTTATGAATCTACTTCTAGTAACATTTTTATTTCAATAGTTACTATGATGCAAACTTTCAAAGAAATGATTGATGATGTTTTATTAGTCATACTGTGAAACCTGCATACACCAAATTTTTGAAGAATTTTAATCCTCCTCTTATGTTGTATTGTATTGCTACTGTGATGGATACTCGTATCAAATTAGAAGGTACGAAGAGTTTAATTGAAATATTTTTTACTTTACTTGGGGAAGATGAATCTGAAATTGATTGCAGAACATTTTTAGCTAAATTTGAATCGATATTAAATAACTTGTATGATTATTATGATAGAAGTTTTTCATTTAGTAGTACTACTACTTTAGTTACTTCTTCTTCTGCTACTTCTACAGGTAAGGGTAAGAATAAAATAGACGATGCCACATGTAATTTACTTGCAAAAATTCAATAAAAAAAAGCTTGGACTAATCAACCAAATGGATTACATTGGTAAAATCAACAAGATTCTGAAAGTTTTACTTCTTCATTAGATATTTTACAATGGTGGAAAGACCATGAACATACTTATAGTATTCTTAAATATATGACTAAAGATCTACTAACTCCTTCTGTCTTTACAGTTGCTTCAGAAAGTACATTTTCTACATGTGGCAGACTTCCAACCAATTACAGGAATCGCTTGAAGCCCCAATCGTTAGAAATACTCGTCTCTACGGAAGACTAGATGAAGACCGAAGATAGGACTCAAGGAATAGAGTTCAACACGTCTACAAGTGGAAGCAACTCGTCGGAAGAACAACAACAACAATAATAGCAACCAACTTGAAGAATTGAAGACCAACAACAACAACAAATTGAAGACCAACATATGCTAAAAATTTGTAAATATATAAAAAATTGTAATAAATCTTTGTTTCTTATAAATAAGTTGAAAAATTGAAGAAAATTGTCATTTTATAGAAGAAAATTGTAATTGTATAGAACCAATTTATAATAATTATTTGTTTCTTATAAAAAAGTTGAAATCATATGATTAATATAAACATTTTTTTCGCAATTTCACTCTTTAATTATTATTATTATTATTATTATTATTATTATTATTATTATTATTATTATTATTATTATTACTACATTTTTTTAAAGTAAAAAAAAATATTCAAACACACGGGCCAACCCGCAATCCGACCCGGGTTGGACCCGAATGGGTTCACGGGTTGGGCGGGTTGACATTTTGCAAATCCAACCAGACCTGGCCCGGCCCGGTTAACCAAACGACCCGACCCGGACCCGCCTAACTTCGGTTCCAACCCGGGCGAGTCCGACCCGACCCAGCCCGGTCGACCCGGTTGCCAACCCTACTCTAACCCCCTAATTTCTAGTCTTTTCTTAGATTTGGCATTACCCTAAATAATTAGTTCATTTAGTTGGCAATATCAAACGGGACATACTATATCTATATATTATGCTAATAGGAGAGAGAGTGTACTCCTCTCTCATTTTTCTATTTTGAAATAGAGAAATGAGAACAAAAGAAGATATTTACGTGCAAACCGCACAAAAAATCAACAAAACTCCATCACTGCACCCACATGCCGCTTCATCTTCTTCCCCACCCTCAGCAGAAGAAAAAAAAACCCCAAACCTAAACACTCACATCCCTCCCGCTGCCCCCTCCTCCCCAGCCCGCATGATGCTCGCTATACTCACGCAGCCCCTTCCTCCT
Source organism: Hemerocallis citrina (assembly GCA_017893485.1). Classification (NCBI taxonomy): domain Eukaryota; kingdom Viridiplantae; phylum Streptophyta; class Magnoliopsida; order Asparagales; family Asphodelaceae; genus Hemerocallis; species Hemerocallis citrina. The sequence continues at coordinate 10,484 of JACEHZ010000697.1, forward strand.
CACGCTGCACACCGCTTGTCGCATTCACGCAGTGCCCTCCACCTCATGCTGCACACCGCCCACCACGCCGCACGCCGCTCTCCACGTAATGGAGGCTCTCCACGCATCTTTTAATTTCTTAATTAGAAGATGAAAGTAAAAGATTAGCAGATCTCTCAACCATCTTCTCCAATTTTCATATTCTTCAACCCCTTTCCTCCATTTCGATGTTTGGTCATTCATCTCACTCATCAATTGCCCTCCTTCTTAGACCGGAGCTCCCCCTCTCAAACTGCTCCACTACCCATTTCCCAATTCTCGAATTGGGCCGTTTGAGAGCTTCGCGTATGAGCTCAACTGAGTCTGAATCGAGCTTAGTCCCTTCTACCATGGTAAGTGTTTTTTAAAATTTTAATGAGTAATTTAAGGAGTTTTTGAGTTGTTAGAGGTATATAGTTTTTGGGTTTGTTGTTGAAAATTTGGATTGGAGGGGGGGGGATTCTGTGTGTGTGATGCTATGTAGTTTGGGGTTTGACAGAATGCATTAAGTGTAATTTTGGGGTGGATGAAAATGATGATTGGGAATTTGATTTGATCATCATGAAATTAGTTGTTCATGCCTTCGTTGGGTTCACAAATTGTGTTTTGATAGGGAGTTCTTTGTTGACAGTGTTGTGGGTGCTTGCATTTTTATGGGAGCTAATTTGTTAGCATTATTATACTTTATACTATACTATATGTTTATGTGAGGAAGCTTATGTCAGGATGATAATGAAGATTTCAGTAATTACAATAAGAATGATATTCATATGTTTATCCCAATTCTCTCCATTTTTTTGAAAAATTCTATATAATTTTATGAGTCTCTCAAATCTTATTTAGGCTGCATAGGGTAACACTAGTGTTACATTAATATTGTTGAACCACGAAGTTTGAAGCAGGGAAAATCCTCAAAAGTATTAGCAGAACTCTGAGCTCGTGAAGAGTAGTGGTGACAATGGGTAGGCTAAGAGGAGGGTACAATTTTACCCTTACCTTATCCTGCAACAGAAGCTCTCTCTACCTTTACCTAGTATTTTATCATATATAAACTAGTATTTTACAAACTTACTTTTATCATATCCTAATGGGAAAACCGGTACTAAAAAAATTATAAACTATTTTCTATTTAAATTATTTTATTAGAATAAAATGTTGCAAATAAAATTTATTTTCGCCTTTTGCGTCAAAATTTTCACATAGTTTAAATATACGGTGTTTTCACATGTCCACAACCTAGCAAAACAATATACAATTATTAAAAATTATATTCTCTCTTTTCAATAAATGATTAAATTTGTGAGGGTATATATCTTTTCTTATATTTACAATGTGCATGCGTGTGTATGTATATAATTTTATAACATATATAAACGGGTAGCTATATATTCATACTATTATCCTTATCCTACCATATTTTTTAACCTGATACAAAAATTGTATCCTTAGAGCATCTGTAGTCGTTGAGACCCAAATTTCGGGTATTTGGCATATAGGAAAATGAAATTTGAGTTTGATTTGTAGTCGTTGTAATCCAATTTTTTTTTATGTATTAAGAATCACGGGACGGGAAATGATTTCACGTCCGACATTTTTTTATAAAAAAAATTGTTGTCATTTTCCGTCCCATATATATATTTTTAATAATATCGATCGGACGGGAAATCAATTTCCCGTCCGACGATTTATTAAAAAAAAATGGGGGGGAATCATCCCCCGTCCGACGATTTATTAAAAAAAAATTGGGATGGGAAATCATTTCCCATCCGATAGGGTTTTCTTTCCTTTTTTTCAAGCGACGAAAATTGATCTTTCGTCCGATCGAACGGACGAAAAATCATCTTTCGTCGGCTATTTTTTCCAAGTTTCTATTTCGTCTACCAAATTGGGCAGACGACTGTTCCTCTAAAACTCAAATTTTGGATTTATAATCAACGACTACAGGACCAAAAATCATACTTTTGAAAATTTTGGCAAAATAGTCAACGACTGAAAATGCTCTTACTCACATTGTAATCGGATAAGGTAGGGATAAATGGTTGTACCTTACTCATAGGGTTGGCATTCGGGTCGACCGGGTCGGACCGGGCTGGACCCGCCCGGGTTGGACGTTGACTTGGGTGGGTTCGGGCCGGGTTGGTGGCTTAACCGGGCCGGATCGAAAATTAAAAATGGCGACCCGCCCAACCCGTGAACCCTTTCGGGTCCAACACAGGTCGGGTCGGGTCGACCCGCGGGTTGGCCCGTGTTTAGATAGATATGTTTTTTTAAAACTTAAAATAATAATAATAATAATAATAATAATAATAATAATAAACATTAAAAATCGTAATAATAATAATAATAATGAAATAGTGAAATTAGCAAAAAATATTGAAATATTATTCATATGAATTTAAGTTATACAAGTTTAACAATTTCTAATGAAATGAAGAATTCAATTCACAAATATGTTTTATACACTAACATAATTCTTATATACAATTTCAATTTACTTCAATTTTTCTAATTTGAAATAACAAGCACAAATATAATAAATTTTTTCAATCTATTTACAATTGTCTTGAAGTTGATGGCCTTGAATTTGTTGTTGTTGGTCTTGAATTCTTCATTTTGGTTGCTATTGTTGTTGTTGTTGTTGTTGTTATTGTTCTTCCGGCGAGTTGCTCCCACTTGTGAACGTTGATAATACTTTCCCTTCTATCCTATCTTCAGCCTTCAGCCAGTCTTCTATGCAAACGAGCATCTCTAACGTGTCGGGCTTCAAGCGATTCTTGTAATCAGATAGAACTCTGCCACTTGAAGAAAATGCACTTTCAGAAGCAACTGTAGAGACAGGAGAAGTTAGTAAATCTCTAGCCATAATTGACAGAATACTATAAGTGTGTTCATGGTCTTTCCACCATTGTAAAATATCTAGTGGAGAAGAAGACTCAGAATCTTGTTGGTTATACCAATTTAATTTATTTGGTTGATTAGTTCTAGGTTTTTTGGATTGAATTTGTGCAAGTAAATTAAATGTTCTATCATCAAATTTACTCTTACTCTTACCTTTTGAAGTACCAGAAGAAGAACTAACTATAGAAGTTGTACTACTAGAAGCAAAACATCTATCATAATAATCATACAAATTATTTAATGTAGATTCAAACTGAACTAAAAAAGTAGCGCAATCAATTACTATTTCTACATTTTTCTCAAGTAATGCAAAAAATATTTCAATCAAACTCTTCGTACCTTCTAATTTGATACGAGGATTTATAACGGTAGCAACACAAATCAACATAGGAGGAGAAAAATAATACTTCAAAAATTTTTTGTATGCAGGTTTTACAATCTCACCAACATTGGGATCATTTAACATTTCGTTAAATGTTTGCATCATGCTAAATAATGAAATAAAAATGCTACTAGAAGTAGATTCATATATTTTTGAAAATTTTAAAGTTGCGGTTTTAAAAGGTTCTAAAAATTTCAGCAAAGCTTCGGCATAGTACCAATCAGCGGGAGTCATTTCAACATTGTGCATATTTTTTGCGATACAAAAATCATTTACAACTGCTTTATATTCGGTAACAACATGTAGTAAATAAAAAGTAGAGTTCCATCGGTGTTTAACATCCTTTGGAAATCTTCTAAAAGGTACATTTGAAATCCTACACCAATTTTTCCATTCTTGAAATACGCTGAAACTTAATGCAATAAAATGTACACAATTTATAATTTCAACTATATATAGATCGGCTATTTTTAATGCATCTTCAACACATAAATTTAAAATATGATATGCACATCTAATATGAAAAATATTGTCAGATGGAGGGTTTAATGAGGATTTTAAAGTAGTAATTGCTGCATTATTGTTAGATGAATTATCAAAACTAATACACATAATTTTATCGCGAATATGAAAAACATCACAAATTTCTAAAATATGGTTTGCTATTTCAGCGTCACTATGGGGATACGCCAATACGGCAAGTGATATGATTCTTTTTTGAAGAATCCAACCATTGTCGATCTAATGACAGGTTATTTCCATCGTTGGAATATTGTTAACACCCGTCCAACAATTCGAAGTTAAACTAACCCTACAAGTTAAACTCCATAAAATTGTAATCAAAGCATCCTTCATTTCATTGTACACTTTAAAACAATCCGATTTGCAAATATTTCTCGGGATTCTTCTAAAATGAAGGGAAGACCGTTTGATTAAAATTTTTCAAGTCCCTACTCTCGGAATAGAAAAATGGTAACTCTTCCTTTATTACTAATCGGGTCATTTCCCGACGAACAAGATCGGGATCATAAGGGTGGCTATCAACTAGACCGGTCCTAGGGTTGATTTTTTGTTGGCCGGGTAGATCAACAAGAAGGTCTTTATGGTTATGTTAGATGTGTCTACTAATTGTACCGGTGTCATCACCCCTCTTGAATTTGTATGTCTTAGAACATATTTTACAAACTTTCAAACCTATACCAGGAGTTTCTTCGTCCGGGATATAATCATAAAACTTATGCCAATCACTACTTTCTCCTATACTTTTCCTACTACTACGGGGTTGTGTGGTTTCGGTTGGTTGTTGTTGTTGTTCTTCTTCTTCTAATTGTATGTCACCTACAACCTCGTCGTGTGTACCACATTGTTGGGTAGGAGGATCATGGTACTCTTCGGCGGGCTCACTAATTAGGACAATTTGTGACCTACGGGAAGTGCCGGTAGAATCTTGCCCACTTTGGCTACGACCGCTACCGCGTGATCTAGACATAATGGAGTAATGTATGTAAAAAAAAACTACACAATGTAGGAGCAATGAGTTATAAAAAAAATCTAGAAAACAAGATGGTTGAGATAAAGAAGTTCAAAAAACCAACCAAAATTATAACTACAACAAAAAATAAATAAGAAGAGAGGTTTGAAGTTTTGATACCGTTCACCGTGGATACGCGTATATAAAAAATTCTGTGAAAATAAGAATAGAAGTAGAAGTAGAAATAAGCGATTCCGGAATTGAAGAGTTGAGGAGAACTTGAAGGAGAGTTGAAGACCTGATCACTTGAAGTTGGACGAGAGTTGAAGAGTTGAAGACGTTGAATTTTGATTTCGATACGATCGGAATTTGATCGTGTATATGCCTTGAAGACTTGCTTGTTGAATACTTTAATTGTTCAAAAATTCCTTAGAAATGAGTTATAATAGTAGAGAGAGTAAGAGAGTTTTTTTTTGAATTTTTTGATAGGATTTTGGGAGGTATTTATAGGCTTAAAATAACAAAAAAACCAAAAAAAACCAAAAAAAATCACAAAAATGGCTATAAGAGGCGTTGAGTGGCTCTGTGCTACAGTACCCAGGTCAACGGCCTTGCGACCCGTTGGACCCGTTCGGGTCAACGGTCGACCCGGGGCGGGTCGAACGTTTAACCCGTTTGGATCAAACGGTTCGCAACCCGCGGGTTTCCGGGCGGGTTGGCGAATTTTAACCGGGTTCGCGGGCCGGGTTAGGCGGGTTGGATCCTATAAATTGGCGACCCGGGTCGACCCGTTACTGTTCACGGGTTCGACCCAAACCCGAACTGCAATTTCGCGGTCCGGGTTATACAGGCGGGACGCGGGTGGGTCGGCGGTTGACCCAGCCCACTTGCCATCCCTACTTACTCATTGCCACTCCTAGTGAAAAGAGATTGTTGAGTATAATAGATTTGTATTATTTGATAAATTTGAGATTACAGGTGTACTCGAGGAGATGCTCATGCTCTATTGACTCATTCCTTTAACTCACTAACTAGGTCTAAGTGCAATGCTGATGTGGTTTCCATTGCGCTGTATCTGGCACAGACTATGCTTGGTGTCTGTTCCCTTGCTCTACTCGGCTTAAATGGCCAACTACCCCCTGCTACTAATTTGTGTATCGACAAATCCTAATTAACCATAAGAAACGGAGTACTAGTTATAGTATCAATGCACCATAACGATTTTTCCAAGGTATGTATATCAAAATAGAAGGTAATATCAAAATAGAAGGTAATAAGCTAATGAAATATGACCAAGTCCTACTGATGCCACGTGTCAGAATCCTGGTGGTCAGAGGCTAGATGTCGAGTTTGGGATCCTTCGCAACAATAGGCTTCAGGTCACATTGTGGGTTCTGCAAAAAGGAGACTGTTACGTTCACAGTAGCAGGACGAAGACGACAACAAGTCGGCCTATGAATTTTCGACTTTACGACCCTTTTAGCTTTTGTTTCACCAACTAGGGTGTGCACGGGCCGGGCTTTTAGGGCAAATTTGTACCCGCATGCAAAATTATAAGTGGGTCCTAGTCCTCGATTTGAGTAATTAGTAAAAATTAGGGCTACAAACGAATCGAGCAATTCGCGAGCTATTCGGCTCGAGCTCGGACAAAGCTCGGCTCGAACCGAGCTCGGGCTCGAACCGAGCTCGAGCTCGAGCTCAAATCCGAGCTCGTTCCGTAAATGAGCCGAGCTTGAGCTAGATTTTTTTTTTTTTTTTTTTTTTTAGGCTAAGCTCGCGAGCTATTTGGCTCGAATATGGTCAAAGCTCGATCAAAGCTCGGCTCGAACCGAGCTCGAGCCGAACTCGAGCTAAAAATTGAGCTCGTTTCGTAAACGAGCCGAGCTCGAGCCTGAAGGTATTCAGCTTGGCTCGGCTCGATTACAGCCCTAGTGAAAATAAGGTTGAGAAAATATTTTTTTGTTATTTTTCACATAAAATTGAATAGCGTATTATCATCTTTCAATTTAACAAGGCCGTACTGGACGATCAACATGTGTAATGTAATCTCAATATCAACAGTCCGGTTTACAATATTGATTGATATCTAAAATGAGCATAACGAAGTGATGCTGTTTGTTTTTGGGGTGTGGGGGCAGCAGGTGTGAGTTCTTGTAATTTGTGAAGAGAAAGTTGTGGTACTGGCGTCAGTCCGATCCTAAGGTGTAGGACCGGCTCGGGAGTAGCAGGAGAGAGGTAGAGGCCGGGCGCTCCGCTCGGATCTAGTAGCCTGGGTTGGATGAAGTAGCTCGGCTCGGATATAGTAGCTCAGTTCAGCCTTGTGTACCTGCACACTGCCTAGAAACACCGGGAGAAGTCCCGGCGACAGGCCTTCCGACGATCTAGTCAGTCATTGAGAAAACAACAGTAGCTAGGATTCAGGTGGAGAAAGATTGATTACCTTCTGAAGTGAGGAGGGGGGTTGGTATTTATAGATAGGGGTAAACGGGTCTAAGACTGTAACGGGCCGGGTTGGACCCGTTTACCCCTGGGCCTGAACTGGTTGAAGCCCAACCTGATGCTGGACCTGATGATCGCAGGAAAGCAAGTTTTGAGGAGAATTGAGGGCCCTGATTGCGCCACTCTCTTTATTCCATATCACAAGCCCCCCACTCCTGAAGGGCGGTGTAAAAAACAGTTGTGGAGGAGTAGTCTGGATCTACGGAGAAGAGTGGGAAAAAGTGTTTTTCGGGGGTCTTTTCGGGGTCGGCGCTAAGCCGAGCCGAGGTTGGGGGAGGTCTTCGAGATCGATTTGGGTCGTCGAGCCCAAGGCGTCCTTAGTTTGAGGAAGCTACCCCGTTGCTCGAAATTGTCGTCGAGGGTCGAGGCTTAGGGGGTTGGTTCGGATCGTCGAGCTCCTGGCGACTTCGGCTTTGAGGAAGCTACCCTGTTGCTCGAAATCGCCATCGAGGGTCGAGGCTTAGGGGGTCAGTTCGGAGCGTCGAGCTCATAGCGACTTAGCTTTGTGAAAGCTACCCCTGTGCTCGAAATCATCGTCGAACGTCGAGGCTTAAGGGGTCGACTCAGAGCGTCGAGCTCAAGAAACTTAGCTTTGAGGAAGCTACCCTTGTGCTCAAATAGCCGTCGAGGGTCGAGCCTTAGGGGGTCGGATCGGAGCGTCGAGTCCATAGCGACTTAACTTTGTGAAAGCTACTCCTGTGCTCGAGATTACCGTCGAGCTTCGAGGATTAGGGGGTCAGCATGGAGCGTCGAGCTCAAGCGACTTAGCTTTGTGAAAGCTACCTATGTGCTCGAGATTACTGTCGAGCATCGAGGCTTAGGGGGTCGGCACGGAGCGTCGAGCCCATAGTGACTTAGCTTTGAGGAAGCTACCTCTATGCTCGAAATCACCGTCGAGCGTCGAGGCTTAGGGGATCGACACAGAGCGTCGAGCTCAAGCGACTTAGCTTTGTGAAAGCTACTCCTATGCTCGAGATTACTGTCGAGCGTCGAGGCTTAGGAGGTCGACACAGAGCATCGAACCCATAGCGACTTAGCTTTGAGGAAGCTATCTCTATGCTCAAAATCACCGTCGAACGTCGAGGCTTAGGGGGTCCGCATAGAGCATCGAGCTCAAGCGACTTAGCTTTGAGAAAGCTACCCCTGTGCTCGAAATCACCGTCGAGCGTCGAGGCTTAGGGGGTCAGTACAGAGCGTCGAGCTCAAGCGACTTAGCTTTGTGAAAGCTACCCCTGTGCTCGAGATTACTGTCGAGCGTCGAGGCTTAGGGGGTCGGCACGGAGCGTCGAGCCCATAAAGACTTAGCTTTGATGAAGCTACCCCTGTGCTCGAAATCATCGTCAAGCGTCAAGGCTTATGGGGTCGGCACAGAGCGTCGAGCTCAAGTGACTCAGCTTTGTGAAAGCTACCCTGTGCTCGAGATTACTATCGAGCGTCGAGGCTTAGAGGGTCGGCACAGAGCATCGAGCTTAAGCGACTTAGCTTTGATGAAGCTACCTCTGTGCTCGAAATCACCGTCGAGCGTATAGGCTTAGTGTAACCCCTATTTCCGATAATTAGTATTTTCCATGTATTTGCAATAGTTTGATTTTTATAAATTTATTTTGTGCTAAATTTGTTTCGGATCTTTTATTAAATCGTTTTCTATTCGAAAACTAAATTTATTTCGAATAATGGTATATTTTAATTTCTATTTTCTATTCTTATTGATCGACTATTATATTTAGTATTATTGCTACTTGGGTCATTTTAATAAATATATTTTATTATATAATCTTATTATTATTATCGTTATTGTTATTTTTATCCTTGTAATTATTATTATTACTATTATTGTTATTTTTGTTGTTATTATTATTGTTATTCTCATTGTTATTAGTATTATTATTTTGTATTATTATTGTTATTAGTATTGTTATTAGTATTATTATTTTATCGTTATTATTATTATTATTATTATTATTATTATTATTATTATTTTTGTAAAGCCGAAAATACTTAGTTATTCGTATTTTATTATTGGATTTAATGTATGTGTATATGTATATTTTATAAACCCTACTATCCTATTATTTCTCATATTGGATCCATACCCATTACCCAAACCCATCCTAATTCCCTATATATACTAACCTATACCTTATAACCTAACCCTAATCCCACTAAACCCTAGCCGCCCCTACTATTTAGACCTAACCCCTTCTTCATCCCGCCTCTCTCTCTATCCCTTTCCTCTGCTTCTCCCACACCCCGAACCCAACTCGAATTCCCCCTTGCCTCTTCTCCGACCACCACTTCGACCGCCGTCACCCCTGGCCTCGACCCCATCAAGCCTCCCGCCATCTACATCGTCCCTACCTCCAATACCCACCACCGTCCACCATTGCCGCTCATCCTCCTCCTCGCTCCTCTTCACCACAGAACCCATCGCCATTACTTTGCCTCCGCCTCCCTCCTCTTCTCCGTCGAGCACCGCCAGTGCCCTCGACTACACTCCTGACTCTCTCAATCTCCTCTTCCCTTTGTCCATGTCTCCTTCTGCAACTGCACCCATCGAGCCCCGTCGACTCCCTTCCCTCTGTTTCGAAACGAAATAGAGCAACGCCATTGCCAACCACCGCTTGCTCCCCAGTCGTTGCCTGCATCCCTCGACCTCCATCCCCTACTCCTCGACTCCGTCGCCGTCGCTTCCCAACCGCGACCACCGCAACTGCCCTCACCCTCCCGTTCATCTCCTCTGTTCGTTTCCCGCCCAAACCCATCGAGCTGCACTCCCTCACTGCAACTACCCCTTGCCTCACCCCGAGCACCCCCCATGCTACCGCTGGTCTCCAACCAGCAAGCCACCACTGCCGAGGTCCCCCGCCGTCGAGCCATCTACTGTCGCTCTCCCTCTTTATCGCTGTTTGGTGTTCAGGAGAGATGGATTGGCTGTGTGTATGGCAGTTTGCTGTTTTGTGAAGGGTAGAGTTGGTGTTTGGTGTTTTGTGGAGGTGAGATCTCGATCCCATGTACCAGTGTTTGCTATTTGGAGAGTAGAGAATTGGATGTTTGCTGTTTGGTGTGTCGGGTATTCTTCGCACGTTGGTTGCACGTGTTTCCATGCTCTCGTGCTTCGTGAATTCTTTGCCCAAGATTCTCATCTTTTTATTTTATTATATTATAATTTACCGTCTAACAGGCAAGTCACCATCCTCTTGAATTGCTAATTGTATCAAATTCAAATTTCATTGAAATTCTTGCAAGTAGATCTCTTTGTTATCGTATTATCCATTGTTCATCTCTTCGTTGGGTCTATTGAGGGTTTACACGAGCTAACCCCAATATTCTTGACATCGTGCCACTTTGGCCTCTAAAGTTTGGATCTTTCATGAGTGCATGTAGAATTGATAATAGGGTTACACACATAATCACGACAGTGGCGGAGGGAGGTATAGAGGAGGGGGACATTTGGGACCCCAAAAATTTTGTAAAACCCCCTAATATGGACCAAAATTTTTATTTTGCCCCCCCAGTTAAAAAAAATTTGGGACCCCCAAGTCTAATCCACCTCTTATTAAAGGCTCGATTATGTCGATGCAGGGGGAAAAAAAATTTGGGACCCCCATTTTGATTCGTCTAGCTCCGCCACTGAATCACGACACAATGAATTTATTGTAGAGACAATTGCTAGGTTGTATGTTGTTTGATTGATTGATGTTGGATGTTGTTAGAATTGATCTATGTGTGTGTTATAATTTTATTTATCATGTTTTGATACCATCATGTTAGTTACACAATTTATTGAATAAAGAATCAATACCCATCATGTTTAATTAATTTATTTTCATGGAAAAATACCCTAAAACCTGTATCTTGCTTGCTGTCCAGAATTTTGTATTTCAGATTTTAATAGTTTAATTATTCATATATCGTATTATTGCATGAATTAATGTATGTGTGTTGCATTGCATGATCTAATGAGTTATTTTCATCATTCTAATTGTCCTATTTCATGTTCCATCCTATTGTCCCCTATTGATACTATCGTTCACTGAAAAGTCTATTGATTGCATATTGTATTGTTGCATCGATAAATAATTAGCAAGCCGGGGTTTAAGGGATTGACTAGAGTAATTGAGGATATAGGGACTGTACTCGGATGATGGCCCGTGTTATTATTGTTATCGTCATCGTGTAAGAAATTACACATGGCTTGTGTTATTATTGATATCGTCATTGTGTAAGAAATTGCACATTGTCCCGTGTTATATTGTTATCATCATCATATTCAGTACATGAACTATAGAGTCTACCACAATAGTCTAAACGAAATTGATTGTGTGCATTAAATCTGTGGTATGGAACAAATGGGACACATTAGTACGTGCATTAGATAGGTTTTGAAATGATTAATAGACATAAGGATTGACACATCCCCGACACTGTACATTGTTCATCATTGTTCCTATTGATATCGAATCTTGGCTAAGTGTTACCGTTATTGATCATTGATTACTCTTACCAAATATTGCACCATTGTTTATAGCCAATTGTATCGATTATCATGATTTTCCCATGTTATTGATTCCTATTGATCTATTGACTTCATTGTTATACCGTTATTCCATTGTTCCCTGCTTTCTTTACTTGCTGTCCATGACTTGCTCTAAGGATAATTTTTTCTCCTCTTTTTAGATGAAGTGTTTACAGGTGTTGATGGAGAATTGCCTACTAGAATTGGAGGACAAAAATTCTAAAGATTTAATGTTTTCTAGTTGCTTATTATTTTATTGAACTATTGTTATTTCATTGTATTGTGAGTTTTTGACCCGAATATTGTTATTTTTTTGTTTCCAGACGTTGCGTTATTATTTTATTTGGATATTTTTATTGCTTCATTCTAAGTATTATTGTTCATGAGATTATTATTATTGCATGCACAATTGTTCTGTATTGGTTATATTGTTGAGTTGATCCGTTAAACAGCTTATGAGCGATGTTAGTCATTCGCTAGGCCAATGTTACGTGCTCGTATTTCGTATTTTTTGGAAGTGATGCATGACACTTAGGGGGTCAGCACGGAGTGTCGAGCTCAAGCAACTTAGCTTTGTGAAAGCTACCCCTGTGCTCGAAATCACCGTCGAGCATCGATCCTTAGGGGGTCGGCATGGAGCGTCGAGCTCAAGCTACTTAGGTTTGTGAAAGTTACCCCTGTGATCGAGATCACTGTCGAGCGTCGAGGCTTAAGGGTTCGGCACAGAGCGTTGAGCTTAAGCAACTTAGCTTTGTGAAAGCTATCCCTGTGCTTGAAATCACCGTTGAGCGTCGAGGCTTAGGGGGTTGGCACAAAGCATCGAGCTCAAGCGACTTAGCTTTGTTAAAGCTACCCCTGTTCTTGAAATCACCATCGAGTGTCGAGGCTTAGGGGGTCAACTCAGAGCGTCGACCTCAAGCGACTTAGCTTTGTGAAAGCTACCCCTGTGCTCGAGACTACTATCGAGCGTCAAGGCTTAGGGGGTCGGCACGGAGCGTCGAGCCTATAGAGACTTAGCTTTGATGAAGCTACCCCTATGCTCGAAATCATCGTCGAGCATCGAGGCTTATGGGGTCGGCACAGAGCGTCGAGCTTAAGCGACTTAGCTTTGAGGAAGCTACCCATGTGCTCGAAATTACCGTCGAGCGTCGAGGCTTAAGGGGTCGGCATGGAGCGTCGAGCTTAAGCAACTTAGCTTTGTGAAACCTACCTCTGTGCTCGAAGAGCATTGAGGCTTAGGGGGTCGGTCCAGATAGTTGAGCTCAAGCAACTTAGCTTTGTGAAAGTTACTCCTGTGCTCGAGGTCCCTATCGAGCGTCGAAGCTTAGGGGGTCGGCATGGAGCATCAACCTTAAGTGACTTACCTTTGAGAAAGATACCCCTGTGCTCGAGATCACCGCCGTGCGTCGAGGCTTAGAAGGAACTGTTATAGGAACCGTTCTTCGCAAGAATTGAGGAGGTGTTATAGGAACCATTTTTCGCGAGAATTGAGGAGGTGTTATAGGAACCATTTTTGAGAGAATCGAGGAGTCGCAAGTTTGCTATATATACGTATCCCACACCCCCTTTTTCATTTCTCACTTTCACTCTCTCTCTCTAGATCCCAGAGCTTCTCTCTCTAGAAGTTTTCCATCATCGTCGATGAGTTTTCCAGCGATCTTTCGTGAGACTTCAATCTGGTTAGTACTTTTAATATGTCTAGGGCTTAGTCTGGCTCTTTAGCCTCTACCATCGGTAGTGGTACTTGCACGGGTCTGTCAGATTCCTCTTCTTGGGAAAGGGACGAGGACGTGTATGTTGTGCAACTGCTTCTCACTCGCAAGACGTTTGTGGTGGAAAGCAGTGACTCGGATTAGGAGGAGCGTCTTTTTGTGGACGTCGATGATGAGGACGAGGAGGTGAAATCTGCCGAAGGAGCCGATGTCGAGGGGGGACCGGTCTAGGGGGTGCATTCCGCCGAGGGTACCAGAGTTGAGGGTGAACAGGTCGAAGGGATGGACTCCCAAGATTCGAAAGAAGAACCATGCCCAGCAGTCCTGACAAGACGATTGCTACCCGAAAGTTGGAGGTCCCCTTCCTATCACAACCGTTATCGATCAGGAAGTACCTGGACGACGTTGAGGACTTGGTCCGTTACGAGGTACATCCCTCTTCGCCGAGCCATGTGAAGATCAAGATGGATGGTACCCCCACTATTTTGAAAGAGGACCTATCGGTGATTTGCGCGAGCTACTTCATTGGGAGGGAGTTCGAGTTGATGGTCCCCAACGCCATTCATAGGCCTACCGACCCTCTAGCGCCCTTGTACTACATCTTTCCCATGGACGCGTTCTCCTCAGGACTGAGGCTGTCAATCCACCCCTTCATCCGTGAAGTATTCAATTGAGCCTCGCTATGCTCGATACAGTATGGTCCGAACTCGTGGAAGCAGATGGTGAGCTTCGTCTTGCTATGCGAGGAAAGAGGGGTATCGCTGAGGCTAACCATCTTCCGAGCCAGGTTAGGTGTTAGCTCATCAGAAAAATTTGAGGAAATCTATTACGTATCACCTCGGAGCGGGGGCAAGGTCGTGCATGGCCCCCTGACTCGATAAAGGAATGGAAGAAGAAGTACTTCGTCATCAGAAGAGCCATGGGAAATTCCAACAAGGTGGAACTTCTATAAGCCTAACTTCAAGGGCCCCAAGAAGAGTAAACTTTCGGCGGACGAGTGGGCCTTTGTAGAGCATCTCCGCAAGAGTAATAGCATAAGTTGGCCGAAGGTGACTGAGAGTCACATGGTCACCATCGGATTGAGCCCCACCCCGTCTTGTATGTCTTTCGTTTGTTTATCTTTTTGTAATTTCCTTTTGTGCTCATCACTTTTTAATGGACTTCCGTACAGAGATGGACCCCGAATCGATCAAAGAGAGGAGGCTCGCCCTAAAGAGGCAAAAGGCAGAGCAGTCCTAGAAAGGAAAGCCGGCGGGGCCTCTTCTAAAGCAACTCTCGAGGGTCAGCTAGAGCCTAGGGCTAAGAGGGTGCGGTCCAGCTAGACGTGAGAGACTGCGGTCGTTCCGAGCTCTAGCGCCTTGAAGGTGACGGAGGTCGTGCAAGGGGGTGTCCCCCTTCTTCGTGCCTATGCCCAGACCATGGTCGGAGAAGAGGGGCTTCAGCCTTGGGCCCCTGACTGGGCCATTCGAAAGGGGGATACCCTGACAAAGGGTCCCATCACCGTTGAGTTTGTGGACAAGATGGCCACGCCTCGCGATCGATAAAGCATGAGCACCGACACCTTCGAGTAGGCTTACATGAGGTGGGCTCAGGCGAGCATGCACGTAAGTTTCGAGGCCATGTATTTCTATTTCCATGCATATGTTTTCAAATCTCTTGCTAATTGTTTTACCTCGGCTGCAGGCTTGTCTATCCGGCACTCAAGTGATGAGGCTCCACGAGCGTGAGTTGAAGTCCGAGAGAAACCAGGCCAACCACTTCAAGCGCGAGATGATGGACCTCAAACTTGCTTTGGATGCTTCCCAGAAGCTAGAGCAGGCCCTGAAGGCCGACCTGGCCTCGATGGACGAAGAGGGACTGTGGAAGGAGGCTGCACTAAAGAAGGCATTTCAGGTGGAGAGGAGGATGCTCACCTTGAAAGCCCAAGACATGTTCATCAAGCCCCAGAACAAGGTGTACGATCAGGCGTTGGGCCACGTCAAACACTTCTATCTGACCTTAGACCTGGCGGGCTTCGATTATGATATGAAGATCAACGAGCTGCCGAGGATCCCTGGGAGCGACGCTCAAGTTGAAGGGGAAACTGGGGCCAGAGCTGCTGGAGCCGAGCTGATTGTCGACCCTGTCGTCGCTGCCGACGCTGAGGGAGAGGTTGGCAATACGCAGTAGTTGTTTTTTCTTCTCCTTTTACATTTTTTTTGAAATTTTATTTGCCGAAGGCGGACTGGCCACCGCAATATTTTGTAAAGTTTTCTAATTTATAACAAGGAGTTTTTATTCGGCCAAGTGTTTTTACCTCGACTTTTGCTTTGATTGTGGGATGATCTTCTTTGCATGTCCGACCATTCTGACTTGTATCATTTTTAGATTAGAAGTTAGGAACTATTGGCCTCGGAATGATTTTCTATTTCAATTCTTTCAAATGTCGGCCTCCCTCCTTGTGTCAAATCCTCGACGACCCGAGGTGACCTGACTTCGGAGCAAGATTAAGGTCTTGGAGTCCAGCCTTGATCGATATCAGAAGGAAGCTCCTGATCACGATGCAGCTTTGCACTATTTCCGAAACAAGTCAAAGAAGCTGAGCGTGGAGGCCACTCAATTGAAGAAGGCGATAGTCGACCGCGACTTGGGGGGTGTTGGCCTTGGGTTTTCCATGTCAAGTGCCTCGATTCAAAGGCCTACTTCGGAGTCGCTCCTTCGCGAGGTTATTGTGGAGAAAGAGATCGAGATTCAACGTTACAAAACGATGTTGGGGCGTCGGTCTCTTCGGGGGATGTGCGCACCTCGGGCCGCAAGCCATCTCTGATTCGGCAGTTGGAATATGTGAGGTCGGGCGATGCTCAAAGCTCTATGGCCGCGTGTCTATCTTGGCTGCTCCTATGGATTCTAGCAGCCAGGCCATGGAGCCAAGTCGCTTAGTAGGGTTTGAG
The DNA here is from genome assembly GCA_017893485.1 of Hemerocallis citrina. Lineage (NCBI taxonomy): Eukaryota > Viridiplantae > Streptophyta > Magnoliopsida > Asparagales > Asphodelaceae > Hemerocallis > Hemerocallis citrina. The sequence continues at coordinate 26,910 of JACEHZ010000697.1, forward strand.
TTAGCCCGTGTTAGCCCGGAGGGGCTCTGAGGATAGTTTAGGCCGAGGTGATAGTCGTTTGTAATAACTTTATTGTACCGTGACCTCCCGAGGTGTTTCTTAATAAAAACGACTTTCGATTTTATTCATTCATCATTTTTTTTTGGTATCACTGGGGGTTTCAAGGGGTGGAGGGTCGGCACAGAGGTAGTGGATGGCAGGAAGCATCAGTTCTACTATACCGATATTGGATTGTCTCAAGGTTAATAGATGAAGAGACTCGTAGAGGCACAGGCCTAGACTAGGCCAATGAAAGATTGAAGAACAGGTTAAAAGACTTCGTGTATATGTCTCCACGTGGGAAATTGTTAGGTTTTGTGGATTCAAATACATGATAATGAGTTGAAGAAGACAGACGAGAAGGAGAGTCGAAGTGGGAGCAAACAGATAAAGAGCAGTATGAAGCAAGCTATAGACAGAGTTGCGGTCGATCGCAACTCCAACCACACCCCCGACCGACTATGTACAGGTAGTGCACGGTCAACCGCATAGTCGACGGTCTTGCTCTCTGTTACAACCCTGTACACTTGAAGGAATGACCGGTCGACCGAACCACTCTCTATTAGATCATATACAGTCGAAGGCATGAACCGGTCGACCGTCCAAAAGTTGCGGTCGATCGTCGCGATGCTGATTGATGAGCGGTTGAGATGAGAAGTTGTGAAAAACTATAAATATTTTATCGTATACGATTTTATGGTGATCTGAAGTGAAAAGAAAGTTTTATCAGCCGTCAAAGAGACAAATGGAGATAGAGAGAAATGATGTAGATATTTGCAAGTGTACAAAATCGCACAAGTAATATAGATAGGTGAATAGAGTGTCGAACCCACAGGGACTAGATATTTTACTGAGTACCGATATCACTAGATTAATCACTATTTGGAAGATCAAATTTTATAAGGATAAAATTACTAAATTAAATTAATCTAACTAAATCTAACTAAATTGGTGAAGAGGGAGAGGGCTGTAAAACAGTGAAGCTCTTGTAATTTGTTTAGTGGTAAATTTGTTCTAGGGCTCTTGGTTCACCTCGTTTATCACGCACACAAATTTTAATTCCTTATAAATAAAAATATTATCTTTCCCAATTGTCGACCAAAATCCTAAAGATATTAACCACTCTATCAACGTAGTCTAAAAATTATTCTCAATTAATCATTCGTCTATCCACCAAATTATTAATTGAAAATTTGGATTTCTTAACAGTCACGTCCTCCAATATACGGTCTTAATTTTTATTAATCACAAATTACCTGTTCGGTCTCTTTATGATTTGAAAAATCATACAAATGTCTATCCACCATGTTGTACGCATAAATAATAAAAATTAAAACACAATCAGGAAAAATATAGTAAGAACAAGGAATTAAAATCTGTGTTCAAAACTTGGCTACATCTCACCCTCTAGAACATTTAAATTCAGTTCAAGTCGAATTGCAATTAATAAAATGTTCAGGTTGCATCTACAAATTTTTAAAGAAGAAGAACACAGAATATATAAAAAAAATTGATACATATTGTTCCCTTCTCAATACCGAACAGAAGCTTTGAAGACTGCGTCGCCAACTCAGCTCGTGCAGCGCGTTGACGTCACCGACAGCAGCAGGACCTGTCACGTCCCGGCTGTCTTGTCGCCTCGGGAGCCGCGCGCCACGTCAGAGAAGTCGCACGTCAGCGTCAGGGTCTGAGTTGAGTTGTCAGGTGCTTTGCTTTTGGTCTTTGGCTTCGGTGTGTGGATTCGGTAGTGCCAGGTCAGAGAAGTCTCGAACACAGCGCCAGGGTCTAAGTGAAGACAGCCGGGTGCACTTCGAAAACCCCAAGTGAAGAGGATTACTACTGCCCGCACAGTTCTCCTTGTCCCCTTGGATGCCGTGCACAATAGTTCTATCTCTCTCTTTTTTTTTTATGAATAATGATGAGCCGTCACCTCTTGAATTGTACCCTCTTTCTTTGCCTTGTATTTATAGAGAACGGAGTGGTCAATTAGGGTTTGCACTTTTGCAGAAAAGTCCTCAATCTTTCTTTATTTCCTTCCTTTTATAATGCAGAATTTTATTTGTTTCTCTTTCCTTCTTTTCTGCCTTTTCTGCCAACCACGTGCTTCTGCATATACAAATTAATACCTGAAATTAGGATTTTTAAATAAAATAAATTTAATTAGTTTAAAATTAATTAAACTAACTATAAATCATATTCGCGTATAAAAATCCTTTTACAAATTATTTATCGCAATTTTAACTCAACAAAACAATAAAAATTTATCAATCAATTATTTTACTTTGTTTGTTGATTATTTCCACAATTCTTTACTTTTTGCATCAAAAATATTATTTCTTCAAAAATAATTAATTAAATGAAATCTTATAGAAATATGATGAATTATAGACAATTCAGCGAAAACAAGTCATTTTAATAGGTAAATGAGTACAAATATTTGTATATAAATCCGACACATCAAGAAACCTTACACCTTGATGGTGAGTTCTTGAGAGACTTGTGAACTTGCTCTTCATATTTCTAGTGGAAATCGTAGGAATGCATCTACGCGGGGAAGTAACCATTGCATTGGGTGAATCTCGAAAAATTCACTTGTGTTCTTATATGATTGTTTTTGATTGTTTTTGTTCTCTTTCTTTTGATTCTATTATTCTGCATCTTGTTGGTGAGTTATTCCGCAGTTAGAACTAAACACCTACCAGACCGAACGTTGAGTTTGGATTCGACCTTATCAATCATAGGATTCCAATCCGATTTATGCAACTTACCCCATCTTAATGGAATACCAAGATACAGAATAGGAAAAGTAGTGGAAGTGCAGTTAAAGAACCGGGCAATCTCAACTTCGCGGTTGACAGGTCCTCCTAGCTAAAGCACAGAAGTTTTATTCAAATTAATCGATAATCCAGATGCCCATTCAAATATATAAAGGAGGAGTTTAAGATTGTGAAGGGTGCATCTGTTATGTTGTGTCGTTAGCATATTGTAAACTTAGGACTCCTCTAAAACCATGGAATCCCTCTAACCCTTCGATTATGTTGGCATTCCATAGGGTTAGGAGGAGTTTACTAAAAACAATTGCGACATGAGAGAATAATAATGAAGAAACCTTGTATCATGCCACGTTTACATTTGAATTTATTACCCTCCGAACCATTGATGATAGTAAAGGAAGTGACAGCGAAGAGACTGGACTTAATCCAGAAGATCCATTTGCAGCCAAAGCCTCGGTGAAGAAGAATTTCGAAAAGGAAATCACAATTGACTTTGTAGTACGTTTTTTCAAAGTCAAGTTTTAAAGAAATGTCTTCTGAATGGGACTGATGGCAAACAGAAATAATTTCTTGAGCACAAACCATACTATCAAGAATAAACCTATCTTTAAAGAAGCCCGACTGAGCGGGATCGATGAGATGAGAGATAACTAAGCTAAGGGGGGTAGAAAGAACTTGCATAAAGAACCGATCCAGAATGTGATCCTCTCATATCACCTTTGAGAATGTCTCGTAGTTCCAATAGCACATCAGACAACCACCACACTATCAAGTCAGCTAGCTGCTTAATTTTGAATATTGAAAGATACACACACACAAATCTATATAATAAAACACAGAGAAAGCTATCAAGTGGCTCTCCTTCACTCCCCCCAAAATCAATGGTCCAAATCTAACCTCACAAAACACATTCCCCCCCCCCCCCCCCCAAAAAAAAGTTTTCCCCCAAAACTCAAATTCAAATCCCCCCAAAACAACTCCTTTATTTATTTAATTCTCTCTCTCTCTCTCTCTCTCTCTCGAAATGGAAGAAACCTCATATATATATATATATATATATATATATATATATATATATATATATATATATACACATACATACAAACTTATGGAAACATAGACTTTTATACCCCAATTTATAATTATTTTTCAATATATACTAATGAAAACATGGACTTTTATTTACAACTAATTATTGCCATACTATTCAAACTTGAGCTATATAATTGTGGATTTACTGTTTACAAGGTTTTTCATATGCTGTATCGTTCTGAAGACGTATCGTAGGGATGTGCCCACGGGAAAATCTAGTATATATATATATATATGGATAGATGACGTGGCCCCTCCTGGGCCACAGGATCCCTTCAAAAACCACTCACCCCTGATCATCAGGTCTGCCAGGTCAGCCCTAAGCCCCATGGGCTTCTGCCACGTCAGGCCCACGGGCGAACGGGTCCAGACCCGGCCCAAATAGGTCCAAACTCGCTTTGCAATACCTATAAATACCAGGCCCTCTCCCACCTTCACAGGTAATGAATCTTTCCCCTCTAAAAATCCTAGCTACTGTTACTCTTCAGTGACTAACTAGACCGTCGGAGGGCCTGCCACTGTGATCAACCCCGGTGTTCCTAGGCCGAGTGCAAGTACACGATACTTCTGGATTCGAGCCTCTAGATTCGAGTCGAACCTCCAGATCCGAACTGAGCATCCGACCTCCACCTCACTCCCGTCTACTCCCGAGCCGTTCCCTCGGCTGAGGGTCAGGCGTATTGCCGGTACCGAAGCTTCCACTATATAAATTGAGAGAACTCACACCTGGTGCAGCCACTCCTAAAAACAAACCGCATCAGGTTGGCACCGTCTGTGGGAAACCTCGGTACGGACCTCAGTCCGAACCCAGCCATTAACGGCATCCCTTCAATCCTAGCTCATATGGCACCCAAGCCCAAAAGAGCTGTCACCTCTACACGTCGTTAGGATGCTCCTCCTCAGGATGTCCCCACCGACACTCATGGATCCAACCATCCGAGGGTCAACCTCGGACCCGGACCGGGTGCTTCTCGCTTGGTCGCAACCGACCTGCGTCGGGTCATCCAGGACAGACAGGCCAGTCAAACTAGGGGAGGGGCCGCTTCTAACTCGGCCCCGAACTATCCCAGGCATCCGTCCCGAGAGCGGGAGCCAGGGCTCAGCCGCATCGACCGGACGCCGGCACCCCAACGCAACCCGGCTGGGCAAGCTCTAGTCACCCACCATGAGTTCCAAAGCTTCCAAAATGAGATCCTACAGGCCATCTTAGGGACCCCCGTCAACGAGACACTCCACCACTCTCACTCGCGGTCGGATGCCGGAGCCAGTGAGTCTCGCAGCCTCACCCTCCCGCCAGAGTATGACGAGGACGTCCTAAGATGCCTACAGGAAATGGAGAACTGCCTCGACCACTTCGGCGATGGTGGCCCGAGGCCGGCTCAGGGTCATAGGCCGACCCGACCTCCTTTCTCCGCTGCAATCCTACAAGCAGAAATACCCCTGAATTTTCAATCTCCCCAGTTCGAGACCTATGACGGCGATGGTGATCCTGCTGATCACATGGAGGGTTTCAAGACCCTCATGATGATTCACAACGCTTCAGATTTCCTCCTATGCCGAACCTTCCCCGCCACCCTCGTGACCAGCAAGAAAGCCGAGAAGACAAGCGCGTCCTTACTGGACCTCCGACAGAAGGAAGGGGAGTCACTCCGGAAGTTCGTCCGGAGTTTCACCACGGAGGTGAGGTCGGTCTCCTCCCTCGTTGCTGGGGTCACCTCGGCGGCGTTCCGGCACAACATCCGGCACGGCCAGCTGAATGCGTCCCCGGCTAAGTAACCTCCCCTTGATTTCCCTAATCTGCTCAATTGGGTCGAAAAGTACATATGGGCTGAGGATGCCCTAAATCCCGAGGATGCCAAGGAGGTCCCCGGAAAGGGGAAATGCAAAGCCGAGGAGGTAGATCCCGCCAAGAAAGTCCCCAAGGACGGGACCGGCATGAAGAAGGTCCCCCGATTCCACGCTTCGAGAGGTACTCACCACTGACAAAAAATGTTTCGGTTATCCTCTTAGCAATCGAGGATAGGGACCTCGTCCAGATGCCCCATCGACCGACCAGCAACAAGAAAAGGGATCAGCGGTTCTACTACCGCTTTCACCGGGACAACGGCCACGACACCGACTACTGCCAGGCTTTGAAGGACGAAATCGATGCCCTCATCCAACGAGAGTACCTCTGGGAATTCACGCGGGAAGACATCCGGGATCGATGAGGCGCGAGGAACCGGAGGCCTTCTCCTCCTCGCGCCCCCAAACTGCATCCTGAGCGGGACCCCGAGCCTGAAGAGACCGGAGGTCAAGCCATCCTACATTGCGTCTATGGGGGAGCCATGAGAGGAGAGTCCAGCACTTCCCGCAAGGCATTCGTCCGAGAGGTAAACACCGTGCAGGGTCTTCCTTCCCCCCAGGTTCAGCTGATCCCTGTCTCCTTCTCAAGGAAAGACCTGGACGGGGTCCGGCTCCTGCATTGCAATGCGCTCGTCATCAGCCTCATCATGGCAAACTACAAGGTCCGTCAGATCCTCGTAGACAACGGGAGCTCGGTGAACATCCTCTTCCTAGAAGCATTTGAGAACCTAAAGCTCCCCCGAGATAAGCTGAAGCCAGCCGGGTACACCCTGCACGGGTTCTCCACCGTCCCGGTGCTAATAGAGGGGATCGTGACCTTGGACATCACCATCGGTACGACCCCTCATAGACATACCGATTCGATGGACTTCATGGTTGTGAATGTCAAGGCAGCTTACAACGTCATCCTCGGTCGACCGGGGCTCTGCTCCCTCCAGGCTGTTCCTTCGGCCTACCACCTAAAGCTGAAGTTCCCCATCGAGTCAGGTGTCGAGGTCGTCCAAGGGAACCAAGAAGCAGCACGATCATGCTATATGATGGCGGTCAGGGAGAATGTTTCCCCTGGATGCCGTCGAGCTACAGCCCGAAAGGAGCCAGCCCCAGCCCGAGCCGGCGGACGAACTAGAAGAAGTCTCGTTCGAGACAGGGGACATGTCAAAATGGTTCTACATGAGCTGCTCTCTCACGTCTGACCTCAAGTCCGATCTGATCGATTGCATTTGCCGCAACGTCGACCTCTTTGCTTGGAAGCCCTCTGACAGGCCTGAGATCTCCGAAGACCTGATCATGCACAAACTGAGTGTGATCCCCGGCTCGAAGCCGATCGTCCAGAAGCGACATAAGTTCGCCTCGGAGAGGCAGCAGGCAGTGAAAGTGGAGGTGGACAAACTCTTGTCTGCCCGGTTTATACAAGAGGTCAGCTACCCTGAGTGGCTGGCGAACATCAACAGGACGTGCCCCAAAGATCCGTTCCCTCTCCCCAGCATCGACGTCCTGATCGACACAACGTCGGGTCACGAGCTCCTTTCTTTCATGGATGCCTTCTCAGGCAACTACCAGATCCGAATGTTCCCCCTGATATAGCCAAGACGTCCTTCGTCACCGACCAAGGTCTTTATTGCTACCAGGTTATGCCCTTCGGACTGAAGAATGCCAGTGCTACCTATCAGAGGCTCGTCAATCGAGTCTTCAAGGATCAGATTGGTCGTAACATGGAGGTGACGTCAAAGACATGCTCGTCAAAAGCCAGCGGGGACAAGACCACATCGCCGACCTGGAAGAAGCCTTTGGCATCCTTCAGACCCACAACATTAGGCTCAATCCAGCGAAGTGTACGTTCGGCATCTCCTCGGGGAAATTCCTCGGGTTCGTCGTCAGCCAGCGCGGCATCGAGGCGAACCCCGAGAAGATCCAAGCCATAATAGACATGGACTCTCCTAGAAACATCAAAGCGGTCCAGCGGCTCATGGATAGACTGGCGGCCATCGGCCGTTTTCTCTCCAAATCCAGAGAGAAGTCCCTCCCGTTCTTCAAAGCTTTGTGCGGAACTGGAGGCTTCGAGTGGGGTACTCAGTAGCAAGAGGCATTCGTCCAATTGAAAGAGTACCTTGCCAACCCTCCTCTCCTCAGCAAGCCCGAACCGGGCAAGCCCCTTGGCTTTATCTTTCGACCTCAGAAAATGTGCTCAGTGCTTTTCTCGTTCGAGAAGAGGACGGAGTCCAAAAGCCATTGTACTATGTGAGCAAGGTTCTGCTCTAGGTTGAGACCAGATACGCAAAAATGGAAAAGGTGGCATATGTCCTTGTCATGGCCGCACGGAAGCTCCGTCCCTATTTCCAGGCACACTCAATTCATGTCATTACGGACCAGCCTCTGAAGGCCGTACTCCACAAGCCCGAGAGCTCCGACCGACTGGTCAAGTGGTCGATCGAGCTCAGTTAATATGACATCGGCTACCAGCCAAGAACGGCCATCAAGGGACAGGCCCTCGCCGAGTTCATCACAGAATGCACCATCTCCGAGCAATCCAAAATTGGGGAGGTCGACCAGGCATGGGAAGTTTACGCCGATGGCTCTTCCTGCGAAGCGGGAAGTGGTGCGGGCATTATTTTGCGAGGACCTGACAATTTCCTTCTCCAGGATTGCCTCCGCCTCAACTTTCCAGCATCCAACAATGAGGCTGAATATGAGGCCATGATTGCCGGGCTAACCCTGGCACATTAGGCAGGCGCCAGACAAATCAGGGCTTTTAGTGACTCTCAGCTCGTGGTCAATCAGATCACCGGAGAGTACGAGGCCCGTGACGATCGGATGATCCGGTACTTGGTCGTGGTCCATCGACTCTTGGCATCCTTTGACGAGTCTGTAGTCTTAAGGATCCCTAGAGAGCAGAATACCCAGGCCGACACCCTATCAAAATTGGCCTCCTCATCCTTCGAAGGTCTCGACCGCACCGTTCTGATCGAAGTACTCCTAAGCCGAGTATCGACCGCCGCGAGACCCTCTGCATAGAAGACGGAGCTCAGCCTGACGATTGGACCACTCCCATCAAAAAGTTTCTAATCAAAGGAGAGCTCCCCGAAGACCGAGCCGAGGCAAGGCAGATCAGGGTCTGTTCGGAGAGGTTCGCCATGATCAATGAGACCCTCTTCAAACGGTCATATACCACAATGGATGGAAGGCCCTACCTCCGCTGCTTAACCCCCGACGAAGCAAAATACGCTCTTAAGGAGCTCCATGAAGGAAGCAGCGGGTGCCATATGGGAAGTCGATCGCTTGCGCGAAAGGCTCTGAATCACGGGTATTACTGGCCCACGATACTGCAAGATGCCCTGACCCTGGTTAAAAAGTGTGGCCCTTGTCAAATGTTCTCCTCGGTGAGAAGAGCTCCGCAAGCAAACCTTTGCTCCCTGGCCAGTCCGGCCCCCTTTGCTATGTAGGGGATGGATCTCGTAGGCCCATTTCCAAAGGCAACGGACCAAAGGAAGTTTCTGATAAAGCAATCGACTACTTCACGAAGTGAATCGAGGCCGAGCCCCTGGCCACGATCACCGAACGGCAGACCCAGCAATTCTTCTGGAAGCACATCATCTGTCGATTCGGGATTCCGCACATACTCATCACACATAATGGAACTCAGTTCGCGGGTAAGAATTTCTGAAAGTTTTGTGAGGATCTCGGGATCCAGCAGCGCTTCTCTTCGGTATGCCACCCACAGTCGAACGATTAGGCAGAGAACGCGAACTGCCAGATCCTTGTTGGTCTCAAGAAACGACTTGATAACTCTCCCAAGGGGTTATGGGTCGACGAGTTGCCAAGCGTTCTCTGGGCTCATCGAACGACAAAAAGAATCCCCATGGGAGAGTCGCCATTCAATCTGACATATGGTGCGGAGGCAGTAATTCCCCTCGAGGGCTCCCTTCGCCCCGAATCATGGCCTTCGACGAAGGAAGCAACTCAGCGTAGCTACGTGCCGATCTGGACCTCATAGACGAGGTCAGGAAAAAATCTGCCATCAAAAGAAACACATAACAACAGAGGATCGAGAGGCTCTATAACAAAAAGGTGTGTCCCACCAACATCAAGCTGGGGGACCTCGTCCTCCGAAAGCTGGCGGTGTCTAACCCCGGCCAAAAGAGGAAACTGGCCCCAAACTGGGAAGACCCGTACAATGTTTTTGAGGTTATATGCCCGAGCATTTACCGCCTCACTGATCCGGAGGGCAAGGCTGTCAAGAGACCCTGGAACGCCGAGCACCTCATCAAATTCCTCGAAGGAGAGGATTAATCTTTATAGACATCCCCATGTAAATAATCAAATGTAATCGGCACGCTGTGCCTTGTTTTGTAAGGTCAATATGATGTAATTATGCCAGCTTTCTTAAAACAAGATTCGGCTCTGTGCTAGCTTTCTTAAAACAAATCTTAGGCTTGGAATTCGGATGGACCTGCGAGCCACAAAAAGCTTCCCTTACAGACTAGGGGCTCGGCACTCAAACGGCACCGCAAGCCAAAAAATCTCCTCAATTCTGCTTGAGGCTCGATGCTCGGACGGCACCGCGAGCCACAATTTTCTCCTCAATTCAGCTTGCGGTTCAGCGCTCGAATGTCACTGCATGCCTCAAAAAGTCATCTCTAAGGTATGGGGGCTCGGCATCGACCTCGAGCATGGCCTGGGTTTTTCAAGCCCTGCAACCCACACGCTCGGCGATGACCTCCAGCTACACCTGTACTATCTACCCGAGAACAGGTATGGGAGCTCGGCGTCGACCTCGAGCAAGGCATTGGTTTTTTCAAGCCATACGACCTTTACGCTCAGCGATGACCTGCAGCTACGCTCATAACAAGCTTCTCTAAGGTATGGGGGCTCGGCATCGACCTCGAGCATGACCTGAATTTTTTCAAGCCCTGCGGCCTATGCACTCGGTGATGACCTCCAGCTACACCCGTGCTATCTACCCGAGAACAGGTATGGGAGCTTAGCATCGACCTCGAGCAAGGCGTTGGCTTTTTCAAGTCATGCGACCTTTATGCTCGGCGACGACTTTCAGCTATGCTCATAACAAGCTTCTCTAAGGTATGGGGGCTCGGTATCGACCTCGAGCATGGCCTGGGATTTTTCAAGTCCTGTGGCCTGTGCGCTCGGCGATGACCTCCAGCTACACCAGTGCTATCTACCCATGAACAGGTATGGGAGCTCGGCATCGGCCTCGAGCAAGGCATTAGCTTTTTCAAGCCATGCGACCTTTACGCTCGGCAACGACCTTCAACTATGCCCATAAAAAGCATCTTTAAGGTACAGGAGCTCGGCACTAACCTCGAGCATGGCTTGGGCTTGTTTAAGCCATGCTGCCTATGCGCTTAGCAATGACCATCAACTACACCCGTGCTACCTACCAAAGAACGTGCATGGGAGGTCGGCATCGACCTCGAGCAAGTCCTTGGATTTTTCAAGCCATGCGACCTTTACGCTCGGCGACGACCTTCAACCATGCCCATCCCAAAAAATTTCATTAAAGATTTAGGGCGCTCGCCTTCGGCAAACGCCCCGAGCCCCTGACCGTTGGTTGACCCACCTCTCACCCGCGAACAAACTCGGTGTTTACGGCTTTCAGAGCCAAAACCCCAAATTGTTCGAGGGCGGCAGGGGAGCCACGGACCCAGGACTCTCGCCGAGCCCCCGGACCGATTGGTTGACCCACCTCTCACCCGCGAACAACTTGAGGTTTACGGCCCTCAGAGCCAAAATCCCGAATTGTTTGAGGGTGGTAGGAGAGCCACCAACCCGGAACTCTCGGCCAAAAATTCCACTTATGGGTGCCCGCCTTCGGCAGACACCCGAATCTCACCTCCGGGGTCGACCCGCCTCTCACCCGCTGATAGGTCAGGGTAAACGACCCTCGAAGCCGAAACCCCGAATTATCAGCGGGTGGCAGATGAGTCACCGCCAATTGCTGGTGAAAAAACGATGAGGGGATGAAGATTATATATCCCCCTGAGCAGCTCATTAATGACATCGGGAAGTCCAAACGATGGAAGGTGAAGCGTCGCCATTAATTTTATCGGAAGACGAAACATCTCTTATTGAATGCTACCTGCAAGGTGTGGAGGTTCGGCTTCCGAGCGTGGCTTCAACCTCGGCGATGACCTCAAACAAAGCCTCATTCATCCAAGGTTCCAAGCTACGATCCTATCGGTCTCACTTAACAAATTGTCAAAGTGAAGAAATCGAAGTTTTATTACTCATAGAGTGCCAGGAACGACCACACAATACAATGAAAAGATTACAAATCGCTCATCGCTCAGCTTAAAACTCAAACTCGATGCTTTTCACGGGATCCTTCACGTGTTCTGCCAGTCCGGCTAGCGAGGGCACCTCGGCAACGGAGCTCTGCACGTCGACAGGCTGGGCCGTCTCCAAGAAAAAAGTTGGAGAAGGTCCCAATACGGAATTGCTCGTCTCCTCGAGCAGACCGACGCCTTGCATGAGCTTTAGCCTATGAATCTCCAACTCCTTTTCTACAACATCCTCACGAAGAAAAGACTCCAAAATCGGTCGCCCAATCGAGGCATCCGAGATCAACAAGTTCGTCTCAACTGCCCACCAGTCCCGGTCGGCAATGGCCTTCTTCAGGCAAGCGACCTCCAGACTGAGCTCCATAGACTTGTTCATAAAGTAATTCACAGCGGCCTCTCGATCCCGAGCCTGCTTACAATGGCAAGCCAGGAGACCTCAGCAGAATAGAGGTCGGCAACGAGGGCCTCATGCGTCTATCCAAAAGACGGAGAAAACAACAGGTCACAAAAGAGAGATGAAGAAACACAAGTCATAAAGCGTCGGCCAAAATCCTCCTTTATAAAGTCAAAAATTTTGCATTACAAAAATGCTGTGGCCAGTCCGCATAAGGCATTTACAAAATCAAAAGAAAGAAAGTCCTAAACTATTTTTGAGGGGGGACGGCACCTCTTCGTTAGCCGGGTCACCCCCGATCTCCTCTTGCTGAGGGTCCCCCATCTCCTCCTTGCCACCGGGCATTGGCGGATGCTCTGGCTCCCAGTTGTAGTGGAGATGATCGACCCATTTGTCTGGGTAGATCAGCTTGAAGTGCCCCTTCGCCTTGTCATAGGCCTCATCCTGGGCCAGGATCATGGTGTCGGCCAAGGTGTCCTCCATCTCCGCAATGGCCTTCTGCGCCTTCTCTGCCTCCGCCTGAGCCTTGGCCTTGAAATGTTCCAGCTCGTTCTTTTGATGGTCGAAAAGCGACGCTATCTGAGCATCGACGACCGCCACATTGTTCCGGGCTTCCTTCAGTTGGTCTGTCAGCTTGGTTACCTCGCGGAAATACTTCTCCACATTCTTCCTCTCAACGATGACCTCCTTCTCCAGGCACTTGAAAAAGTGCTGCCTGTGAAGCACCGACTGTCCGAGGGAAAAAAAAAGTTAGAGAAAATCAAAAATCCTATGCTTAATGCAAAGTCCGAACACTTACCGCGAGCTGCGCCTGAGACCACCTTATGAAGGCCGTCTCGGACGTCTGCATTGCGAGAAACATGCGGTCTTGCTCTGTGGCGATATTCTTCACCACCTCCATGGCCACTGGACCCTCGAGCAGGGTATCCCCTGCCTTGACCACCCAATCTGGGGGGTGCGGCCTTAGACCGTGCTGTCCCACCATCTGCTCGGTGCTGGGGCAAGGTGGGGGGAGCCTCTACTCCGAGGCCTTGGCCTCTCTTCGGCTATCGGAGTTCGCCCCCGGTTCTTTCGATGACCTCGATGTGTGGTGGTGCTTCTTCGCCTTCTTAGGGGAGGGCTCCATCGCCACTGTGGCCACCCCTTGACTAGGTCTCTCCCCCGGGCCACCTTTCTTCTCTTGGTCAGCCCTCTTCTTGGCGGCCACGGCCAGCAGGGCCTGTCGGTTGTCGAGCTGTTTAGCAGTCATCTCTGCAAAAAAGAGAGAAAGAAGCAAATGTTAACACGAAGGTAGGAAGATAAGTGAATTCAGAACATAAATATACTAAGGTCGGCCGGGCTCAGTCCAGCTCGGGCCAAGTGCAGCTTCGTCATTCGCGGCCACCCTATACTGTTCCCCCCAACGATCCTCTCCACCTTTGCTCATTCTTTCTCCGACAACTCATTGCGCTTCGGAGGCTTGTGGTTCGACTTGGCAAAATTCCAAGCGGTTAGAATCTTCCAAGGCTTCTCGCTCCGGACTATGAAGTACTTCTCCTTCCACCCTTTGATGGAGTCCGGGTGGCCGTGCATCACCTTCTTATGAGGTCGCGATGAGAGGTAGAAGATCCTCTCCGCATCGCCTAGCGAGCTCACACCCAAGATTAATTAAAAATCCTGGAAAATAATTATAAAGTCGGGGAAATATTTTTGAACCCCCGAGTAAGTAATTATTGCCTAAGACCATTTATTAAGACCCCCGAACAACGAATCAACACTTCGCAAAATTAAGTAAATATTCTAAAAAAAAATAGATAAAAATCACTGAATGACCAGAAGAGCTCAAGAGCGTGGAAGTATGTAAGCCTTGGCTTGATCCCCTTCTCCTGACACTTCAAGATGAAGCAGATCAAATGTTTCCACGAATTGGGACCGTACTGCATCAGACTCAACTTCGCCTAATTCAAAACCTTTACAATGAAAGGGTGCAACGGCAGCCTCAGCCCCGAGATGAAGGCGTCCTCGGGAAACATACAGTAGCCCAACGCAAGAGTTGCAGTCGGACGGATTCCAGGGTTCGGTATCAGCAATTCGAACTCCTTCGGGATGAAATAGGCCACCCTCACGATGTGCAGATAGTCTGCTCTCAGGACATACCGAATGCTATCCATCTTTATCATCTCCCGAACCTCATCCCGCAGCAGGGAGGTGAACGCAACATGGCCCTCAACGTCGTCAGGATACATCCTGATCGACCCTAGATTTCTAGAGGACAGAGAGGCGTACTCGAACCCCGATCCAGGGCCATATTTATCTGGCGTAGGGGGGTTATCCGGTCGAACCCACTTCCTCTTCCTCCTACGAGGGCAAGGCTTCCTCTCCGGTGATGGGGTCGTTAATGGGGGCAGAGGGGAGAGATCATCCTCACCCTCGGCTGCCTTTCCTGCGGCTCCTCCTTCCTCTTCTCCCGACCCTCGTCCCCCTCGACCCCCTGATCGGGCTCCTCCTGGTCATCCTCGGGCTCTTCCTCTTCCCCCTTGGGGTCTTCTTCCTCTTCCTTCGCCTCCTCAGCAACCCCCTCTCCCTCGGGGTCTCCTTCTTCATGCTCCTCCTCTGCAGGTACCTTACCCGGCCTATGGGATTGCAAGGGTTGCATGATAAAAACATCGTCCCCCTCACCATCCGACCCTACATCCGACAGAACCTCCTCCTTGATTCCAAGGTTGCCCAGAGACCAAGATGTCGACTCAACCTCCCCCTCGGAACGGCCTGAAGAGCTAGCCTCGGAGCCAGACTGAGCACGCGACATTACGAATCTGAATACTAACCTGAAAGTATCGAGCTACGGGGATATCACCGGAAAAAGGTCGTCGACGGCAATCGGAGAAAATCCTGTTATGAAGAGAAAAAATGCAAGTATGGAAATGAAGGAGAGGGGGGGGGGGGAGATTTATAACAGAGGAAGGGACTCCTCGATTTTCGTGAAGAGATCTAACTGTTGGATCTTGATCATCAAGATACAACAGCCACTAGGATCTGAGTCGCTTCGATTCTTGCGCCTGTGATGTTAGCATAAGGCACAAAAATTACCTCTTTACCCTCAGCTCTTTCAGCCGATACAACAGCTCGAAATGCATGGCCAACTGCTCATGTGCTACCCCAGGCTTTTCCAACAAGTCAGGGGGGTCGACGCATAGATGGCACTGTGAGCCACAAAAATCTCCTCAATTCAGCTTGAAGTTCGGTGGTCGGATGCGAGCCACAAAAATCTCCTCAATTCAGCTTGAGGCTCGACGCTCGGATGTCACCGCGAGCTACAAAAATCTCCTCAATTCAGCTTGAGGCTCGGCGATCAGATGACACCGCAAGCCACAAAAATCTCCTCAATTCAGCTTGAGGCTCGACGCTCGGATGGCACCGCGAGCCACAAAAATCTCCTTAATTCAGCTTGAGGCTCGGTGCTTGAATGGTATCGCTAGCCACAAAAATCTTCTCAACTCGGCTTGAGGCTCGGCACTCGGATGGCACTGCGATCCACAAAAATTACCTTGATACAGCATGGGGCTTGGCGCTCCGAGGCCACCGTGAGCCCCAAAATCTCCCCTAATAGTGAGGGGGTTCATCTCCCGACCCTCGACGCTCGGCAAGGAGAGCTCCTACTCCTCAGATCTCGACGTCCCCTTGCTTTTCCAACAAGTGAGCGGGCTTGTCCCCTGACCCTCGACGCTTGGCAAAGCGATCTCCTATTCCTCAGATCTCGACGTCCCCTTGCTTTTCCAATAAGTAAGGGGGCTTGTCCCCCGACCCTCGATGCTCGGTAAAGCGAGCTCCTACTCAGATCTCGACATCCCCTTGCTTTTCCAACAAATGAGGGGGCTCGTCCCCCGACCCTCGACGCTCGACAAGGAGAGCTCCTACTCCTCAGATCTTGACGTCCCCTTACTTTTTCAACAAGTGAGGGGGCTCGTCCCCCGATCCTCGACAATCGGCAAAGCGAGCTCCTCCTCCTCAGATCTCGATGCCCCTTGCTTTTCCAACAAGTGAGGGGGCTCGTCCCCCGACCCTCGACGCTCGGCAAAACGAGCTCCTACTCCTCATATCTCGACGTCCCTTGGCTTTTCCAATAAGTGTGGGGGCTCGTCTCCCGACCCTCGATGCTCGGCAAGCCAAGCTCCTACTCTTCAGCACTCGACACCCATCATGACTCCAAGAGGGGATCCTCTGCATCCTACCCCGCTGACCTCTTCAGGAAGATACGAATCTCGTTTTTTGCCGTACACACCACTCTGCTCTTCCCACAGAGGCAAAAAACCACTCCTACATGGCTGGATTATCCAGCCCTCCAGGAGTAGGGGGCTCCTGATATGGGTCAGATGACGTGGCCCCTCCTGGGCCACAGGATCCCCTCAAAAACCACTCGCCCCTGATCATCAGGTCTGCCAGGTCTGCCCTAAGCCCCATGGGCTTCTGCCACATCAGGCCCACGGGCGAACGGGTCTAGACCCGCTTTGCATTACAAATAAATACCAGGCCCTCTCCCACCTTCACAGGTAATGAATCTTTCCCCTCTGAAAACCCTAGCTACTGTTACTCTTCAGTGACTAACTAGACCGTCGAAGGGCCCGCCACCGGGATCAACCCTGGTGTTCCTAGGCCGAGTGCAGGTACACGATACTTCCGAATTTGAGCCTCTAGATCCGAGCCGAACCTCTAGATCCGAACCGAGCATCCGACCTCCACCTCACTCCCACCTACTCCTGAGCCGTTCCCTCGGCTGAGGGTCGAGCATATAGTCAGTACCAAAGCTTCCACTATATTAATTGAGAGAACTCACACCTGGTGCAGCCACCCCCAAAAATAAACCGCATCAGGTTGGCACCATCTGTGGAAAACCTCGGTACGGACCTCAGTCCAAACCCAGCCATTAACGGCATCCCTTCATTCTGAGCTCATATGGCACCCAAGCCCAGAAGAATTTTCACCTCTACACATCGTCAGAATGCTCCTCCTCAGGACGTCCCTACCGACACTCATGGATCCAACCATCCGAGGGTCAACCTCGGACCCAGACCGGGCGCTTCTCGCTTGGTCACAATCGACCTGTGTCGGGTCATCCAGGACAGACAGGCCAGCCGAACTAGGGGAGGGGCCGCTTCTAACTCAGCCCCGAACCATCCCAGGCATCCGTCCCGAGAGCGGGAGCCGGTGCTCAGCCGCATCGATCGGAGGCCGCCACCCCAACACAACCCGGCCGGGCGAGCTCCAATCACCCACCATGAGTTCCAAAGCTTCCGGAACGAGATCCTACAGGCCATCTTAGGGACCCCCATCAACAAGACACTCCACCACTCTCACTTGCAGTCGGATGCCGGAGCCAGTGAGTCTCGCAACCTAACTCGCCAGCCAGAGTATGAAAAGGACATCCTAAGATGCCTACAGGAAATGGGGAATTGCCTCGACCACTTCGGCGATGGAGGCCCGAGGCCGGCTCAGGGTCATAGGTCAACCCGATCTCCTTTCTCCGCTGCAATCCTACAAGCAGAAATACCTTGGAATGTCCGACCTCCTCAGTTCGAGACCTATGACGGCGAAGGTGATCCTGCTGATCACATGGAGGGTTTCAAGACCCTCATGATGATTCACAGCGCTTTAGATCCCCTCCTATGCCGAGCCTTCCCCGCCACCCTCCGGGGTCCAGCTCGGAAGTGGATCTCTATGCTCATCCCCTGCTCGATCTACTCGTTCGACCAGCTGGAGGCTAACTTTCTGGCCCACTTTGTAACCAGCAGGAAAGCCAAGAAGACGAGCGCGTCCTTAATGGACCTCCGACAAAAGGAAGGAGAGTCACTCCGGCAGTTCGTCGGAGGTTCACCACGGAGGCGAGGTCGGTCTCCTCCCTAGATGCTGGGGTCGCCTTGGCGGCGTTCCGGCACAACGTCCGGCACGGCCAGCTGAAGGCGACCCTGGCTAAGAAACCTCCTCTTGATTTCCCTGACCTGCTCTATCGGGTCGAAAAGTACATCCGGACCAAGGAGGCCCTAAATTCCGAGGACGCCAAGGAGGTCCCAGGAAAGGGGAAACGCAAGGTCAAGGAGGCAGAGCCCGCCAAGAAAGTTCCCAAGGACGGGACCGGCATTGAAAGTTGTGGAACGAATGGCCAAACGAAACACACATTGGTGTCCTAGTTTGTTTGTATTTGTGTACATTGATGTACACATATCCATTACTATGGAGTCATAAAGGCTGGCTGTGAATTCGCGGGAACCCGATGTGAACTTCCGAAATGAGTTTCCCATACATAATATTAAAAAAATATTGGTAAAAAGACTTTTTTGGATAAACTTTTTGTTACAATTCTAAAAAAACCGATATATCATATATATAGGTAAATGTATGTATATCAAAAATTGCACATTTTCAAGGTAAAATACGATATTTTACTGCTACAATAAAGAATGACTTCGTCTAGCATTTTTGAAGCAAACTCATTATCATTCTCTATAGGTTTGTTGATAAGAAACATATCAAAAGACTCAATCGAGATTGTATAAATTTATCTTCATATTGTTTATTCTTTCTTTTTGACACTCTAAATAGATACTTTCTAGGCATGATAAAACTGAAAAAATAAACAAATTTTTTAATTAAGTCATAGTCTATCAAATTTCATCTTAAAAAATACTAATCTATTCAAATAACCTAAAATCTACCAAATTAAGCATAAACACACAAATAAAATATTAATTCGAAATGAGGAAACCCTATCTTGAGACTCGCAACTCGAAACAATTAATCAATCAATCAATTTGAAACCCTGTCTTCTACGGTTCTACTATTTTGCAATACTACAAGTCTACAAATCTACAAGACTACAACTCTACTAGTTTACAACAATCAAATTAACAATCAATTATAACTCATTTAAAGTAAAAGTGGGAAAGAAATAGCTACCAGTTGGTTGGTGTTGGTCGATTTTCGGTGGTCGGGCCAATGGCCGCAAAGCAAAGCAGCAACAAGCAAGCGGATACAACAAAATGTGTGACAATAGCAACAACAAGCAGAATTGACGAGTTCGGTAGTCAAGTTCAGGAATCAGTCACTCAGTTATACGACGTCGACCAGAGTCGAGAGCCAGGAGGGGAGGAGATTGGAATACTTGTATTTGGTGGTATGTATGGAGAATGAGAAATGAGTAATGGAGGATGGAGATTGGAGTCGGGAGTCGGAGTCGACAGAGTGACTATCGGGCAGGGCTGTCGTCGGAGATGGATGCAGCAGAGAGTGGATTGGGGATTAGAATTACGGATTGGATATTTAGGGTTTGGGGATTAGAAATAAAATTGGGGAAAAAATGAATAGAATGTAGATGGGATTGGGATTGGAATTGGGATCGGGATCGGGTTGGAGCAAAAGGAAAAGTATTCGGGTTCGGATGTCGGGTTGGGTGTTCAGGTGTGGGTGTTCGGGTGGGTCGGTGGGGATAAATAAATGGAGATTTGAGGGATAAACAAATAGATAAATAAACTAAGCTATACAAATTAATCAATCAAAAGCCCAAACAAATAAATCCGTCGTCTGAAGAACGAATTTTATAAAAATTAAAGGCCCAAAACTTTAAATTTGGGGGACCCTAAATATATTGTAATTTAAGTTCATGCACAAAATACGTATATATATTTATATGGGAAATACAATTTGGGGACCCCTAAAAATGCAACAACAAAAAAAAATCGGGGGCTAGAGGCAGACGCCTCTCCAGCCTCTTCCTTGGGGCCAATCCTGGGAATCATACATGTTTGGATTCCTGAGATTTAAGTACTATTTTAGACTTTGATTCTTGGTAATTCTGCTAATTATTTGTTACAATTATTGTGATTAGTTTTGGGTGTTTGTTTTTAAGAAGAACTAATTATTTGCATGTGATGCACGCCTTAATAATTATGTCGTAAACAATCTCTCCTATCCTTTCAAGTTCAACCTCATTTTAGCGACAATCAAATTTATATATGTTGATGATTAACCAACAAAATAAACAACACAGTTAAACCAACAATTTAATCTAATAATCCTTAAAAAAATATAAACTAAATCAACTAAAAATTCAAGCTTTCTAAAACTAAAAATCACAATTTCATCTAAATATTCAAAAAATTTCAATCAACAATCCCTATTTCATATTATTTAAAAAGCAATCACTATTTCTTCTAATAAATCCAAACTTTCTCAACATACCTCTTACAATTCCTCGGTCCCCGACTTCTCTCCCACGCACATCGATTTCACCTCACTCATTTTAAAAACCTGAAACATATGATAACAAACAAACATACATCTTCTAAAAATCACAATTTCATCTAAAAATTCATACTTTCTCAATCAACAAATTCATATCATTTCAGAAAATAATCAATATTTCATTTTTAAAATCCAAACTTTACCAACATACCTCTTCCAATTTCTCGCTCCCTGACTTCCCCCCCACTCACAGCAATTTCACCTCACTCAATTTGAGTATGAAGGAATTTTTGTACTTTATTCATATTTACATGTGACAACATCTTCTCCTGGCCGAGTCCTTGTAGAATTCGTCATCGTTGTGAAGGTCATCGAGATCGAAGGTGAAAGTGAAAGAGGATGAGGATGGGATTAAGGTCGTGGGTTTGGGGATGTGTGGATTGAAAGCCACGGTAATGGTGCAATGGTGGTAATTCGACAGGGGTGAGGATGCGACAGTGGTGGCGGTGCAATAGGGCGACTGTGCGACGGGGGCGAGGGTGCGACAGTGGTGACGGTGCGACTTGGGCTAGGGTGTGACGGGACTAGGGTGCGAGTGTGCGACGATAGTGGCGGTGGGGGTGCGACTGCGGTAGAAGAGTGTAACCCCCATTCCCGATAATTAGTATTTTCTGTATATTTTCTACAATTTGATTTTTATAAATTATTTTGTGCTAAATTCTTTTCAGATTTGTATTAAAGTATTTTCTAATCGAAAATTTTATTTATTTCGAATAATTGTGTATTTCGATCTTACTTTCTATTTCTTACTATCGGATATTTATATTTGAGTCCAAAATCAAATATATTATTATTATTAGATTATTTTATAAAATTGTTAAACCGAATACTAATTTGTTATATAATTCTATTTTTATTATTAATTGTTATTTCTTGATTATTCAATTAAAGTTCATTTATCGAATTATTTTATTTTCGTACTTGATCTAATTTTCGTGGTGAATTCCAAGTTATTTCCAAGCTAATTTATATTCTTCCCATTTGTATTATTTGTTTATTTGTTTATTTATTTATTTATTTGGATTTAAATTTTCGTTCATGAAATTTTCGTTCTTCTTGATTGAGCTTTTCTTGTTGAACCTATTATCTTTTATTTATTGTGGGTATTTTTAGTTGAACCCTATTGATTTTGACCTATCTCTTAATCGAACCCTAAAACCCAATTTCATTTGTTCTTAACCCAAATCCGCTGTTATTGGATCCTAATTCACCAACCCAGTACCCTAATTGTACCCTATGAATACAACCCTAATGCAAACCCTAAAAATTGCACATAAATCGAAATCCTAGCCGTCTACTCTCTCCTGCTCTCTCTCTCCTCCCGTTTCTTTCTCCCCGATGGTTTCCCCGACCAATCTCCTGAACCCATCATTATTTCTCTTCTCCGGTACCAACTCCGGCGACCCCCCCTGCTCTATCCCCAGTCGTAACCCCCCAGCATCCCCCCGACCTCCCTTTCCTTTTCCGATCGACTTCAGCCAGCCAAAATCCCGTCGCCCATTCCCTGTTTCATCGCGCCGCCTTTGCGACGCCACCGTTCACCTCCAGCCTTCTTCGCCACCCTTTGTCGACGCGCCGCCACCACCTGGCACCCCCCCGACCCTTCTTCCCTGCCCTTGACATTACCAACAAACCCAAATCCCGATGCCCCTTGTCTCTGTCCCTGAGCGACGCTGTCCCCGCACGCTGTCGACCTCCCGTCGACGTCGAGCCCCGCCCGCGACGCCGCCAAGCCGCTGTCGACCTCTGCTGCTGCCTTCCATTGTTGTTGGTTGCTACAGTTGGTGCTTTCTCTTTGCTCTTTCAATTGTTGGGTCCTCCTTGTGCACGTATATTGCACGTGTTCTTCGTGTGTTCGTGGGTTCGTTGCTTCAGGATTCTTGTCCCGTTATTCTTGGTATTCAAATTGACCATCTAACAGGGAAGTCACCGTCCTCTTGAATTGTTAATTGTATTAAATTCAAGTTTTGTTGAAACTCTTGCAAGTAGATCCCTTATTTATCGTATTATACTTGTTTCATCTCTTTCGTTGGGTTTATTGAGAGTTTACACGAGCTAACCCCAATACTCTTGACATCGTACCAATTTCACTCCAAAAAAATATTGAATCTTACATACATCATATAATATGGACAATAGAGTTACACATATAGTCGCGACACAAATAAGTTATTGTAGAGACAATTGCCAGGTTGTATGTTGTTTGATCATTTAACGATTGATTGAATGATAGATTTGTATATGTAGGTGGTATAATTTTATTTATCATGTTTTGATACTCATCATGCCGATTATACAATTTATTGACTAAAGAATCGATACCCATCATGTTTAATTAATTTATTTTCATGAAAAATACCCTAAAACTTGTATCTTG
>JACEHZ010000698.1:0-50000 GCA_017893485.1 Hemerocallis citrina
ATCTCCCACACGTACTTAGACATTGATTGCTCAATTTAAGTACGAAGCTCCGTTTTGAAATTTGTGATATTAAAATACACAGTTATTCGAAATAACAAAATTTTCGTTTTAGAAAATAATTTTATAGAAGATCCAAAATATAACAAATAATAATCGAAATACACAAAATATTCAGAAATTTTTTTTATAAAGAAAATATAAGCAGGAGAAGAATGAATTGTATACTCAATAAAAATTCAGCAAAGGAGGACGACTACAAGGAATGAAAGAAAATAAGAAATCAAAGAATTGAATATGAAGAAAGAGGAACGAGAGGGCACAAGCAGAATCTGAAGAGAATATGGTAGGAACGGAATAACTAGCATGATACTCAAAATGAGTCAACAAATGAAGATGAATGCAAGGTACGGAAAGCAATGAATGACACACGAGTTGAAATAAGAAGGGATCAAGGAGGCAAGCAGAAAATAGGAGATTACTTGCACCGGAATCAAAAGAGCATGGG
Organism: Hemerocallis citrina; assembly: GCA_017893485.1. Lineage (NCBI taxonomy): Eukaryota > Viridiplantae > Streptophyta > Magnoliopsida > Asparagales > Asphodelaceae > Hemerocallis > Hemerocallis citrina. The sequence continues at coordinate 506 of JACEHZ010000698.1, forward strand.
TACGGAAATAATAAATTGTAACCAATAAGGAATCAACAAATCAGGATGACTGTAAGAGATGGAAGGAAGCAGTGAATCAAAGAATTGAGTATGAAGGGATCAAAATGTATGGGATAAGACTTGTGTCCAGATCGAGTTGATTATCAAATTATTCATGTGGTTGCATGTTCTGTTTAATGTTGAGTTAATCATGACTGAGTCAAGCCTGTCTATTGTATTAGTCAAACTAACAGATTAGCCAAACCTGAGCTCTGATACCACTAAAAATCTTGTCACGTACCGCTTCCCAAAAACATGGAATATGAGCGCGTGACGAAGCCCAGCGAATGATTTTAACATCATCCATCTGCTGTAGAATCGACTCAGCATCATAACAAGAATATAACAAGATATATATATAACCAAGCATGCATGAATAATTTATTAAGCAACAGAAATAATTGAAACAAATACCAGTGTCTCACAATAATTCTCAAATCTGGATCAAATGTAAAATTCGTGAACATAAGCCCATTACAAGTCTTAAGTAGCAAGAATTAAATAACTCAAAAGAAATAAATAATTTAAGCAAGTTCTTTCTCCATGCAAAGCCTAAAAAGTCTGCTCACCAATCCCAGTAGGCAACTCGTTTCCAAAGTTTGTTTAATAATTTATAAAAAAGGAAAAGATAGACAAAACAAGAGAAAATGCCCTTAGTGCAAGTTAGGGCCACAAATAGTAAAAACGAGTACAAGTAATGTGGAACAAAAATTGGAATCAAGAATGTAACAGGGATACAACAAGTAGTGGAAATCCAAGAACTAGCTAGCAAAAAGGACAACTCAAGTAACAGGCTGGATAACAAATACTAATGGTGGAGCAAGTGACAAGTGAACATGTGGGGGTATCTAACCTCAAGTGACAGCCATCAAGTACAAGTGTTGGGTAACAAGTCTCAAGTCTAGTGTCAAGTTGTCAAGTATAAGTATCAAATAAACAAGTATCAAGTATTATATTCAAGCATCATGTCTCATGTATCATGTAGTCAAGTATCAAGTAAGCATGTATCAAGTTCAAGTTTCATGTTCAAGTATTCAAGAATCAAGTAAACATGTATCAAGTTCAGGTTTCATGTATCAAGTCTTTTGATTATTTCTATCTAGGTAGCACTTCGTGCATCCATCTTTTTACTATATGGTTGCTACATACAAACAAGTTACGTTTAGGCCTAGTAATGGAGTTTATAGGGCAGTGTACTCAGGCATCAAGTATCAAGCAAGTGATCGAACCATGGGCTTTAGAGGTGTCCCCCGTAGGCTCTAGAGGTGGCTCCCGTCACCAATGACGTGACACTTAGTTCTGCGTGGCACTTAGTTCCATGTGATCGCAAATATATATCATGTAATCTTATAATGGGCTCTAGAGGTGGCCCCCATAGGCTTTAGAGGTGGCCCCCGTCACCCATGACGTGGCACTTAGTTCTACGTGGCACTTAGTTCCATTTAACATAAAGTTATGGGAAACACAGGCCCCCTTCCGAGTACACTTACCTATATTGCCCACTACTATGGTCTTTCCCTTAAACCCCGGCTTGTTAATTTTTATTAATTTTTATCAAGCAAGTATGAAAGTGTGCGAATCAAGTCAAGAAATCATAATCATGAACATGGAAAAAGTTTGAGATATTTATATAGCATATTCGAGGGTCAACACGAATAAAAATATCACGAACAACGAAAATCTCAAATCTGGACAGCACAACGTTGCTGTACCAAAATTGCGATTCCTATTGCTACGAGATAGAAAATGTGGATCCGTCAGGAGATCTAGAAATTTGACTTCTTCCCGGTTCCAACGCATATAATTAAGGTACAAGAAAGTTGTGGTAACATGTGTCAAAACTGCAAACTATACTGCTTCTATGTTCAGCCAGAATTCATGAATCTAAGTTTAAACATGTGAAACAGGGTTGAAACATTACAAATAAATTCTGGAAAAATTTGGGGATGTCCTATAGGGTGTCTAGCAATAGAATATAAAATTTCAACTCAAACTCTTACTGTTAACATAGTTAAATTAATTTGCAAACTAAAGATGTGCAGCAGTTTTGTGAATCTATGACTACCGACACAGCTGCAGTAAAACTGCAATATCTTCTAGACCGTAACTTGGAATTCAAAAATTCTAGATGCTATCGAAATCTAGACATTTAGAGCTACATTTCATGTTCAGGGCTCAAGTTCAGATTTTGATTTTAACGGGGTCGAAACAACAAGTAAAGTTCAGGACAGCAACAAGTGTGAATGTTTTTCACATATAAGTTGCATGATAATTGGTTATTATGAGTCTAGATTAATGTGTGATACAAATACGGATGTAGTGATTATCAAATCAGCAAGCAACATATATTTCTCATCTCAAATGGGTGCAAGATCATCACATACAAGATACAACACACATCTACAAATCTAGGGTTTCTTAATTTCATACGTTCATATGACTAGGGAATAAAATGAGTCCAAGTAGTTGTAATATAAGAATGAAATTGTTGTGACTCATAAGATTAGGGAATTGATGAGGATTAATATTTGATCAACAACGCCGAGTCAAGAAGGAGTCACAACTACTATCTATTTGCGGTATTTTCAAATTAACGCTTGTACTAGAACAAAAAATTGTACAAGACGAATACTTGCCTTGATTGGAATAGAGCATTGATTGAAGATCGAGATTGGATGGATCGGATCGGTGGGATCTTGATGGAAGATCAAGATCAAGACGATCGGACGGCTGGATTTGCTCTGATCTGAGTTGAAGATCACGATCGGATAGACGGCTAAGATCTGATCTGGTGTTTGAGGTCAGATCTGATCAGATCACAATCTTGATCGAATCCGATGGCTAGGATTCAATCCTACTCCTTCTTCCCTCCTATACAGTAACAGAGAGAGAGAGGGGGAGAAAGCAGCGGTGGCACCGGCGAGCGGCGAGGCGGCACGACGTCAAGAAGGATGGCGGCGCGACGTCGAGGAACGACGCAGCGGCGGGGCAAAGAAGCGAGCTATGTTTTTTTTTTGGGTTCGAACAGAGGATGAGAGCGGGGGATGACTTCGGGGGTGTGGCGATGCGACGGAGGTGGAGAGGAGAGGGAGGCGATGGGTCGGAGGTGACGAGGCAAGGAGATGTGGTCGTGAGGCGAGGAGGAAGGAGACTGGGTTTGGGCGAAGTAGAGCGAAGGAAGAAGACGGGAGGAAGATGGAGATTGGCGGCTGTAGGTTTGGGGTAGGTTTAAACAATAATAGGGTTTAGGTTAGGGTTAGGGTTTGGGTTTTTGGGTATTTGGGTATCGGGTTTAAGGGGGGATCCAATTAGAGGCTTGGTCAAAATTCATTATAAATGGGGGAAAAATAGATAGATGGAATAAATAGTCCATTTCTACAGGAAGAACGACATAAAAGAGCAGAATGAACAATACAATTGAATTAAATATTGGCACAAAAAAATTGAGTTGAAACAAAATGATGATTTTATTCGAACGGAAACCAAATACAGGATCTCAAATTGACAAAAGAGTACAATGGAGCAAAATACAGGTACGGGAAATAGGAGTTACACCAAGTCTGGAGAGAAGTCCGTCCCCTTCTTCAAGGCTCTACGGGGAGCGAAAGGCTTCAAATGGAGCGACCCCCAGCAACAGGCGTTCGACCAGTTAAAGTCCTACATCGCCAACCCCACACTTCTGAGCAAACCCGAACCAGGCGAACCCCTCTTACTATACCTTTCAGCCTCGAAAAATACACTCAGTGTTGTGCTCGTCCGGGAACACGACAGAATTCTTCTCTACTATGTGAGCAAAGTCCTGCTCTCGGCTGAGACCCGATACGCAAAGATGGAAAAGGTTGCCTACGCCCTGGTCATGGCCGCAAGAAAGCTCTATCCTTATTTCCAAGCCCAATAGATCCAGGTCCTTATGGACCAGCCCTTCAAGGCCGTCCTCTACAAGCCTAAGAGTTTCAGATGCTTTGTCAAGTGGTTGATCGAGCTGAGCCAGTACGACATCAGCTACCAGCCCAAGAAAGCCATTAAGGGAAAGGCCCTCGCCGAATTCATCTCGGAGTGCACTATCTTCGAGCCGTCCGACATTCAAGTGGTAGATCCGGTTTGGGAAGTTTATGTCGACGGCTCGTCTTGCGAAGTGGAAAGTGGCGCGGGCATCATCCTCAAAGGTCCCAAAAACTTCATTCTCCAGTATTCTCTTTGCCTGAACTTCCCAGCCTCTAACAACGAGGCAGAATATGAGGCTATGATCGTAGGGCTCACCCTAGCGCACAAGGCTGGGTCCAGGCAAATCAGGGCCTTTAGCAAATCCCAGCTCGTGATCAACCAGATCACCGAGGAGTATGAGGCTCGCGACGCTCGGAAGGCCTCGACCACACCGTCCTAATCAAAGTCCTCCTCAAGCTCAGCATCGACCTCCCTGAATCCTTCTACCTCACCACCGAACCTCAACCAGACAACTAGACGACTCCCATTCGAAAGTTTCTGGTGGAGGGCAAGCTTCCTCAAGATCGGGCTGAGGTGAGATGGACCAGTTTCCGTTCAGAAAGGTTCATCATAATCAATGAGACACTCTTCAAGCGCTTGTACAAAACAATGGACAGTAGTCCCTACCTTCGCTGCCTAGCCCCCGATGAGGCCAAGTACGCTATGAAGGAACTGCATGAAGGAATCGGGGGGTGTCACATAGGGAGTAGGTCGCTCGTCAGAAAAGCCCTAAACCATGGGTACTACTGGCTGACCATGTTACAAGACGCCTAAGACCTCATTAAAAGGTGCGGCCCTTGCCAAAGATTCTTCTCAGTGAAAAGGCTTCCACAAGCCAACTTCCGCTCCCTGGCCAGTCGGACCCGCTTTGCTATGTGGGGAATGGACTTGGTCGGCCCTTTTCCAAAAGCCACGGGCCAAAGGAAGCTCCTAGTGGTGGCCATCGACTAATTCACCAAATGGATCGAGGCAGAGCCCCTGGCCATGATCACAGAATACCAAACTCAGCAATTTTTCTGGAAGCACAACATCTGTCGGTTCGGAATCCTGTAGGTACTCATCACAAACAATGGGACCCAATTTGCAGGTAAGAACTTTCGGAAGTTCTGCGAAGACATCGTTGTCCTGCAGCGCTTCTCATCAATATGCCATTCTCAGTCAAATAGCCAAGTCGAAAATGCGAACCTTCAAATCCTTGACGGCCTCAAGAAGCAATTGGATAATTCATCCAAGGGGCTGTGGGTCGACGAGTTGCCGAGCGTACTCTGGGCGCACTGGATGACGAAGAGAACCCCCACGGGCAAGTCACCGTTCAACCTAACCTGCGGCACAGAGGCGGTTATCCCCTTGGAGATCGGGCTCCCTTCGCTCAGGATCATGGCCTTCGATGAAGTGAACAACTCAACGGACCTCAGAGCCAACTTGGATCTAATAGACGAGGTTAGGGAAAAATTCGCTGTCAGAAGAAGCATATACCAACAACAGATCGAGAGGTTTTATAACAAGAAGGTCCGCCCGACCGACATCAAGCTAGGTGACCTCGTGCTCAGAAAGCTAGCAGTATCCGACCCCAGCAGAAAGAGAAAGTTGGTCCCTAATTGGGAGGGCCCATATAAAGTTTCCTTAGTGCTACGCCCCGGCACGTACTGACTCACAGACCAAGGGGGCAGGATAGTGAAGAGACCCTGAAACGCGGAACACCTCATCAAGTTCCTCGAAGTGGAGGACTAGACTCTTCTTGTAACCGAGCTTATGTAACCGACCCCCTGTAATCGGCACTACGTGCCTTTTTTTGTAAATAATAAAGTGTAAACCTTGACATTTTCTTTATTATTTTTATTTTTGTGCATTCGCCACACCCTAGCTGTAATGCCCCGATTTTTCATTTAATGAAAAATTATTTTATTTTGCACGTAGTGTGCACGTGCAATATTTTGATGATTATTTTCATTATGATGAGTATAGATATTTATATATGTGTTCTTAAATCATTTTTGTATAAAGCCCTTTTTCAAAGAGACAAAAGCCTTTCTTTTTAAAGCCCAAATTGAATTTATTTATTTTCTTTCATAAACTATTATTTTTGGCCCACAAACTAAAGTCCATGAGCTATTTTATTCTTAAATACAACTTGTAATGTAGAATACAATTTAAAGATTATTTTCTTTTTTTTTATGAAAAATATAATGTACAAAAAATGGAGACCAAGTTGCATGCACGTGCACTACATGTACATGTGCAATAGCACACTTGTGTGGCCGGTTTGGATCTTTTTGGAGGGAATTGAAATTTTTGAGTGGAGTCATGGTGTGGTGGTTATTTGATCATGGGTAGTTAGTGTAACTCCTCCTTAAATCTTAGCCATTTGCTTCTAACTCCTACTTCAATCCTAGCCATCCATTTTCCTAATTTTTTAGTATAAATACCCCCCCCCCCCCCCCCAGCCTAGTTATTCTTGTGCTAATTATTTCCTCCAACCTATAGTCTAAAATACATCATCTAGTAGTTTATTTAGTGAGTAAAAGATTGAATTTGTGTGTGGGAAAAGTTGTGTTTGCATCAAGAAGAAGGAAGGCCGGCATCACAAGGGGAGGCTCTCGGTTTTGGTGTACTTGAAGCTCGGGTGCGCGAATCTAGGAGGAGGACCGCTATCGTGGCAAGGACTTTCGTTTAAGAGGTTGCTATTTGTATTTCTCTCCAAATTAAGGTGGGTAAATTTTCCATGTTTCTAATTAGGAATGCATGCTAGATTAAATTGAATGAATGAAGCATGTAAAAGATTAATAAGAGTACACATTTAATTGGAAAATGACTTATTGATTGATTGATATATGGATGTACAATTGTATGTGGTTCTATTAGTAAAGGCAAAATTGTGTGTGAATTGATTATAGCCATAAATTATTGAAGAAAGTTTCATTATCTACATCACAAATTATGTACACAAAAGTTAGTAGATTAACAATGCTACTTTTGAATCTTGGTGTTTTATTGAAATGAATGAATTAAAATATAGATTTGTATATTTGGTAAACGATTAAAAACAGAAATTAATATGAAGAATTGCTATTAAAGAGATTTGAGATGTTAATTGTTAAGAAATATCGAAAGAAGAAATGTGGTAGTTATAATGTAGAATCCGAATTAATTGTATGAAAAATATATTTTAATTGTTAAAAAAAATTATTCTTTCATACTGGTATGTAAATTATGTGAGGAAGAATCAATCTGGAATTTTACAGTAATTTTTATAAAAGCAAAGTGAAATGAGGACTAGTTAAACATCGAAACGTTTTAATAACAGAGAGAATTGGTTTAAATAAATCTTTAGTTGCATTATTGACAACCTGAGCGCGTAGCTCAATTGGTCGGGATGGCTTTAATCGCTATAGTGGGCTTTGGGTCTCAGGGGTGTGCGGTTCGAGTCCCGTGGGAAACATATATTTTGTTTGTTTTTTTTTTAAAAAAAAATATGCAGCAAATGCTCTCAGCCTCCTTTGTAACGCACACAGCATTCGGCCTAGTGGCCTGTGCCTTGGGTTGGTTTCCCTGTGGTCGCTGGTTCGATCCCTGGCGTCGGCTGTTGTTTAAGTTGGGGAAAAAACATTTTTTTACAGGATTTTAATGATTAAAAAATTATGAAAAAAATATGGTTATTATCCTAAAATTATGTGGGACTTGTGAAAAATAATTTGAGGATTATTTGCATTAAGTGGAGTATGTTTTGAAAATAAATGTATAATTTAGAACTATGGTTATACACTTGTGTGATATGAAAATTGTACTTTGCCCAAAAGGACTTGGAATAAATTGATAGAAAAGAAGTGAAATAAAGATAGAATTTATATTATGTGATGAGATGTGAATTATTCTCATGTGAGAATAGTGTGAAAAATATGAAATGTGAGTATTCAATAGTGTTGTGATTTTATTGATGAAATATATAAGAGAAAATTGAATTCCATGTATGGTTATGAACTTATGAATAAATTAGCGATCATGCTATTGGAAAAGAAAATATGTTATGATTATGAAAATGAACTTATAAGTTGGAAACGCTCAATTTTGAAAATTGTGAATTAGAATTGAAACAAAAGAGTAGCTAAGTCTCCCTCGGCAATTGGAAAGAAATGAAATGAAATGCAATGAAAGACCAAGGTTGGTCATGTTTGAATGATTGAATAAGTCCGGTTTAGTGGAGAGGCTAACTCTAGAGCTTTGATTTTGTTCATGATTCTAATAAAAACTAAGGATTAGTACATAGTGGAGACGTGGTGAAAGTGAGAGAAAAACACGAGTATGAGAACTAGAGTTTACAGTGCGGGTGTGTGAGCCACAGAATGCATGCTTGATGAGTCAAGACATGGCATGGATACAACTCAGCAATGATCGGACTTTAGCCACGCTTGTGGGATGTTTGGTGACTGCAAGAGGATCGTGTTCAGGGAGGAGGCTGAATTGCCACAGAATGCATGCTTGATGAGTCAAGACATGGCGTGGAATTTCCCTCCAGGGTCCTGTACACGTGCTTGTACTCATAGATCATCTAGGATACTCACCGTAGTTACAGTAGTAGATTAAGTCATGACGAGGGATTAAACCCTACAAAGATGAAGAACGATTAAGAGGCTTGCCCTCGGACCTATGTAGTATGGGATACATAGAATCCGAACAAGTGCGCATTAGTGTCATGTAATATAAATAACTGCATTAAGGACTAAGTGCACAATCACAACACGACATCAATAGGGTAGTCCCTTTAGTTTGACATGTGACAAGTTTGTGTTTGTTAAATATGGAAAATGAGTTATACTATTTCCGGCATAGAGAGGATGGCCGTGTATAATGTTCGTCGATTGAATAAAATGACGTACCCACAGTTTTATATGCAGGTAAGTGACATGATAAAGATTAAAGAGGAACAGATGCTTAAAGATTATTCAATGTTGTTGTACATTTATTTAATTGTTGTAATTTTACTTCCGCTGTGCAATGTAAAGTATAATATTTTTCATGTAACTCTGATGTAAAGTGAAAAGTTCAAATTTCCTTGTAAAATTGTACTAAATGAAGTGGAAAGATCCTGTAGAACTCTCGAATTCAGTTGTATTTGGGATTCGGGGCGTTACACTAACTTTCTCACAAGCATGGTGGCTCGACATTCAGCATTGACCTCGAGCAACGCTCTAGCTTTCTCAAGCTGTATGATCTAGGTGCTTGGCAATGACCTCGAGACATACCCTAGCTTTCTCACAAGCATGAGGCTCGACATTCTATATTGACCTCGAGCAACGCCCTACCTTTCTCAAGCTATATGGGCTAGGCGCTCGGCAATGACCTCGAGCCACACCCTAGCTTTCTTACAAGCATAGGGGTTCGACATTCGGCATTGACCTCGAGCAACGCCCTAGCTTTCTCAAACTATATGGGCTAGGCGCTCGGCAATGACCTCGAGCCACACTCTAGCTTTCTCACAAGCATGGGGGCTCGACATTCGACATTGACCTTGAGCAACGCCCTAGCTTTTTCAAGCTGTATGGGCTAGGCGCTCGACAATGACCTCGAGCCACACCCTAGTTTTCTACAAAGCACGGGGGCTCGACATTCGGCTTACGCTGTAGGCAGCGTCCTAAGCTTTCTTACAAGTTGAAGGGACGGAAAAATCAAATTTTATTCATCATAATGCCTTGAATGGCCACAGTACAATAGAGATTATTACAAAGGATCTTTTTACCCAAACATAAGTGTTTCTCGGGGAACTTTTTTGGTTAACACGGACCATCTCGAGCCCCACCGAGCTGGTCCGTCCTCTAGTGAGCTCGTTGGCACCACAGGCATCGCCAGTGTAGACGTCCCGACAACAGAGCTTTGTACATAAGCCGGCCTTGCCATTCTAGATACAGGGTCAGTGAGGATCCCAAGACAGAGGGGCCGCCTCCCCCAAAAGGGCCGAACCGGGATCCGCCTGTACCGAGCATAACCTTCAACCCCAAATCTCCAGCTCCTTCTCCACCACGAACTTACGGAGAACGGACTCAGAGGTCGGTCTCCTGGTGGAGGCATCAGACATCGACCAGTTCGTCTCGGCGCTCCCCCAGTCCCGATCAGCTATAGCCTTCTTCAGGCGCGCCGCTTCTAAACTGAGCTCCATGGACTTGTTCATGAAATAGCTTACCATGGCTTCCCGATTGCGGGTCTGTTTGCGATAGCGAATCAAGACACTCTCCTTGGACTCTAGCCTATTCCCAAGTCGCTGGACCTCGGCAGAACTGATGTCGGCTCCTAGGGTCTCGTCCATCTGACAAAAAGGGAAGGAAACAAGATTTCACTCCAAGCTTTTCAAAAATGACAAGTCTTTACAGGTCAGCCAAAAACACATGATTATATTAATCCAAAAAAAAGATAGTTACAAAAAAGTGGTGGCCAGTCCGCGCTCGGCAAATACAAAGAAAAAGAAAATATAAAAAACACTACATCTTAGGGGGGATCTGCACCACTTCGTCGGCCGTCGCCCCCTTGCCTTTCTCTCTACGCTCCGGTCTCTCAGCGCCTCGTCACCCTCACCTCTGGGGGTCAATGGAAGCATGGGCGGCTGCCAGCCATAGTGGAGGTGGTCGATTTTTTCTTGAGGGTAAAGGAGCAGAAAGTGCTCCTTCGCCTGATCATACACCTCGTCTTGGACGTTTATCAGCTCCTCCCCTACCGACTTCTTTATCGAAGCATCTCTTCAGCAGCGCCCTGACCATTGATGCCTAATTGGAGAGAAGCAAAAATCAGAAAACAATGCCAAGTACAAAAAAGCTAAAAACAGGCAAACTAACACTTACCACCACGTGGGCTTAAGCCCACTTCATGTAGCACGTCTTGGTCGCCAAGATGGATCGGTCGCGCACCGTGGCGAGGTTATCTACAACCTCGACCGAGATCGGGCCCTCTGCCAGTGAGTCGCCCTCCTTCACTGACCAGTCTGGGGCAAAAGGCTTTAGCCCCCTTTTGCCCACCGTCTCCTGGGCATCCGGTCGCAAGGAAGGGGTCCTTGCCTTCAAGACCTCCGCAACCTTGCTGCTATTGGAGCTCGGTGCCGACTCTAGCACTTCCCTGACAGAGAGGGTCTTTGCCCTCTTATGGAGCCACTCCGAAGGACTTTCCGAGCCCCCATGGGAAGACCCCTGCCTTCGGCACCGCCTTCTCAGCCCTCCTATTTTGGGCCAGATCCTTCAGGGCCTTCCGTGCATCGAGCTTTGCCTGGTCCATCGCCGCAAGAAAGAAGAGGGAATGTTAAATCGAAGGTAGAAAGTTAAACAAAAATAAAACAAAAACATACAAGGGTCGGCTGGGCTCAGTCTAGTCCGGGCTAAGTGTGATTCTGTCACATTCGCCCAACCGATGCTGTGTCCTTTGAAAATCCTATAACATCAGCCCACTCCGCCTCAGTCAAGTCCCTCCGCCTTGGGGGTTTGTGGTTCTGCTTGTAGAAATCCCAAGCTGTAGGAATTTCCCAAGGTACCTCGCTTCGGACCACGAAGTACTTGGCCTTCCACCCCTTGATGGAATCTGGATGCCCGTGCACCACTTTCTTGTGGGGGCGAGGCGATATGTAGTATATGCCCTCCAGATCTCCAAGCGAGCACACCCCTAAGACGGCTAGGAAGTACTTCAGCTTTCGAGGCATCTTCTTCTCTTCACACTTCAGAATGAAGTAGACTAACTGCTTCCACGAGTTGGGGCCGTACTGCATCGGACAGAGCTCCACCACCTTAGCACCCTCTTGATGAACGGGTGCAACGACAGCCTTAGCCCCGAGACGAAGGCATCCTCGGAAAACCTATAGAAGCCGGGGCTAACTCAGAGGTAGGGCGAAGACCATGGCTTGGGATCATCAGCTCGTACTCCCGCCCATTGAAGTATCTGACCCTTATCACGGGCAGATAGTCGGCCTTCAGGACACGTTGAACCCCGTCCATCTGTACTTGGGTTCGGCTTGGCAAAGATACCTCCACGCCAAATTGAACCAAGTTCTCGACTTCGTCAGGATACATCCTGATCAATTGGGGGTTCTTGTAGTAAGGGACGTCGAGCCTGTGCGCTGGATCAAACTCGTCTGGTTTCCTCGGACTATCTGGTAAACTCCACTTCCTCTTCTTCTTCCGAATTCGAGGAGCCTTCGGAGGAGATGGTTTCACCAAAGGCGGGAGAGGGTGTAACACCCTGAATTCCAAATAAGACCGAATTCGAAGTTCCACAGGATCTTTACATTTCTCTTCGTATAATTTTACAAGGAATTTAAAAAAATTTATTACATCAAAGTTACATTTAAACAGCGAAAACAAATTACAACAATTACATGAATAAAATAAACAACACTTGAATAATTCTTTAAGCATCAATTCCTCTTTAGTCTTTTTCATTCACTTTATCCTGCATAGAAACTGTGGGCACGTCAATTCATTCAACTGACGCTAGGATATAATGCATCAATTTCTCTTACTTAGAAAGCACAAACTTGTCACAAAGCAAACCAAGGGGACTACCCTATTGATGTTGTGTGTGAATGTGTACTTAATCCTTAATGCAGTTATTTATGTTATATGATACTAATGCGCACTTGTTCGGATTCTATGCATCCCATACTACAAAGGTCCGAGGGCAAGCCCTTAATCGTTCTTCATCTTGTAGGGTTCAATCCCTCGCTATGAATTAAACTACTACGGTAACTACGGTAAATATCCTAGGTATTCCATGAGTTATGAGCCCACGTCCAGGCATCCTGGAGAGAACCCCACGCACTGAAACATGACTTATCATGCAGGCATCTTGTGGTCAATTCACCTCCGCCATGGAACATGGCACCACCCATAGTCACCAAATACCCCACAACCGTCGCTACCGGGATGATACTCTGGAGTAGTATCCACGCCCTAATCCTGACGCATTATGAGGACATCCTGTCAACATTCTCATGCCGCCAATCCATTGGCCCTCATACTCATGTTTTTCTTACTTTCATCACATCTCCACTATGTATCTAAATCCTTAGGTAATTGAATCATGAATAAAAATCAACACTCTCGAATTTAGCGTCACCCCTACATCGGTCTTAAAATATCAATCATTATTCAAGACCCAAACTTGGTCACAAATTATCACATTTCTCTTTTTCCAAATTTTCATTCTTGCCGATGTGAGATCTTAGCTAAAATTCTAGTCTAAATTCTCTTTTCAGGTTCATTATACTTGTTCACAAATTTCACAATTCATCATGTTTCTTTTCAGTCAATTTTCCATGCACAACTTGCATATTCTTAGACAATCTTACATTAAATTCTACTCAATAATTTGTAAGTCAAAATCTCATTTTTGAGCTCTTCACGATTTTCTCTATGTTCAACAAATATTTGTATCTTTCATTACAAAAAGAATCATATCCAAAAATCTTATTACTTCTTCCCAAAATTCAAATCATCATAAGTCAAGCGTTATAGAAATACTTTTTATGAATAATTCAGAACTCAAAAATCAACAATCAAAGCAGTTCAGTCGACTGTACTGCGAAACTTTAAAACTCAAGAACAAACAGTCAGTTCATTCGACTGTAAAAAATGGCCAGTCGACTGTACTGTGAAACTTTAAAATTCAAGAACAGACAGTCAGTTCAATTGATTGTGAAAAATGGCCAGTCGACTTTCATGTTTCTAGGTTACTTTACAAAACTCGATTTTTCTCATTCGAATAGTTCTTATAAAAAGTAAATTTTTCCTGAGTATACTTTCTAAAGAAAATAGTAGCTTTCATTTTCATAATTTTCATGGAATTCATTTTTAGCACAAAAACTCTTTCTCCCGTATTTAGTTTAATACATAGATCAAAATAAACTCATGTTGACATAAAAACATATATTTCTACAAAATCTTCTTATTAACAATTTTCCTCATTCTCGTTGAGTTCAAAATACAAATTTTCTTTCTTTCATTCCTTACTAAGGATTTATTTGATCAATTTAGTCTTATTTTCCCAACTACACATTTTAAGAGACAATTAGGGATGAATAAATCAAATTATCACAATTCTACTTGTATAAGGCACAAGAACACATTTTAATCACAATTTCACCTATTTAATAATCATGTCAATTAAATTAAATTCCATAATCTATCCACAATCACAATTTCCCCATATTGTATCTTCATTCATGCATAGACAAGTTTCACAATAATTCATAATTCAGTTTCACATGCACATTCTATTTATTCTACTATTTTTTTCCATGTAGATTATTTTGATGTTTTCTTCTTAATCTCCTTAAACAAAAACATGACAATTTCTTTCTTATTCGTTTTAGCATGATCACAAATTCAATCCTAGCATGGTATCTAGCTAGAAGTTTGAGAAATCACCCACCTATTTTGAAGAAACACAAATGAAAGAACTCCTAGAAATCTTCTTGAATAAAGAGCGATCATTCTCTTCCTAGATTGTGCCACAAATTGCCTTCTCCTCCTTGTGCTTGATGGAACCCGAGCCTTCCTTGCTCCTTGATGAATTGGCCGGCCTCCAATGGGGATGAACACACACAAACTAGCACACAACTCAATCTTTTCTTCACTTTCTCTCAATCTTTTTCTCACTTTTGTGTTTCTTTCTTTCTTTCTTTCTTCATAAATTTTCTAATGTATTACATGAAGAGCAACTAGGGGGTATTTATACTAATTTTGGGGTAAAATGGAAGGCTAGGATTGATCTAGATGGTTAAAGATAAAGGGCTAAGATGTATTAGGGAGTTGTAGCAACCACCCATGAACACAAAACTACCTCTCCACTACACCAACTCACCCATCCCCTCTTTCCCATTTCCGACCTACTATTCATGCATTAAGACACGTGCTAGTGCAATGCACGTGTCAAATGTAGCATCTCTAGTTACTAGTTGTACATGATTAATTAATTAATTATCTACAAAACTAGTCTGCACTACAAGTCATGACAATTAAAAGAGATTTAAACTAGTGGGCTTCAAATTAGTGGGCTTAGAACTCAATGGGCTATTAAAAATAAATAATTAATTAGAGTGGGCTTAAGAATAAAAAATTAGGCATTAAAATTTAAAATAGGCTTTAAAAAAAAGAAGGATTAAAATATTTGTTCATGTTATAAAAAAAAATTCTAGGAAAAATGCACATGAATTTGTACGTGCAAAACACGTAAAAATCAACAAACTCTTTATTAAATTATAAATAAAATTCAGGATGTTACAGAGGGGGGAGAGCCTCTCCTTCCTCACTACCTTCCTCATCTACCTTTCCCTTGAGCTGAAACACGTCCAAAACCTGGTCGTCTAGATCCCAGGACGCGGAGTCCGACTGAGGATCCACCTCATCTCGGTCGGAGTCACTCACTTCAGAACCGGACTGAGAGCGCGACATAACAAAAAAGTACTAACCTAAATTTCTTGAACGGAGAGATCAACGGAAAAGTCGTCGCCGGTGGGTAGAGAGAGAAGCTTCTGTTTTTAGAAAGAGAAAGCAAAGTGAAGAAATGAAGGGAGGGGGGGGGTGGAGGATTTATAGAGTGACTAACGATGCTTTGAATTTCGCGTTGGAATCCTGACCATTCAATCTTGATCATCAAGATCTAGTGACTAATGAGATTTCGACACCTCGAATTCTACGTTGGAATCCTGATCGATTCAATCTTGATCATCAAGATCTAACAGCTGATAAGATTTCGACGCCTCAAATTCCACCCCATGACATCAGCATCACATGCCACGCCCTAGCTTTCGCACAAGCAGAGGGGCTCGATGCTCGGCCTTGACCTCAAGCCACGCCCTTGCTTTCTCACAAGCAGGGAGCTCGATGCTCGACATTGACCTCGAGCCACCCCCTAGCCTTCTCACAAGCTGTATGGGCTCGATGCTCGGCAGTAATCTCGAGCCATGCCCTAGCTTTCTCACAAGCCAGGGGGAGTCGACACTCGGCAGTGACCTCGAGCCACGCCCTAGCTTTCTCACAAGTATGGGGACTCGATGTTCGGTAGTGACCTCGAGCCACCCCCTAGCTTTCACACAACAGTGGGGCTCAACGCTCGGCAATAACCTGAGCCACACCCTAGCTTTCTCACAAGCAGGGGGCTCGATGCTCGGCAGTGACCTCGAGCCACACCCTAGCTTTCTTACGAGCAGGAGGGCTCGACGCTAGCCACACCTTAACTTTCTCACGAGCAGGGGGGCTTGATGCTTGGCAATGACCTCGAGCCACACCCTAGCTTTCACACAAGCAGGGGGGCTCAACGCTCGGCAGTGATCTCGAGCCACACCCTAGCTTTCTCACAAACAAGGGGACTCGACGCTCGGCAGTGACCTCAAACCACACCCTAGCTTTCACGCAAGCAGGGGGGCTCGATGCTCGGCAGTGACCTCGAGGCACACCCTAGCTTTCTAAAATAGGGTGGCTCGAAGCTCGGCAGTGACATCGAGCCACACCCTAGCTTTCATGTAAGAAGGGGGGCTCGACGCTCGGCAGTGACCACGAGCCACACCCTAGCTCTCACAAAAGCAAGGGGCTCGGCACTTGGAAGTGACCTCGAGCCACGCCCTAGCTTCCTCACAAGCTATACGGGCTCGACGCTCGGCATTGAACTCGAGCCACGCGCTAGCTTTCTCACAAGCTATATGGGCTCGACGCTCGGCAGTGACCTCGAGCCACGCCCTAACTGTCTCACAAGCTATATGGACTCGACGCTCGACATTGACCTCGAGCCACACCCTAGCTTTCACACAAGCAGGAGGGCTCGACGCTCGGCACTGTCCTTGAGCCACACCCTAGCTTTCTCACAAGCAGGAGGCTCGATGTTCGGTAGTGAACTCAAGCCACATCCTAGCTTTCACAAAAGCAGGGGGGCTCGAAGCTCGGCAATGACCTCGAGCCACACCCTAGCTTTCATGCAAGCAGGGGGGCTCGACGCTCGGCAGTGACCTCGAGCCACACCCTAGCTTTCACACAAGCAGGGGGACTCGACGCTCGGCAATGACCTTGAGCCACCGCCTAACTCTCACACAAGCAGGGAGGCTCGACGCTCGACAATGACCTCGTGCCACGCCCTAGCTTCCTCACAAGCTATAAGGGCTCGATGCTGGGCATTGAACTCGAGCCACGCCCTAGCTTTTTCACAAGCCATATGGGTTCGATGCTCGGTAGTGACCTTGAGCCACCTCCTAGCTCTCACACAAGTAGGGGGGCTCGACGCTCGGCAGTGACCTCGAGCCACACCTTCGCTTCCTCACTAGCTCTTCGGCTCGACGCTCGGCAGTGACCTCGAGCCACTTCCTAGCTGTCTCATGAGTAAGGGGGTCGACGCTCGGCACACGAGCTTCAAGGCTCGACCGTCGACGCTCGACCCTCGAACGCCCGTCATGATCTCCAAGCTAATTCCTAGCTCTGTCACAAACCAGGGCTCGATGCTCGACCCCCGACCCTTGGTACTTAACCCTCGGCGTCCCTTTTTCTCCGGGGGATCTCCTTCGTCCAACCCCACTTGCCTCTTCAAAAAACTGCAAATCATATTTGCCAAACACACCGCTCTACTCTTCCTACAGAGACAAACTACTCTTCTACGGCTGCCTTTCACAGCCCTCCAGGAGTGGGGGGCTCCTGATATGGTGTAGATGACGTGGCCCCATCAGGGCTATCAGATCCCCTCAAATTCTGCTCCTCCATGATCATCAGGTCAACCGAAGTCCAACGGGCTTCTGTCAACTCAGGCCCACAGGCAAACGTGTCCGACCCGGACCGTTAGGGTCCCAGACCCGTTTACCCTTGCCTATAAATACCAGACCCCCCCCCCCCCCCCCCCCTCCCCCTTCTTGCCCAAGGTAATAAACTTTCCCCCACCTGAACCCTTGCAACTGTTGCTTTCTCAGTAACTGACCAAATCGTCAGAGGGTCTGTCGTTGGGACTTCTCTTGATGTTTCTAAGCAGTGTGTAGGTACAAAAGACCGAGCCGAGCCTCAAAGATCTGAGCCGAGCTACTAAATCGAAGCTGAGTACCCGGCCTCTACCTCTCTCCTGCTACTCCCTAGCCGGTCCTACAGCCTAGGATCAGATCAATACCAGTACCACATCTTCCGCTATATAAATTATAAGAATTCACACCTGTTGCCTCCACACTCCAAAAGCAAACAGCATCAGTTAACTTCAATGATAATGACATCAAAGTTGAGAGGTACATAAGAAGAAATTTTATAGTTTTAGGCAATTAAAATATGAAAATTTTGTACTAATTAATTAATGTGTTGTTATGTAAAGTCTTTTGGCTTGAAGAGCAAGAAATCGAGCATGTAGTGTCAGAAGAACATATATAGCAGTGATCCTGAAAGGGATCGTTTGGTCCCTCGACCAGTATAGTTCAGCATGTTTTATAAATTTACTTAAGAGAGTGTGAGATTCATGAAAGATGAATTGAGAATTTTTTGTTCTAATGAGCTTTGTTGAACAAATGGTTGTACTGTATCCAAGATGCATGAGGCGAATTTTTCGGTAATTCTGAGTTGAGGCAAATGGAACTACAAAGTACAAGGGGAAAGATTGTTTTTTTCTTGGACTTCACGTAATTAGCATGAAGCTTGATCACATCGACCTTCAGCTCTAAGGCTACATCAGTGCGCTAAGGAAATTGTCCATAGTAATTAAATAGGTCATATATTTTTCCAAGTAACCTTATACTGTCGCATACCCTAGCACAACAATTAATGCATAAATTTTTTATTGCTCCACATTAGATAAACGTACAAACCCAATTTTCATCTATGTTATGGTGCAAGTATACAACTATAATATAATGCATTCAGAAAATAGTACATGCACGTAGCTAATTGCAACATCCACATGCACAATATAGCTAGCACTACTCTTTTTTCAATTTTTTTTCTCTTTTATATATATTAACATATACAATAAATGTGAATCACTTTCTTTCTCTCATATATACAATCAAATAGTGCATGTGCATTTTCTTAATGTACAACTTATTTTCATATGAACAGACGGCTGAATAAGAAGAAGAGAAATGCAGACAAAATTTCACAAGAAATATCAACCAAAAAACATATATAGTATATAGTAAAGAAAGGGCTGATAAAGACTAAAAGATAGAATCCAAAATGGAAGCTATAACGCCTACATTAGCTTATTGTATGGGACTAGGACTAGAATCATAGCCCCCAATAAGCCTAAAAGCTAGCTTTTTGCCCTATTCCCACCACAAACCCCAATGCTATAGCTCAATGCTTTCCCTGTCTCTACTGTTGGCCTTTTCCCCCTCTCTCCCAATCTCTTTGCAAACAAAAACAGTTTGTTGGAAAGAAATATATAAAAGAAAGAGTGGTTTTGGTTCTGGGTTTCAAATATTGTGGGCTTCTTTGTTTGTATGTTGGCCGTGGTTTCTCTAATAGTTTTGCGTGGCCTTGTCACCGCAAAAATATTTTAACAAAAAAATATTTTAAAAAATTAGAAAAAGGAAAATACTGAAATTATTATTTGAACAAAGGGACGCTTGGATATTCTCTATTTGGGTCATTATCAGTGTGTTTATTTGGATTAGTATATACATTGAATCTTAGGTGTCATTCTGTTACTGTTGATGTGGACCCCTAGGCAATCACTTTGCCAATTTCACTAATTATGGAATGCTCAATGTTTTTTTTTTTTTCTCCATTTCTTCAGAATTTTCCTTTTTAGTGTTGGATTAGTACTTTTCATCCGAAATTAGATTGATTAAACTGAACTTAACCAAACAATCAAAATAGTCTGATAAGAGCATGCTATATATTCAAAAATAGATATTTTGAAAAAAAAAAACCCCCTTTGTAGTCGTTGTCTAAATCCCTATTGTTTTGGTTTTGAATAAAAATGAGACGTCTATATTTGACAGCAGAAATGGCATTATGGATATTTTAGAAATCGAAAGATGATTTACCGTCTTAGCATCGGACGGTATATGATATGCCGTCTGAGACCAATTTTTTAATTACGAAATGAGTGGACGGCAAATAATTTAGATTTGAATGATTAAAATAAAATAAAAATTAAAAATCAAAAGATGTTCTTCCGTTTCATGAAGAGAGAGAAAAGTTGGTATTTGTGCATAGGTGTTGGACGGCACATGATGTGCCGTCCTTCACATTTTTTGATTTTTTTGATTTTTTATTTACGGGATGGCAGATCATCTGCTGTCCTTCACACTATTTAATTTTTTTAAAAAAATGCAGATCTTCAAACGGTAAATGATCTTCCGTTTCATTCAAAAGAAAGCTATTTTTGAGTATAGACGGCTGCAACGTTTGAGCTATTTGCTATTTTCAAAATATTCATATACCCATTTTTTAACTTCAAGGACTACAGATGCTCTAAATAGTGACTAAACAGAAGGAATGATTAAACCAGATAATTAACCCATACCGTCTAGGCCTAGTAGCATGGTATTTCACCCGTAAAATATACATTACTTTATAACTATGCTAAACTCATAGAAATAAGTTATACAACGCACGCCGGCGTAATAAACGAATGAGGTTGAACAAAAACTTAATTAATAACCTAAATGCACAGATTAAATGATGTTACATATGATTAACTATTCAACCTTATAGAAGAGAATTTAAAGGAATATATGGTATGTTGTTTGTGTACTTTCTCCATAGAATCTTCAATAAATGAGGGAACTTTCTCTAATTAAATAACTTGTAAACAGAAACAGCTCTCTTAGTTTGTTCCTTTCCTCACCTGCACTTGCATTTGGGGAGTATATATTTATATCTGAGATCTGCTTACAAACAGTATTTGCCATAGTAGTACAAACTATACACTTAAGCAACTTAGGTATAGTAAATAGTATAGTATACAGTACTGCATTGAAGACCGAACTCTTTATTACATATTAATTTTCTCCAGCAGTTAATTTAAGCTCATCACATGCACCATGCACCATGCAAATATACAACTAACAAGTAAACAACTTAAATATTCCTTAATTTAAAAAAGTCATGTAATAACCGTCTCTATCTCTAATATTACTAGTATTATACACGTGCACACGTGCACGTGGAAAAAATTGAAGGGATAATCAAAAGGGTAAAAAAAAATAATTTCCAAACTGATCCACTTTCGGAAATATTTACCAAACTGATCTACTGTCGAAAATATTTACCAAAGTTAGTCCATTGAAGGGATAATGAAAAAGGTAAAAAGAACATAATTTCCAAAATGATCCACTTTCGGAAATATTTACCTAACTGGTCCACTACCGAAAATATTTACCAAAGTTAGTCCACAACCCAACACGTGCGCTGCACGGGTTGGTAGAAGGACAAATTACACTAACCCCTTCTCCCATTATAGTAGTAGAGATAATGGAAGAAGACCTTAGTGTCATTTGTGAATCTTTCAACGCGTGTAATGCACGTATATAACTAATGTGAAGGAGGTTTCAGGTTCGAGTCCTCACTAGGTCAGAGTTTTTATTTTAATTTTTTTTTTATTAAGACGTACATCACACGTGCAACTCCAACTCTCCCAATATACTGTTTATACTTTAAAAAAAATATTAACTTACGCGCATCGGACGTGCAACTCCAACACTTCCATTATACTCTTTATACTTAAAAACGATTCAGACGTGCATCGCACATGTTAAAAACTAGTTTCTATAACTCAAGAACTGAATATTCCTTAAACTCCGAATCTTGGAATCCTGTGTGAGACACCCGCAACTGATCAAAACTGCCGGAAATAATTAGGTTAGGAAAAACGATTTTTTCCGACCATTTTCAAAAAACGCATAGTTTATCCTCAAAAAAGAACCTAGAAATGACCAAGCAGTACTTCCCCACGATTCCAATCTAGAGTATGCTCCTGGTGCGGTAGCAATACCAGAAATAGGGAAGGAGGGGCCCTATTTTGGGAGTGAATGACTAAGAATTTGAATTGCATCGAGCTTTGAAGCAGCTCCTTGGTCTTGTCACCCTTGAATTCATCTATTTGCTTATAGATCTTGTTTGTGCTCCACGAAGAGATGGACCAAGTCAATATTCTAACATTTTGTAGACAAACCAATTTAATTAATATAATCTCAACCATATATTTTAAAATAGGATATATATACTAATTATCTATTTCTAATCAAGTAGTCAGTTAGCATGATATATATCCTTGAAGTTTAAATTTATTTACTATGTAATTATTTATAAAAGTGTCATTAATATAAAATAAAAATTAGTATTATTAAGAATAATTTGAAAAGAGTAGGAGCTTTAGAGAAAGGAAAAAAAAGAGGGGGGGGGGGGGGGGGGGGGGGGGGGGGGGGGGGGGGGGGGGGGGGGCATCGCACTTGCATGTTACTAGTTAATCTACTACTATAATGGGAGAGACGGCCTTAGTGTAAT
This sequence comes from Hemerocallis citrina, assembly GCA_017893485.1. NCBI lineage: Eukaryota > Viridiplantae > Streptophyta > Magnoliopsida > Asparagales > Asphodelaceae > Hemerocallis > Hemerocallis citrina. The sequence continues at coordinate 22,963 of JACEHZ010000698.1, forward strand.
TTGTCCATATCCCAACCCGTGCAACGCACGTGCTGGTAGATTTTTTTTTTGTCTTTTTCATTCCACTCCCCCTCCCCCAAAAATTTTTCCCACGTGCACAGCACGTGTATAATACTAGTAGTATTTTTTTTTGAAATAAAAGTGACACCTGGTCACCTGTTTCATTAATGAACAATTAACAAAACACCGAGTCCAAAATATTACAATCCAAGTAAAAAATGGTCTACAATGTAACTACAAACGAGTACCTAATCAACTGCCAGCAATCCACACAAGACTGGCTCTCAAAATATGAAGACCACCCCTCCGGAACTCGTCGATGGATCCATAACCCTGAAACAAACTACTCCCCATCCATACGGGGCTTCTTCCTCGCCCCTGCCGTACTTGTCCAATCATTAATTCGAGCTAAGATTTGATGAAGCATGATCTGGAAAGTGCAGTTAGTATTACGAAAGCATGCATTGTTTCTATCTAGCCACAGGGTCCACATAGCCGCCGCTACCGTAATATCCCAAACTAATCTACACTCGTTCTTAATGAATCTCGACCTCTACCTCCCCCACACGTCCTGAACACTAGTAGGAACCTCAGACACCCCAACCCCAACCCCATAATTTCCCACGTTAATTTAGCTTTTGGACAGCTCATGAAAATATGAGTAGTGTCCTCCTCCCCAAAATTACATCGTGGACAGCTTGAGTCGATCGGAATATTGCGTTTTCTTAGGTTGACCTTGGATAGGATCGCGTTATTATTCACCAACCAAAGGAACACTTTCACTTTGTTTGGAATTTTGGCCTTCCAAATGACATCTGCGAATGCACTCCTAACCCCCCCCCCCCCCCCCCCCCCCCCCCCCCCCATCGTTTAAAAGTTGATACATAGACCTAACCGAGAACACTTTCGTAGGTTCGAGGCTCCAAGCTCTTTCATCCTCGATTCCTCTTTCATGGTTCATTTTCTCTGCTAGCATGAGTTCAATTCGGTGAATTTGTCTTTGTCCCTCTTGGGATATGTTTCCCTGGAATTGAAGGCAAAGTCTATCCTGTTTCCATACATCCGCCACCAGGACATCCTCGTTTATGGTTTCCTCTACCAGTTTTGGGAATAGCGATTTAATTGTGTTATGTCCCCACCACTTATCCTTCCACAGTCTAGTGCTCTTCCCGTCTCCGAGTATGGAAGTAGTGTTATTGTGGAACAACTCTCCCACCTTCGCAATCCCTTTCCAAAGGTGAGACACCTTTCCATACCTACTTCGCCTTCCAAATCTAATCTTCTTTCGCCTTCTATATAACCTAAAGGAGTTGCACCACCAGGCCTTTCGTCGCTTATTCATTTTCCACCACCACTTGGATAGTAGTGCCTTATTCATATCACGTAGATTCACAACTCCTAGACCTCCAAATTCTTTCTTACGACACACCTTGTCCCATCAAATCAAATTGAGTCCCCTGTTATCTTCTCTTGACCCTTTCCAAAGAAATTTTCTCCTACTTTTATCGATTCTTTGAATAACCCAACTTGGGATCTCATAAATCGACATCGGGTATGTTGGTAAACTACTAAGTACCGAGTTGATTAGAGTCACTTTGCCCCCTAGCGAAAGAAATTTTCCTTTCCATCCCGCAAGTTTTTTCTCAACTTTCTCCACTAATGGCATCCAGTCCTCCTTAAGAAATTTCCCAGGTCTAATGGGCGTTCCTAGATATTTGAGGGGGAGTTCTCCTTTCTCACAACCCAAAGCTGTCGAGATTGCATCCATAGCACCTTCCTGTTCCTTGCATAGGGGAACGACCCCACTCTTATGAAGATTAACCGCCAGTCCTGACCAGAATTCGAAACACCTTAAAACCATTCTTACTGCTATGGTTTCCACCAACTGAGCTGCACCAAACAACAATGTGTCGTCTGCAAACTGTAGGATGGAGAGTGGCTCTGGTATTCCTTTTATTTGGACTCCTTTGATCAGTTGCTCCTCTTTTCCTCTCTTGACCATTTCTGTCAAACCATCTGCCACAATCGTGAAAAGTAACGGGGATAGGGGATCTCCCTACCTTAGCCCTCGATGACACCGAATTTCTTTTCCAGTAGTTCCATTGATAACGATGAACGATTTCCCATTTTGAATGCACATTCTCATCCAATTCCTCCATTTTACACCAAATCCTTTTAGTTCCAGCGCCTCGTCTACACAATCCCACTCCACCGTATCATATGCGTTTTCAAAATCTAATTTTAGCAAAAAACCGTTCACTTTATCTTTATTTCCTCTGAAAATCATCTCATGAGCTGACGCTATGCTATCCATGATATCTCTACCTTTAACGAATCCACTCTGAGTCACGTCAATAATATCCTGTAAATGCGGCGCCAGTCTATTTGCCAGGACTTTTGTAATGATCTTGAAGGACCCATTCAACAGGCTGATTGGTCGAAAATCCGATAACCTAAGCACTTCAGATTTCTTCGGGATTAGGATAACATTTGCGTAGTTTAATCTCTCGACCTGTGCCTCCCTTATGAAGATTTCTTGGAATATATCAGTAAAATCTTTCTTAATAATATTCCGGTATCGTTTGTAGAAAAGGATCGGGAATCCATCTGGTCCCGGTGCTTTATCCTGACCCAGCAGCTTGACTGCTTTGATGATTTCCTCTTCTGAGAATTCATCTTCAATCCCTTCACTTCCATCGATTCTGGAATCACTCCACATGTTTGCTTGTAACTTGCCTCTCTGACTTCTCTTCTTTCCAATAAGGTTTTTAAATCCCTCATCTATATGTTGTCTGATTGCGGACTCTTCCTCTATCCAGACCTCATCAATCAACATCCCCCCAATATTATTGTGTCTTCTTCTCCCATTCGCCACCTTATGAAAAAATGCTGTGTTCGAGTTTCCTTCCTTTAGCCATTGCACCCTTGATCTTTGCCTCCAGTAGCATTCCTCCATCTCTCCAATTCTGTAAAGTTTACCTCTGATTTCCATCAGTTCCTCAAATTCGCCTGTTTCCAAATTTCGTTCCTCCTCAATACGTTCCAGCTGATGACTCCTCTCCCCTAATTTCGCCTTCTTCCTAGAGATCTCTCCAAATTCCTGCTTAGCCCAAATCTTAAGACATTTACGCAGTCGTCTCACCTTGGTATTCCATTTTGATATTGCATCCGTTCGCGCTACCGGGCTCTCCCACGACTGTTGAATGATCTTTGAACAGTTGTCGGACATGGTCCAAGCTTTCTCAAATTTGAAATGAGGCCTTGGCCAATTTCTACTTTCACCGCATTCCATGATGAGCGGGGCGTGATCAGATGTATATCTCGGAATTGTCCTTACTCTCGCAAGTGGGAACAACTCCCCCCATTCTGCCGAAACCAAGATTCTATCTAGCTTCGCGAGGGTCGGACTTGCCTGCATGTCAGTCCAAGTAAATCTCCTATCGGATGCCTGGATTTCTGTGAGATCCAAATCGTTGATAACCCGATTAAAGTTATGTCTATCTCTTTCAGATGGCCCTCTCCCTCTGTGTTCGGCCTGAAATCTAGTAATATTAAAGTCCCCTCCTAGCACCCATGGAGCGTCCCATCTACCCCTAATACCTCTTAACTCTTCCCAGAATTCCCCTATAATGGTCGGATTATATGGACCGTAAATAGACGAGACCATATGCTCCCACCCATCTCTTTTACGTTTAATTTTAATGGTAATCGAGAAATCCCCGACAAAACTATCAACAATGTCAAAGATCGTCGAATCGACTGCAAGAGCAATGCCCCGCGACATTTCTCTTGACAATTTGAACCGCCAGTGGAAATTTCTCAGCGGTCTAATGCACTCAAAGTCTTTATTTTGTGGGTCCACTATCCTAGTTTCTTGAATCCCACAAATTGTAGGCTTCATCTTAGCTAGAGTGTCACCCACTAATCTAACTTTACCCCTCGATCTCATTCCTCTGACATTCCAAAATGCGTATAACATTAAACCCAATCGTAAACACCTCTACCCCCTCGCTACCTCCCCATCCACGGGAAGCTCTAAAACCCTAACCTGTATGCCTCTTTTCTCAACGCATTAACCCTAAGTTGTTGTTCGGCTGAAGTGGACCCCATGTCTATTCCTATCATGCCAGCATAGTAAAGTATCATATTATCGGAAATGAAACTCAAAATTGACAACTCACCTCCGCATGCCGAGGTTAGTTCCTTTGCCTTTGCTGCCGATTGATGAGGTCCTTCTCACTAGGCCCCTTCAAGCTCCACCTGTCCACTGTCTCTTGCTCTTCCTCTTTGTCTCATCAACCCCAGTTCTCGAAGCCTCTAAGCATGACTCCTTGATTATTCCTGACCCTGAAGCTAGCTCATTCACTTGCCTAACCCACCTTTTGTGTTCACTATTAGAGTCGTGGATTCTCGTCCCCTACTCCATAAAGTGCACCTATTATATTATCATCCATGTGCTCGGTCTCATTGTCCCTAACTCTGGCTCCTCTTGTATACCACACTCCGATCCCCCATCTTGTACCTGATTGGAGAGAAGGTGATGCGGTAACAGTGACCTAAGTTTCACGTGGAATGTTTAGATGAAAGTTATCTATAATTATTTTTTAATTCACACAAAAAATAATCAATTATTTATGATAAATTAAGGAATGGAATGAAAACTCTGTACTAGTATATGTTTTTATATTAATTAATTAATGACATTGACAGATAAATTCCATGGCTGTCTGTGAAGTGTGTGCGTGTGTGAGTACGTAATTAATTAACTCAATTTGGCCTTTTTTTATTCTTTTTCTAAATTACATACATGTTGATTTATAATGTATAGATCATTATGCATATACTGCGCAAACCACAACCAAACACAAGAATAATTAAAGATAATCAAGTTTCACACGTGTCATATCAACGTCCAAATTCATTGATTAATTAACAGTGTCATAATTAACAAATTAATATAGAGACCAACATCCAAAATATCCAAACAAACCAGTCTGACAAATATCCAAAATATCCCAAATTCAAAGTATGACATAACTCTCAAAAAAAAAACCAGTCTGACATAACAACAGCAAGGAGGAGGACATAAGAACAACAACCATACAGCAAGGAGGACATAAGAACAGCAAGGAGGACCGCAGATTCATACCCCTCGAGTAGCTTCAGCTCTGATCATCTGCATTTCCTTCATCTTGAAGACCGCTCTGTGAATAAAAAACAATAGTTTAATTGAACAGTAGATCACAATACAGAATATACATATTTTTTGAATTTGCAAAAAGAACTACCTGTGTCTCGAATTATAAGATCAAAGTGCCAACTGCAAATGGAATTGTTAATGATATATACAGAGGTAAAATAATTACATTGCAATGCTAAAAATTCCGTACTTAATTTTGTTTTTAAATATATCTAAAATAACAAAACAAATAAAAATTCAGTATCTAACTTGAAACCTTTATATTCTCCTCTGATTGGGAATATCCACTATCTAAAACAATAAAACAAATGAAAATTCAGTATCTAAGCATATCCTTCATGGATTGTTCAGACAATCCATGAAACTGTCATCGTGGACGGAAACCAAATATAAGAAAAAAAGAAAAATAAGATAGGGCTCATATCAAGTGTATTTTTAGGAAACTGTCATCGTGGAAGGAAACCAAATATATATAGAAGCCAGAAATGGAAACAGAAAGAAGAAAGGTAGAGACTTTGGATACACCAGGCTACCATAGCGGCATTTTCCTCATCTCTCTCTCATCCCTTATTTCCCTTCAGCACACGAACAGAAAGAGACATCAGCAACCATCTTAAGAGCGACAAGAACAACAATAATAATAAATTATTATGAACAAGATGTCTCTATATGGGTTTCCAGTTCTCCACTCGAGCCCACTCTTTCTAATCACAGCCCAATTAAGAACATAGACAACATCCACTAAACAATCCAATCATAGCCCAGTCAAAATTTGCCATCCTGGATCTTAATGAAATACGCTTCATTAACAGTGAAAGAAAATAAGGATGCTAGCAGCATACTTAGTTTGGAAGTGAACCCATTTTGTGTTAAAAAATCATGCCAAAGATGGCAATCAGCTTCATTAACAGTATCTGAAAATGAAAATTTCCATTAACTGAGCTTATATGTTGCTCTACTAATTCACTGTGCCCAACTAAATCTAAAACCCAATTGTTGTGCGTATCCGGAGGATTTTGGCATACGTACCTATAGCATCCTCAGTTCACAGTAAACCCGTTTTGGTCAAAAAAACATGCCAAGATCACAATCAGATGCATGAAAATAAGCTTCACTATCAACAAAAGAAGAACTGAGGATGCTATGCAGCATACTTAGTTTGGAAGTGAACCCATTTTGTGTTAAACAATCAGGTTACATTGACAGTGCCCGAAAAAGAAAATTTCTCCATTATCTGAGCTTATATGTTGCTCTACTACTTTTTCAGCCCAACTATATCGCAAAACCCAAGTGTGGTGCATATCCGGCCGGAGAATTTTGGCATACGTACCTATACAATATCCTCAGTTCACAGTGAACCCATTTTTGGTATAAAAACATACATGCCAAGAAGACAATCAGGTGCTTGAAATGAACTTCACTAACAGTTAGTGAAAATGGGACCATAAAATAGCTTAAGAAGACCATCAGGTTTGTGAAGTAAGCTTCACTAACAGTGATAGAAACTGGGGATGCTATGCAGCATACTCATTTTGGAAGTGAACCCATTGTGTTAAAAAAACCATGCCAAAGATTGCAATCAGGTTACATTGACAGTGCCCGAAAAAGAAAATTTCTCCATTATCTGAGCTTATATGTTACTCTACTACTTTTTTAGCCCAACTATATCGCAAAACCCAAGTGTGGTGCATATCCGGCCGGAGAATTTTGGCATACGTACCTATACAATATCCTCAGTTCACAGTGAACCCATTTTCGGTGTAAAAACATACATGCCAAGAAGACAATCAGGTGCTTGAAATGAGCTTCACTAACAGTTAGTGAAAATGGGACCATAAAATAGCTTAAGAAGACCATCAGGTTTGTGAAGTAAGCTTCACTAACAGTGAAAGAAACTAGGGATGCTATGCAGCATACTCATTTTGGAAGTGAACCCATTTTGTGTTAAAAAAACCGGTTACATTGACAGTATTTGAAAATGAAAATTTCTCCATCATCTGATGACCACAGTGAACCCATTTTTGGTATAAAAACATACATGCCAAGAAGACAATCAGGTGCTTGAAATGAACTTCACTAACAGTTAGTGAAAATGGGACCATAAAATAGCTTAAGAAGACCATCAGGTTTGTGAAGTAAGCTTCACTAACAGTGAAAGAAACTGGGGATGCTATGCAGCATACTCATTTTGGAAGTGAACCCATTGTGTTAAAAAAACCATGCCAAAGATTGCAATCAGGTTACATTGACAGTGCCCGAAAAAGAAAATTTCTCCATTATCTGAGCTTATATGTTGCTCTACTACTTTTTTAGCCCAACTATATCGCAAAACCCAAGTGTGGTGCATATCCGGCGGGAGAATTTTGGCATACGTACCTATACAATATCCTCAGTTCACAGTGAACCCATTTTCGGTGTAAAAACATACATGCCAAGAAGACAATCAGGTGCTTGAAATGAGCTTCACTAACAGTTAGTGAAAATGGGACCATAAAATAGCTTAAGAAGACCATCAGGTTTGTGAAGTAAGCTTCACTAACAGTGAAAGAAACTGGGGATGCTATGCAGCATACTCATTTTGGAAGTGAACCCATTTTGTGTTAAAAAAACCGGTTACATTGACAGTATTTGAAAATGAAAATTTCTCCATCATCTGATGACCACAGTGAACCCATTTTTGGTATAAAAACTTACATGCCAAGAAGACAATCAGGTGCTTGAAATGAACTTCACTAACAGTTAGTGAAAATGGGACCATAAAATAGCTTAAGAAGACCATCAGGTTTGTGAAGTAAGCTTCACTAACAGTGATAGAAACTGGGGATGCTATGCAGCATACTCATTTTGGAAGTGAACCCATTGTGTTAAAAAAACCATGCCAAAGATTGCAATCAGGTTACATTGACAGTGCCCGAAAAAGAAAATTTCTCCATTATCTGAGCTTATATGTTGCTCTACTACTTTTTTAGCCCAACTATATCGCAAAACCCAAGTGTGGTGCATATCCGGCCGGAGAATTTTGGCATACGTACCTATACAATATCCTCAGTTCACAGTGAACCCATTTTCGGTGTAAAAACATACATGCCAAGAAGACAATCAGGTGCTTGAAATGAGCTTCACTAACAGTTAGTGAAAATGGGACCATAAAATAGCTTAAGAAGACCATCAGGTTTGTGAAGTAAGCTTCACTAACAGTGAAAGAAACTGGGGATGCTATGCAGCATACTCATTTTGGAAGTGAACCCATTTTGTGTTAAAAAAACCGGTTACATTGACAGTATTTGAAAATGAAAATTTCTCCATCATCTGATGACCACAGTGAACCCATTTTTGGTATAAAAACATACATGCCAAGAAGACAATCAGGTGCTTGAAATGAACTTCACTAACAGTTAGTGAAAATGGGACCATAAAATAGCTTAAGAAGACCATCAGGTTTGTGAAGTAAGCTTCACTAACAGTGATAGAAACTGGGGATGCTATGCAGCATACTCATTTTGGAAGTGAACCCATTGTGTTAAAAAAACCATGCCAAAGATTGCAATCAGGTTACATTGACAGTGCCCGAAAAAGAAAATTTCTCCATTATCTGAGCTTATATGTTGCTCTACTACTTTTTTAGCCCAACTATATCGCAAAACCCAAGTGTGGTGCATATCCGGCCGGAGAATTTTGGCATACGTACCTATACAATATCCTCAGTTCACAGTGAACCCATTTTCGGTGTAAAAACATACATGCCAAGAAGACAATCAGGTGCTTGAAATGAGCTTCACTAACAGTTAGTGAAAATGGGACCATAAAATAGCTTAAGAAGACCATCAGGTTTGTGAAGTAAGCTTCACTAACAGTGAAAGAAACTGGGGATGCTATGCAGCATACTCATTTTGGAAGTGAACCCATTTTGTGTTAAAAAACCCGGTTACATTGACAGTATTTGAAAATGAAAATTTCTCCATCATCTGATGACCACAGTGAACCCATTTTTGGTTTAAAAACCTACATGCCAAGAAGACAATCAGGTGCTTTAAATGAACTTCACTAACAGTTAGTGAAAATGGGACCATAAAATAGCTTAAGAAGACCATCAGGTTTGTGAAGTAAGCTTCACTAACAGTGATAGAAACTGGGGATGCTATGCAGCATACTCATTTTGGAAGTGAACCCATTGTGTTAAAAAAACCATGCCAAAGATTGCAATCAGGTTACATTGACAGTGCCCGAAAAAGAAAATTTCTCCATTATCTGAGCTTATATGTTGCTCTACTACTTTTTTAGCCCAACTATATCGCAAAACCCAAGTGTGGTGCATATCCGGCTGGAGAATTTTGGCATACGTACCTATACAATATCCTCAGTTCACAGTGAACCCATTTTCGGTGTAAAAACATACATGCCAAGAAGACAATCAGGTGCTTGAAATGAGCTTCACTAACAGTTAGTGAAAATGGGACCATAAAATAGCTTAAGAAAACCATCAGGTTTGTGAAGTAAGCTTCACTAACAGTGAAAGAAACTGGGGATGCTATGCAGCATACTCATTTTGGAAGTGAACCCATTTTGTGTTAAAAAAACCGGTTACATTGACAGTATTTGAAAATGAAAATTTCTCCATCATCTGATGACCACAGTGAACCCATTTTTGGTATAAAAACATACATGCCAAGAAGACAATCAGGTGCTTGAAATGAACTTCACTAACAGTTAGTGAAAATGGGACCATAAAATAGCTTAAGAAGACCATCAGGTTTGTGAAGTAAGCTTCACTAACAGTGAAAGAAACTGGGGATGCTATGCAGCATACTCATATTGGAAGTGAACCCATTTTGTGTTAAAAAAACCATGCCAAAGATTGCAATCAGGTTACATTGACAGTGCCCGAAAAAGAAAATTTCTCCATTATCTGAGCTTATATGTTGCTCTACTACTTTTTTAGCCCAACTATACCGCAAAACCCAAGTGTGGTGCATATCCGGCCGGAGGATTTTGGCATACGTACCTATATACCATCCTCAGTTCATGGAAGAAAAATACGAATAGGGCTCATAGCAAGTGTAGTTTTAACTGGAATTGTCATCGTGGAAGGAAACCAAATATAGAAGCCAGAAAGAGGAATGGTAGAGAATGAGGATACACCAGGCTAACATAGCGGCATTTTCCTCATCTCTCTCTCACCCCTTCTTTCCCTTCTCCACTCCAACTCGTCTCTTTCTAATCACAGCCCAATTAAGAACAATTGTTCACAGTCATTGTTAAAGAAACATATATGCTCAGATTATGAAAAATTTATATGCTCAGATTATGGAAATTTTCAGTCACTGTTAAAAAAACTAAGTAGGCTGCATAGCATCCCCAGTTTCTTTCACTGTTAGTGAAGCTTGTTTGGAAAATTGTTCACTCAAACATGCCCCTTGTTTCTGAACTCAAACATGACATTAATAAACATCTTTTCTAATAATGGCTACACTTGTGGAAGCTCTCTCTAAGCCTCAATTCTTCAAGGTTTTGTTGCCTACTTCTTTACAGAAGTTGGTACTCCATTCTCCTCTCTTTAAAGAAGAATAGAGTACCAGTTTCTGTAAAGAAGTAGGCAACAAAATCTTGAAGAATTGAGGCTTAGAGAGAGCTTCCACAAGTGTAGCCATTATTAGAAAAGATGTTTATTAATGTGATGTTTGAGTTCAGATACAAGGGGCATGTTTGAGTGAACAATTGGGTTTTGAATGGAGATTGTAGTCATAGATCAATTCTTCATGGAAGAAAAATACGAATAGGGCTCATAGCAAGTGTAGTTTTAACTGGAATTGTCATCGTGGAAGGAAACCAAATATAGAAGCCAGAAAGAAGAATGGTAGAGAATGAGGATACACCAGGCTAACATAGCGGCATTTTCCTCATCTCTCTCTCATCCCTTCTTTCCCTTCAGCACACGAACACATAGAGACATCAGCAACAACAGCAAGAGCGACAAGAACAACAACAATAATAAATTATTATGAACAAGATGTCTCTATATGGGTTTCCAGATCTCCACTCCAACTCGTCTCTTTCTAATCACAGCCCAATTAAGAACAATTGTTCACAGTCACTGTTAAAGAAACATATATGCTCAGATTATGAAAAATTTTCATTTTCAGATACTGTTAAAGAAGCTGATTTCATGCATCTGATTGCAATCTTTGGCATGGTTTTTTTAACACAAAATGGGACTACTTCCAAACTAAGTATGCTGCATAGCATCCCCAGTTTCTTTCACTGTTAGTGAAGCTTATTTCACAATCCTGATGGTCTTCTTAAGCTATTTTATGGTCCCATTTTCACCTCCTCCAAATCAGTACAATGTCATCTATACCAGGTTATGTGCCAAAATGGGGTTGGGCATACGATGCAAGGCCGACAAGTATTAGTTGTTTGTGAGTATGCAATAGGATGCAGCTATGAACATGGGCTCATATCAAGTGTAGTATTACGGACTGTCATCGTGGAAGGAAACCAATTTAATATAGAAGCCATATATGGAGCCAGAAAGAGGGATGGTAGAGAATGAGGATACACCAGGCTAACATAGCGGCATTTTCCTCATCTCTCTCTCATCCTTTCATTCTCTTCAACACACGCACACAAAGAGACATCAGCAACAACAGCAAGAGGGGGTTGGTCCAACAATAAGTGTAGATTATAATAAACGAGATGTCTCTATTTTGGGTTTCCAGATCTCCACTCCAGCCCTTTCTTTCTAATCACAGCCCACTTAAGAAACATAGACGAAATGCTTATAGACGACAGCCACAATGCAGACTCACAAACACTAGTACGTGTCTTTCATGCATTCAAGTAACATAATCTCTTTAAAAATACCAATTTTAAGACTTACCGATATTTTTTTACAGTGGGCGGCGTGCTACCCTCACTCTCATATGTTTGCCTGCCACTATTATGTAGTGGCTGCTCATCCCCATGGCTCTCGTTGCCATCATTTATATTTACCCTCTTTCCACGCCTCGGCATGATGTACCTGTCAAGGATTCGATAACTTGGTTCAAATGATAATTTGATTCAAATGACAACGATAGTTTGGTTCAAATGACACTAAGCATAGTTTAATGTAAATAATACCAAGCAGTAGAAAATAGAAAGATAATTAAACCAGTGTATTAAATTCACAATGAACATATTCGAAATTACAGACATAATATTACAACAAGATTTAAGACATAAAATTACAGACATATAATAAACTTGCATAAAAAATCATGTAAACTACAATACGACATCTTCCAGTACATCGCCCTCTTCTCCATCCTTGCGGAGCCAAGTCCCGCAAATTCCAACATCGGTTGTGTTTACATCAAACACAGGAAACTCAGAAGCAATGTAACTGTTCATGTCTTCACCGTCTTCATCGTCTGAAGTATCGCCCAGTTGGAATACATCTCTTGGTTGCATAGGGATAGCCACATACGATTTTGGCAAGGTTGGATCTGCAATGTGGAACACTTGTTGCACTTGGGATGGAAACACAAATGGCTCATGGCTAATGTGTGTACCGATGTGAATCAATTTTGAGAAGTTTACAACTGTGAAGCCAAGCTTGTCCTTGTTGTTAGCAAAATTCCTATCAAACTCAGCCCAATCCCCACGAAATAAGACAACACGGAAATGGCCAAAATAATTCAACTCAATGATATCCGTGAGCACTCCATAGTAGTCGAGATCCCCATCTACAGGCCTCGTGTCCGATTTGGAAGCATAACTTCTAGTCTTAGACGTCACTACCATTCCACTATTTTGAGACTTCAAATTAGATTCACGATCCTTAGTACGAAATCTAAAACCATTGAATATGTATCCTCTGTATCTTTTGGCCATCTGATAGGGACCTTTGGCAAGTACTTGTATTTCAGATGACGCACCTTCAGGACCCAAAGAATGTACCTATTAATTTTGCGCAAATCGTATCAACACCATAGAAAATGTAGATATAATAAAGATTAACTTGCATAACTGTAATTCACCTACATGAGATTCAAACCACTTATGAAATTTTTCATTCATCAGCTTGTTTTGTTCACGTGGTGGTAGTCTTCTTGGTCTAGCCCTTCGTTTGATGTCCCTGACAAATTCGCTAAAAAACAAGCAATTGAAATTAGGAATAACAAAAGTATCAAAAATATCGAACTTTGGCATGTTTTCACTGTATTCGATTTACATTTAAAAGTAACTTACTTTCGAAATGGTTCCACTGATGCATGATGGTCTAGCACATATCGATGTGCCTGTTCCCACGCTAAGCTATCGAGCTCAAATGCATCAACTTTACCAATAGTGGTGCCAGCGGTATCAAAAAGATATTGTGCACCATCAAGGTTGGAAATGTCTGGATTTCTACGTGGTCTACTGGAAGATGTCTCCACACCAGGCAAATACCTGGAAAAAAAATGTGAGCACTCCTCTGATAGATATCCCTGGGCTATTGACCCTTCAGGATATGCTCTATTTTTCACATAACCCTTTAGTCGGTATAGGTACCTGAACATGTACAATTAATAAACTAGAGCGGTTTAGGGGATTAAAAGAAATGAGCTTTTGAAAATTCAATTTCGTAAGATGAACGAATTATTTTACCTCTCAATGGGGTACATCTACCGATAGTGAACAGGACCACCGATTCTGGCTTCACCAGCAAGGTGGATTATCAAGTGAATCATAATAGTGAAAAACGATGGAGGAAATATCATCTCCATTTTACTAAGTGTCAATGCCGCCTGCTGCTCCAATTGGTCCAGATCTTCAACACGAAGCATTCTTGAGCAAATACCTTTATATATGCTACAAAGATCTTTCAGGACAGTAGTGACTTGCTCACACATTGAAGACCTTAGGGCCACAGGAAGGAGATCCTGCATTAGGATGTGGTAGTCGTGTGACTTTAGCCCCTGAAGCCTCTTCTCTTTAAAGTTGACACATTTTGCCATGTTAGAAGAATAGCTATCGGGGACTTTCAGTTCAAGTAGTACTTTGCAAAACAACTCCAACTCCGATTTTGACATTGAATAGATTGCAGGAGGTAGGAGCACTTTCCCGTTCGGCAATTCTTCTGGGTGCAACTCATGTCGGATGCCCATTGACTTCAAATCAAGTCGGCTCTTGAGATTGTCCTTTGTCTTCCGATCATCTCCCATAACTATTCCTATACAATTCTCCCCTATATTTTTGCCGATATGCATCACATCTAAATTATGTCTCAGTAAGTTGAATTCCCAATACGGCAACTTGAAGAAAATACTCTTCTTCTTCCATGCACCTAAACTCGTCAAGTTTTGATCCTCATCCTCGCCATATAGATCGGTCTCCTCATCTTGCTCCGGCCTTGCCCTTTTCTTGCCCTTTGTCCTGACTTCTGGTTCCTTTCCATATTTGAATTGATGACCATCTACCCGCCTCAAAATATCTGAACCAGAGGAAGACCCAGGAGCATGTTCCCACTCGTCGGTGCCATCAAATGTCGCTGTCTCTGCCCGAAATATATGTGTGTCAGGCAACCATCTCCTATGACCCATATAGCAAAACTTTCTGCCATTGTACAACCACCTTGAACTAGTTTGGTCAGCACAACATGGACATGCATAACGTCCTTTAGTACTATATCCAGATAAATTTGCATATGCTGGAAAATCATTGATTGTCCAAGACAACACGGCACGAAGAGAAAATGTTTCTTTAGCCACAGCATCATAGGTTGGAACACCCGCCCACAATTTCTGAAGTTCATCTATTAACGGTTGTAGGTACACATCTATATCATTTCCAGGACCTTTCGGTCCAGGAACTATCATGGACAAAATAAATGAGGACTGCTTCATGCATTTCCAAGGCGGCAAATTGTATGGTATCAACACAACCGGCCATATGCTGTATGTACTACTCATTTGCCTGAAAGGGTTGAAACCATCACTAGCTAGTCCAAGTCTCACATTTCGAGGATCTTCCGCAAAATCAGGATATCTTTCATCAAATCTTTTCCAAGATTGAGAATCAGCAGGATGTCTAAGAATCCCATCATTAGTGCGGCCTTCAGCATACCATTTCATATCAGAAGAAGTTTTCGTGGACATAAACAACCTTTGTAACCTAGGGATCAGAGGAAAGTAACGCAATGTTTTGGCAGGCTTCTTTTTCCTACTTCGCTTAGTAGATCCACTGGCTCCCTCGTCTTGATTTGGTCTTTCTTTCCATTTCGAAGAACCACACACTTCGCAATTCTCCAGACTTTTCTTACCACTCGTGAAAAGCATACAGTCATTTGGACATGCTGCTATCTTCTCATATCCTAGATCGAGAGAACTTAGGAATTTTTTGATTTTATAGGCTGAGTTTGGAATACAGATTTCAGGAAATGCTTCATTCAACAATTCAAGTAGCATAGTGAAGGACTTAGCAGACCACCCGTTTAAACATTTAATCTGAAATAGTCTGACAATGAATGAGAACTTAGAAAATTTGGTGCAGTCGCGGTACAACGGGATACTAGCATCTTCAAGTAACTTAGCGAAGGATTCTTGCTGCTTATTATTTTCATGGGTGGGGCCAGACATTTCCTCGTCCACCCCACCACCAATCTGGTTTGTTTCTATTGACTCATTGTGAACTTCGGTTGTTGGGTCATTGGTGTGGAAAGGAACATTATGAATCCCCATGGCATCTTGTAACAAAGCATGCATCTCATCGGGAACGCTTAAGTCTTCGTTCACTAAGGGCTCAGCCTCATTTTCTAATACAACCGGACGAACAGAAGCTGCCGTATGATCCTCTCCATGACAAAATCACCTTGTGTACCCTTGAAGAAAACCGTTGACAACCAAGTGTGTATGTACTACGTCACATGTCCTCAGCATACAATTTGTACAGCGAAGGCATGGACAAAGGATTAGGTTGGGATCACGGGAATGTCGTTTGGCAAAGATAATAAAATCTTTAATACCATCACGGTACTCCTTGGATAATCGTGGTTTACTAATCCAACTTCTATCCATTATATCAATAGCACACAGTCTGAAATTAAAATTTGATATATTAAATAGTAATAACAGTAAAAGGCATTTTGTATATTAAATTTCACCTATTTGAAAATCATCCCTAGCTGCAAATAAATAAACGATATAATCTTTAACTGTAAAATAAAGAAATTGTGGCTCCAAAAAATGTACAAAAAAAAACTACTTCTTAACACAATCTACTCTATTCACCAAACCCTAAACGACCTTTTGTGGAAATGATCACAACCACCTTAGACGGTATTTTATCGCACACCCTGTGTTTGAGCATAAAAAAAATCGACTATAGTCTCCCCTGTATTTGGCTTTCCGTTCAAAGAGATGATGATGGTAAAGGGTATTTTGCTGATGAAGAGGAATCGGCCGAATAATGAGCGCGTCGTGCTGTAACTACGGTAACAAGAAGATCTGATGACTCATGAACTATTCTGTTCATGACTACTAATAATCACTTATCTCATAATAATAATAATAATAATAATAATACTAAACAAAAGAAACAATAAAAGAAAAATTAAAATGTCTAGTATGTAAGCATATATTTTGCAGACTGAACCAATTGTTGTACATAGCCGGAGGATTTTGGCATAGAGCTATAGCATCCTCAGTTCACAGTGAACCCAGTTTGGTCAAAAAAACATGCCAAAATGACAATAAGATGCATGGGATAAGCCTCAATTAATTAACAGTGAAAGAAACTGGGGATGCTATGCAACATACTTAGTTACGAAGTGAACCCATTTTGTTAAAAAACCATGCCAAGGATTCCAGTCAGGTTACTTTAACAGTATCTGAAAATGAAAAATTTCCCATTATTTGAGCTTATATGTTGATCTACTACTTCTTCATCCCAACTAAATCTAAAACCCAATTGTAGCCGCATATCCGGCCGGAGGATTTTGGCATACGTACCTATACCATCCTCAGTTCACAGTGAACCCATTTTGGTTAAAAAAACATGCCAAGATGACAATCAGATGCATGAAAATAAGCTTCACTAACAACAAAAAAAGAAAATGGGGATGCTAGCAGCATACTTAGATTGGAAGTTAACCCATTTTCGTATAAAAAACCATGCCAAAGATTGACAATCAGGTTACTTTAACAGTATTTGAAAATGATAAATTTTCCATTATCAGAGCTTATATGTTGCTATACTACTTCTTCAACCCAACTAAATCTAAAACCCAATTGTTGTGCGTATCCGAAGGATTTTGGCATACGTACCTATAGCATCCTCAGTTCACTTAGTCTGGAAGTGAACCTATAGAAACTGGGGATGCTATGCATGCAGCATACTTAGTTTGGAAGTGAACACATTTTGTGTTAAAAAACCATGCCAAAGATTGCAATCAGGTTACTTTAACGGTATCTGAAAATGAAAATTTCCCATTATCTGAGCTTATATGTTGCTCTACTACTTCTTTAGCCCAACTAAATCTAAAATCCAATTGTTGTGCATATCCGGCCGGAGGATTTTGACATACGTACCTATAGCATCCTCAGTTCACAGTGAACCCATTTTGGGTAAAAAAACATGCATGCCAAGAAGACAATCAGATGCATGAAATCAGCTTCATTAACAGTGAAAGAAAACGGGTATGCTATGCAGCATACTTAGTTTGGAAGTGAACCCATTTTGTGTTAAAAAACCATGCCAAAGATTGCAATCAGGTTACTTTAATAGTATCTGAAAATGAAAATTTCCCATTAACTGAGCTTACATGTTGCTCTACTAATTCACTGTGCCCAACTAAATCTAAAACCCAAGTGTGGTGCATATCCGGCCAGAGAATTTTGGCATACGTACCTATACAATATCCTCAGTTCACAGTGAACCCATTTTGGGTAAAAAAACAAACATGCCATGAAGACAATCAGATGCATGAAATCAGCTTCATTAACAGTAAAAGAAGATGAAAATTTCCATTATCTAAGCATATATTTTTCTATTAATTCTTCATCTCAACTAAACCGTTCATGCTAAGGAAATCGAAATGAATAAACTGAAAAAAGCTGCCTTTTTTGGAAAATAAGGGAAATCAAGAGATCATACCGAAGAGAGAGGGAGGGAGCGGGGCGACGAGGGCGGGGGCGTAGGAGAGAGAGAGAGAGGGGGCGACCGTCGATCCACCTCCAGATCGAGAGAGGGAAGAAGGAAATCGAAAAGGACGAAGGGAATCGAATGGTCGAAGGCCGTCGAAGAGGACGAAGCGGGGGAGGCAAACGCCCGGGAAATAGAGCGAGGAAGGAGGGAAACGAAGCGCCTCTTTTCCCTTTTTTTTTTTGGGTAATGGGTAAATGGCGAGCGAAAGATTAGGGTTCGCGGGTTTTATTCCCAGTTATTCACCGGCGTTTTAATTGGAAACGCCGGTGAATGTGCCCGTATATTCGCCGGCGTTTATAATAAAAAACGCCGGTGAATAATAAACTTCACCGGCGTGTTTAGGTAAAACGCCGGTGAATACTAACATTCGCCGGCGTTTTAAATCGACCACCGGTGTATGACAATCCCATCTGGCGCCCAATTCCTACTCGCTCCCTACCCCGGCGCTACTAGTAAAACGCCGGGGAATAATCGCCGGTAAAAGCAGTATCTTTTGTAGTGGAAACTCAAAATTGACAACTCACCTCCGCATGCCGAGGTTAGTTCCTTTGCCTTTGCTGCCGATTTGATGAGGTCCTCTTCACTAGGCCCCTTCAAGCTCCACCTGTCCAACTGTCTCTTGCTCTTCCTCTTTGTCTCATCAACCCCAGTTCTCGAAGCCTCTAAGCATGACTCCTTGATTATTCCTGACCCTGAAGCTAGCTCATTCACTTGCCTAACCCACCTTTTGTGTTCACTATTAGAGTCGTGATTCTCGTCCCCTACTCCATAAAGTGCACCTATTATATTATCATCCATGTGCTCGGTCTCATTGTCCCCTAACTCTGGCTCCTCTTGTATACCACACTCCGATCCCCCATCTTGTACCTGATTGGAGAGAAGGTGATGCGGTAACAGTGACCTAAGTTTCACGTGGAATGTTTAGATGCAAGTTATCTATAATTATTTTTTAATTCACACAAAAAATAATCAATTATTTATGATAAATAAGGAATGGAATGAAAACTCTGTACTAGTATAATGTTTTTATATTAATTAATTAATGACATTGACAGATAAATTCCATGGCTGTCTGTGAAGTGTGTGCGTGTGTGAGTACGTAATTAATTAACTCAATTTGGCTTTTTTTATTCTTTTTCTAAATTACATACATGTTGATTTATAATGTATAGATCATTATGCATTATGTTGGATTGTGATGGCTTTATGCATTATGTGTTACTAGTATTATACACGTGCGTTACACGTGGAAAAATGGGAAGGAGAATGAAAAGGACGAAAAAAATCTAGTACTATACACGTGCATTGCACGTGAAAAAAATGGAGGGGGAATGAAAAGGACAAAAAAAAAATAAATACCTACACGTGCGCTGCACGTGTTGACAAATGACACTAACCCCTTCTCCCATTATAATATTAGGAAAAATGGAGGGGGAATGAAAAGGACAAAAAAAAAAAAAAATACCAACACGTGCGCTGAACGTGTTGACAAAATGACACAATGACAAATGACACTAAGCCCTTCTCCCATTATAATATTAGAGATTAGAGATGTTACTTTCTTTTTTTGGTTATATTTTGAAGCTAGGTTTTGTTTTTCATCTAGTTTGAACTATGCGAGAAATGTAATATTTTGCTTGTCTGTATTTCCTTAACTATTCATTAATGAAATAGGATCACTTTTCTTCAAAATAAAATAAATAAAATAAATAAATAAATGTATAGATCATTGCTTGCAGATCGAGTGAATGATAGATATCTTTCCTGCTGAGTAGACGAAATTAAGTTATTCACATCAATTTATTAATTTATATACTAAGTACAAGCAAACATTGCCATACATTTTTTTTTTTTTTAAACACTTGTTTAAGCGACAATATATGAGTTCATTTTCAGCATTCAGGTATAACATGAAACTGGATGGATCATGGTAGAATTTGCATGATTGCAACTGGTTAATAATAAATTTTCTCGCTAATAATATAACAAATTCATCATCCGTTTTGGCATATGTGATAATAATAATCAAGCAAAATGCATCAAAAGAAAAAATGCACCATTAGCGATCAAGCAATTATAATATAAAAATAAGAAAATCATTTACGCATATATATACATGTTAATTAACTATTATGACATACTACACAGATACAATGTTGGAACTGATCTTGATTGATCAATTCATAAGATCTACAAATTTAGATTTGATGGGGACTAATCCAAACCACTAGCGATCTTCAAAGGCGACATGGATGAGTATATATATATATATCGTACTAATTAATTTTTTTCAGTACAAAAGACAGATCGAGCTAAGATGATCGAATTGCATCAACTCGACTACATAATTATATATCTTTTCCGGACCACAACTATTATTTAATGCGTGTTTTCTGAACATTAATCAAATGCACTAAACAGAATAGTAGAAACATGTGTATACAGTTGTATACACATATAACTACAAGCAAAAACAATTGGCATGAATGCTAAATTGCTGAAATGTATGACCATAGCAAATTGCTCACCAAACATTTATGTTATAGCAGAGCTTGGGCATCATGTTTCTGGGTGTACCTTTTATGTATTTCTTAAGTTAATATATTATGTGTGTTTTTTTTCCTACAGTTATTTTAGTTTAATTTTTTTTTTTTTTTTTTTCTTGTTTCATGTTTAATCATGACCTTGCGATAGTTTGGTGAAGTTGGCATTGTATTCAACTTCACTAACCACCAATTACTCAACTATATTTAATTCATTCCTCCAAAAAAAAAAAAAAAAAAAAAAAAAAAAAAAATCCATTTCCATTATTCAAATCTGTTGTAGCAGCTTATATAAGCAAGTTAAAGACGATCAAGGCAAACCAGCATTTTAATTTCTACATCCCAACTTCACATTTATCAAAATTTCTTTTTTGACGTGAACGGATAGAGTCTAAAAGACTCCAGCCACAATTTATCAAAATTTCTTAAATGCCGAATTCTTTCATTAGAGTCAAATTAACATCATCGATCTATTTTCCTCCTTATAAAGAACAGAGAAAATAAATTATAACAATACTGAGAGCATCCACAGTTATTTGTGGTAAAAATGGCAAAATGACAAAATAGAATCTGACGATTTTCATTGTTTGTTCCAGTCGTTAAATGCAAAATATAGCAATTTCGTACACAAAATTGAATGGACGAAACACAATGTTTCATTTGTCTAAATTCGTTTAATTTTTTTAAAAGGTTTTTCAATGTGTAAGACCCACGGTGAGATGAAACATGATGTTTTGTCCCACGGTTCATGTTTCGTCCCACCCATTTTGCCACTTATCTAACTAATTATAAACGGTTGCCATTTCCCCCTTCATGCCATTAAAAACGGCTGCAAGATCTGGCGAAAGAATAGATTCTCTAACTTCCACGCCTTGAAAAAGTATTTTCTGTCCACTGTTCACTCAATTGAACCTGGCCGTATTTTCGACTCATGTCGTCACGGAAGGAGCTAGTGAGTGTAAACGAGAGTTTAACTCTCTCCTTCATTAAGAACATATCAAATGGGCTCATAGGGCTAAAATTAAATGGTTGCATGGCAGTGATAGGAACACCTCTTTCTTTTATAACTTTACTTCTCATAGTCAAGATGTAATCGTATCTCCTCCATTATTGAAGATAATGTCGAATTAAGCACCAACGCTGAATTTTATTCAACTTTCCTTTCTTTCATGGGATCTGTTGAGGATCGTTTCATTTACCTTGATTGGAATTATCTTTATGGAGATGAGCAACATGACTTATCGTGCCTTGATTCTCCTTTTACTCTTGAGGATATTAAGATTGCAGTCTTCTCCTCTCGTAGTGACTATACTCCTAGACTTGATGGGTTCCCTGCCTTTTTCTTCCAAAATTTTGTGACTGACTTAAAGATGACCTAGTCATCATGTTTACTGACCTTTACAACGGTCATTTCGCTTTTGATAGGATTAACTGTGCCCACATTGTCCTCAAATGATGGAAGCTAACAAAGTTTCCGCCTTCAGGCCTATTAGTCTCATTAACTCTCTTTTTAAGGTCATTATGAAAGTTCTCTATAATCGTTTGAAATCGACTATTTCTCATTTGATTGATCTAGCTCAATCTGGTTTTATTAAAGACAGATTTATATTAGACAGTGTTGCTTATGCTTAAGAAATTATTTCGGGCTGACACAAATCTAATACCGAAGGGATTCTCCTTAAATTAGACTTTGAGAGAGCCTATGACGAAGTCAATTAGGAGTTTCTATTTGAGATTTTATTTCATCGTGGGTTTGGTTCGAGGTGGATCTCTTGGATTAAATTTCGTCTCTTCGCCGAAATCTCCTCCATCATTATTAATGGTATCAAAGGGAAAAAATTCAAATGTAAGAGGGGTCTGCGTCAAGGAGACCCTATTTCCTCTCTCCTATTCTCTCTTGTGGCGGATGTTTTCAGCAAATTGCTCCATAGAGTATAGGAGGCCAACATTATTGAAGGATTAGGTGGTTTCCCAGGGTTTAAAGGTGTGCTCAATCTCCAATATGCGAATGACACTATCCTTTTTGCTAAACCCAACAAACCTACCCTTCACAACCTTAAGCTTCGTCTATATATTTTCGAAAAGGCTTCCGGTTTTTCTATTAATTTCAGCAAAACTTCGGTCCTTTGGCTTGATGGATCCGACAATCGTCAAACTGAGATTGCACACTTTTTAAACTATGCTTCAACCTCTTTCCCTATTTCTTACCTTGGTATACCTTTAATATATGGTAAGCTCCATAAGGATGATTGGATTCCGATGATTGATAAGGTCGAATCCAGACTCAATGTCTGGACTGGTCGTCAGCTTTCGAGAGGTGGTAGATTAGGGTTGGTTAATTTGGTACTCTCTTCTATCCCCTTGTATATGATGTCCTTTTCCTACGTTCCTACCTGGGTTATCTAGCGGATTGACAAGATTAGGAGAAACTTCTTCGGATCTGGTTCCTCCTCTTACAAAGCTAGTAAGCATCTCTACAATTGGGATTTGCTTTGCAAATCTAAACTTGATGAAGGGCTACGTATTAAAACTTAGCCCTTCTTAGCAAGAAGCTTTGGAAATCCCTCAATCAGAGTG
Source organism: Hemerocallis citrina (assembly GCA_017893485.1). Classification (NCBI taxonomy): domain Eukaryota; kingdom Viridiplantae; phylum Streptophyta; class Magnoliopsida; order Asparagales; family Asphodelaceae; genus Hemerocallis; species Hemerocallis citrina. Next base: position 46,447 of record JACEHZ010000698.1, read on the forward strand.
ATTTATCTTGGAGTAAGTTAATCTATAAATACCATAGAAGTCACAAGATTTGGGAACTTCACCGGGTTATTTCCTCAACTGTCTCTCCATTCTGGAAAAGAATTTGGAAAGTGGTTGGCCCGTTTAAGTGCGGGTTGCTCAAATTATGTATTTGTGGGAGTTAACTTAAATTTTGGACCGATTTTTTGTTGGGTAACAACAAAATTACCTTTGATTTCCCAAAATTATTTATTCTCGCTAATAAATCCCACTCTACGGTGAATGGGAATTTTGTCTTCCTCAACAACCGTAGGGTTTGGCATATCCCTTTCAAGCAAGCTCTCTCCACCTCTCTTTTTCCTATTTATCACAACTTACTTTTGCTATTACATGCTTATAATTGGCAACCGCATGATAGCATTGCTTGGCATTGGACTAACTCTGGATCTTATATGGTCAATATTGCTATAATTTTATCAATTCTGGGGATGTTTTCTCTCCTTTCTCCAAGACTATCTAGAGCTGTATTGCCCCTCTAAAAGTCAAGATTCTAGCTTGGTTGACTATCCACAACAAACTTCTTACGGTTGAGATCCTCAACCAAAAATACATGGCTTTAGTTCAAAAGTGCCCCTTATGTCTCATCCACAATGAGGATGCTCAATATTTTTCATTCATTGTGTTGGGGTTTGTGGATCCAATACACGATAGTGGGGTTGGAGAAGTCAGATGAGAATAAGAGTCGAAGAAGCAGCAAGCTGCTGCAGGTGAGTTGCTGTCGATCGTAGGTGGACACCTCATTCATACAGGCAAAAGAACAGTTAACCATGTAGTCGACCGTCACTCTCTTTGAAGAGGCGACTGATCGATCATGCAGTCGACCGACCTGCTCTCTGTTGAACTTAGTGCAGTTAAAAAAAAAAAACGGTCGACCAACTTGGTATTGCGGTCGACCGTCCCGATGCTGGTTAATGAGCAGTTGAGATTGAAAGTTGAAAAATCCTATATATATTGTATTGTATACAATTTTAGGGTTAAGTAAAAAAGAAAATAGAGATCTACCAGCTGTCATTAAGAGAGAGGGAGATAGAGAGAAACCTTACACCTTAGTGGTGAGTTTTTGAGAGTTTTGTAAACCTAATCTTCATATTTCTAGTGTAAATCGCAGGAGTGCCTCTGGAAGTAGCCTTTATTTTGGGTAAACCTCAAAAAAATCTTGTGTGTTCTTGTGCATTGCTTTTGGTTATTCTTTGTTCTCTTGTTTTGATTATATAGTTCTTGCATCTCCTCGTCGTCGTTGTTGAGTTTATTCCGCAATTAGAATTCAATAAAGTGATATCAGAGCTACAGGTTGGTAGTATTGATTGAGATGGGGGACAAGAGTAGAGTCAAGGAGTTCGATGAAACAGATTTCACAATGTGGAAGATCCAAATGATTACGTATCTCCGACAGAAGGATCTAGATGATCCGTTGTTTGGTGTGATGCCAGAAAGGGCAGAGGTCGATCCAATTGCATTGGCAGCCTGGAATAGATTAGATCAGAAAGCGCTTGGACAGATTTAGTTGTTGCTGAGCAGGAATGTGCTATTTCACATTGATCAGAAGGCAAGAACCGTAAAAGAGGCAATGGAGATATTGAAAGACATGTTTGAGAAGCTGAATGCAGCAAATCAGATCTTACACCTAAAGAAGTTGGTTAACTTGAAGTTGTCGGAAAAGGGTTCAGTTGCTGAGCACATCAACAATTTCTGTATTGTTTACAATAAGATGGAATCGTCGGGTTTAAAATTTAAGGAGAGGGCACAATCGCTGTTATTACTATCCAGTCTTCCCGATAGTTACGGTACAGTAGAGCATACTATTACTAGCACCATGACTAATACGACAACCCTAAAGGATGATATAAGCAGCATTATGAATGAGGATGCAAGGAGGAAAAGACATGGAGAGACTTCAGTGTCATATCTTAACAATGCCGCACTGTCAGTTGATAACCGTGGTAGAAGTAACAACAGAGAAAAGTCACAGAGGTGTAGCAGAACGAATGAACCGCATGATACTCGAAAGGACGAGATGCATGGGACTTCATGCGGGTCTTGCGGTCCATCTTTGGGCCGCAACAGTTGATACAGCGGTATACTTGATTAACCGTTGTCCGTCTAGTACCCTTAATGGGGCCATTCTAGAAGAACTATGGTCAGGTAAAACTGTTTATTATTCGTATTTGAAAGTTTATGGTTGTATTGCGTATGCACTAATTGACAAAAAAGAAAGAAAGAAGTTGGACTCTAAGTCCAGGAGGTGTGTGTTCATTGGCTATGGTGGTGATGAGTATGGTTACAGACTTTGAGAATTTTTGGATAACAAAGTCATTCACAGTAGGAATGTAGTGTTCAATGAAAAGGTCCTATACAAGGATAGGCACACAGGTCAAGACAGTACAAGCAGTTCAGAATCATATTGGAGTTCAGACTCAGCCTCAGATTCTGATTCTGAAGGCGGCCCTAGTGGTGGGGGCCCTACAGTGCAGCAGTAGGTACATGTACCACATGCAGCACAGGAGGCTCATGGTGAGCCTATTGGGAATGAACCGGTTATCCAAGATAAACAGGTACAGCCAAAATAGTTTGAGGAACCTGAACCGGTCGGTGAACCGGTACCCACATTGAGGAGATCGACACGAAAGAGGAGGCCAACCAAGATAATTGATCCATCGGCTAGTGTTGTTCACGAACATGTTCTGTACATGGATTAAGGAGAGCCATTTGAGGGACGAGGCTCGAATTCAGTGGGAGTTAGCCATAAAGGACGAGATAAACTCCTTGGAACAGAACCAAACTTGGGAGTTGACCAAGTTACCTGCAGGGAAGTGCACTCTTATGAACAAATGGATTTTCAAGTCAAAGATGAGACAAATGACAGTAAGAGGTACAAGACGAGGCTTGTTGTGAAAAGGATTCTCTCAAAGAGAAGGTGTTGATTATAGTGAGACCTTTACACCGGTTGTGAAGATGGCTTCTATTAGGGTTCTTCTTAGTATTGTGGCAGTTGAAGACTTGTACTTAAAGAAGTTGGATGTGAACACAACATTTCTTCATGGTGATGTCAAAGAAGAGCTGTACATGAGACAACCCACAGGTTTTGAAGCTAAAAGAAAGGAAGACATGATGTGTCGATTGAAGAAGAGTCTTTATGGGCTCAAACAAGGACCGAGGCAATGGTACTTGAAGTTTGATTGCTTCATGAGAGGAAAAGGTTTCGATAGATGCAAAACGGATCATTGTGTGTATGTTCGTAGATACGAGGACAATGATATAGTTACCTTGGCATTGTATGCGGATGACATATTGTTACCAGGTTCATGTATGGAGAAGATCAAGGAAGTAAAAAAGGTGCTAGCTTCGGAATTTTCAATAAAGGACTTAGATGAAGCAAAGAAAATCCTCGGTATGAAGATTAGTAGAGAGGAGTAGCAAGAAGATTTGGTTATCACAAGCGAACTATTTGAAGAAGGTGTTGAAGATATTCAATATGGATGGCGTGAGGCCAGTCACTTGTCCCTTGGCTGCTCACT
>JACEHZ010000699.1:0-50000 GCA_017893485.1 Hemerocallis citrina
CCGATATCCAGTTGCAATTTGCCTCCATTGACGTCTAGTTGCATGTTTGCCATCTCGACATCCAGTTGCAACAAAACGATGAACGAGATGATGCCATCTCCCACACGTACTTAGACATTGATTGCTTAATTTAAGTACGAAGCTCCGTTTTGAAATTTGTGATATTAAAATACACAGTTATTCGAAATAACAAAATTTTCGTTTTAGAAAATAATTTTATAGAAGATCCAAAATATAACAAATAATAATCGAAATACACAAAATATTCAGAAATTTTTTTTATAAAGAAAATATAAGCAGGAGAAGAATGAATTGTATACTCAATAAAAATTCAGCAAAGGAGGACGACTACAAGGAATGAAAGAAAATAAGAAATCAAAGAATTGAATATGAAGAAAGAGGAACGAGAGGGCACAAGCAGAATCTGAAGAGAATATGGTAGGAACGGAATAACTAGCATGATACTCAAAATGAGTCAACAAATGAAGATGAATGCAAGGTACGGAAAGCAATGAATGACACACGAGTTGAAATAAGAAGGGATCAAGGAGGCAAGCAGAAAATAGGAGATTACTTGCACCGGAATCAAAAGAGCATGGGTACGGAAATAATAAATTGTAACCAATAAGGAATCAACAAATCAGGATGACTGTAAGAGATGGAAGGAAGCAATGAATCAATGAATTGAGTATGAAGGGATCAAAATGGATGGGATAAGACTTTGTGTCCAGATCGAGTTGATTATCAAATTATTCATGTGGTTGCATGTTCTGTTTAATGTTGAGTTAATCATGACTGAGTCAAGCCTGTCTATTGTATTAGTCAAACTAACAGATTAGCCAAACCTGAGCTCTGATACCACTAAAAATCTTGTCACGTCCCGCTTCCCAAAAACATGGAATATGAGCGCATGACGAAGCCCAGCGAATGATTTTAACATCATCCATAAGCTGTAGAATCGACTCAGCATCATAACAAGAATATAACAAGATATATATATAACCAAGCATGCATGAATAATTTATTAAGCAACAGAAACAATTGAAACAAATACCAGTGTCTCACAATAATTCTCAAATCTGGATCAAATGTAAAATTCGGGAACATAAGCCCATTACAAGTCTTAAGTAGCAAGAATTAAATAACTCAAAAGAAATAAATAATTTAAGCAAGTTCTTTCTCCATGCAAAGCCTAAAAAGTCTGCTCACCAATCCCAGTAGGCAACTCGTTTCCAAAGTTTGTTTAATAATTTATAAAAAAGGAAAAGATAGACAAAACAAGAGAAAATGCCCTTAGTGCAAGTTAGGGCCACAAATAGTAAAAACGAGTACAAGTAATGTGGAACAAAAATTGGAATCAAGAATGTAACAGGGATACAACAAGTAGTGGAAATCCAAGAACTAGCTAGCAAAAAGGACAACTCAAGTAACAGGCTGGATAACAAATACTAATGGTGGAGCAAGTGACAAGTGAACATGTGGGGGTATCTAACCTCAAGTGACAGCCATCAAGTACAAGTGTTGGGTAACAAGTCTCAAGTCTAGTGTCAAGTTGTCAAGTATAAGTATCAAATAAACAAGTATCAAGTATTATATTCAAGCATCATGTCTCATGTCTCATGTAGTCAAGTATCAAGTAAGCATGTATCAAGTTCAAGTTTCATGTTCAAGTATTCAAGAATCAAGTAAACATGTATCAAGTTCAGGTTTCATGTATCAAGTCTTTTGATTATTTCTATCTAGGTAGCACTTCGTGCATCCATCTTTTTACTATATGGTTGCTACATACAAACAAGTTACGTTTAGGCCTAGTAATGGAGTTTATAGGGCAGTGTACTCAGGCATCAAGTATCAAGCAAGTGATCGAACCATGGGCTTTAGAGGTGTCCCCCGTAGGCTCTAGAGGTGGCCCCCGTCACCAATGACGTGACACTTAGTTCTGCGTGGCACTTAGTTCCATGTGATCGCAAATATATATCATGTAATCTTATAATGGGCTTTAGAGGTGGCCCCCGTAGGCTTTAGAGGTGGCCCCCGTCACCCATGACGTGGCACTTAGTTCTACGTGGCACTTAGTTCCATTTAACATAAAGTTATGGGAAACACAGGCCCCCTTCCGAGTACACTTACCTATATTGTCCACTACTATGGTCTTTCCCTTAAACCCCGACTTGTTAATTTTTATTAATTTTTATCAAGCAAGTATGAAAGTGTGCGAATCAAGTCAAGAAATCATAATCATGAACATGGAACAAGTTTGAGATATTTATATAGCATATTCGAGGGTCAACACGAATAAAAATATCACGAACAACGAAAATCTCAAATCTGGACAGCACAACGTTGCTGTACCAAAATTGCGATTCCTATTGCTACGAGATAGAAAATGTGGATCCGTCAGGAGATCTAGAAATTTGACTTCTTCTCGGTTCCAACGCATATAATTAAGGTACAAGAAAGTTGTGGTAACATGTGTCAAAACTGCAAACTATACTGCTTCTATGTTCAGCCAGAATTCGTGAATCTAAGTTTAAACATGTGAAACAGGGTTGAAACATTACAAATAAATTCTGGAAAAATTTGGGGATGTCCTATAGGGTGTCTAGCAATAGAATATAAAATTTCAACTCAAACTCTTACTGTTAACATAGTTAAATTAATTTGCAAACTAAAGATGTGCAGCAGTTTTGTGAATCTGTGACTACCGACACAGCTGCAGTAAAACTGCAATATCTTCGAGACCGTAACTTGGAATTCAAAAATTCTAGATGCTATCGAAATCTAGACATTTAGAGCTACATTTCATGTTCAGGGCTCAAGTTCAGATTTTGATTTTAACGGGGTCGAAACAACAAGTAAAGTTCAGGACAGCAACAAGTGTGAATGTTTTTCACATATAAGTTGCATGATAATTGGTTATTATGAGTCTAGATTAATGTGTGATACAAATACGGATGTAGTGATTATCAAATCAGCAAGCAACATATATTTCTCATCTCAAATGGGTGCAAGATCATCACATACAAGATACAACACACATCTACAAATCTAGGGTTTCTTAATTTCATACGTTCATATGACTAGGGAATAAAATGAGTCCAAGTAGTTGTAATATAAGAATGAAATTGTTGTGACTCATAAGATTAGGGAATTGATGAGGATTAATATTTGATCAACAACGCCGAGTCAAGAAGGAGTCACAACTACTATCTATTTGCGGTATTTTCAAATTAACGCTTGTACTAGAACAAAAAATTGTATAAGACGAATACTTGCCTTGATTGGAATAGAGCATTGATCGAAGATCGAGATTGGATGGATCAGATCGGTGGGATCTTGATGGAAGATCAAGATCAAGACGATCGGACGGCTGGATTTGCTCTGATCTGAGTTGAAGATCACGATCGGATAGACGGCTAAGATCTGATCTGGTGTTTGAGGTCAGATCTGATCAGATCACAATCTTGATCGAATCCGATGGCTAGGATTCAATCCTACTCCTTCTTCCCTCCTATACAGTAACAGAGAGAGAGAGAGGGAGAAAGCAGCGGTGGCACCGGCGAGTGGTGAGGCGGCACGACGCGGGGCTCACGACGTCAAGAAGGACGGCGGCGCGACGTCGAGGAACGACGCAGCGGTGGGGCAAAGAAGCGAGCTATGTTTTTTTTTTTGGGTTCGAACAGAGGATGAGAGCGGGGGATGACTTCGGGGGTGTGGCGATGCGACGGAGGTGGAGAGGAGAGGGAGGCGATGGGTCGGAGGTGACGAGGCAAGGAGATGTGGTCGTGAGGCGAGGAGGAAGGAGACTGGGTTTGGGCGAAGTGGAGCGAAGGAAGAAGACGGGAGGAAGATGGAGATTGGCGGCTGTAGGTTTGGGGTAGATTTAAACAATAATAGGGTTTAGGTTAGGGTTAGGGTTTGGGTTTTTGGGTATTTGGGTATCGGGTTTAAGGGGGGATCCAATTAGAGGCTTGGTCAAAATTCATTATAAATGGGGGAAAATAGATAGATGGAATAAATAGTCCATTTCTACAGGAAGAACGACATAAAAGAGCAGAATGAACAATACAATTGAATTAAATATTGGCACAAAAAAATTGAGTTGAAACAAAATGATGATTTTATTCGAACGGAAACCAAATACAGGATCTCAAATTGACAAAAGAGTACAATGGAGCAAAATACAGGTACGGGAAATAGGAGTTACACCAAGTCTGGAGAGAAGTCCGTCCCCTTCTTCAAGGCTCTACGGGGAGCGAAAGGCTTCAAATGGAGCGACCCCCAGCAACAGGCGTTCGACCAGTTAAAGTCCTACATCGCCAACCCCACACTTCTGAGCAAACCCGAACCAGGCGAACCCCTCTTACTATACCTTTCAGCCTCGAAAAACACACTCAGTGTTGTGCTCGTCCGGGAACACGACAGAATTCTTCTCTACTATGTGAGCAAAGTCCTGCTCTCGGCTGAGACCCGATACGCAAAGATGGAAAAGGTTGCCTACGCCCTGGTCATGGCCGCAAGAAAGCTCTATCCTTATTTCCAAGCCCAATAGATCCAGGTCCTTATGGACCAGCCCTTCAAGGCCGTCCTCTACAAGCCTAAGAGTTTCAGATGCTTTGTCAAGTGGTTGATCGAGCTGAGCCAGTACGACATCAGCTACCAGCCCAAGAAAGCCATTAAGGGAAAGGCCCTCGCCGAATTCATCTCGGAGTGCACTATCTTCGAGCCGTCCGACATTCAAGTGGTAGATCCGGTTTGGGAAGTTTATGTCGACGGCTCGTCTTGCGAAGTGGAAAGTGGCGCGGGCATCATCCTCAAAGGTCCCAAAAACTTCATTCTCCAGTATTCTCTTTGCCTGAACTTCCCAGCCTCTAACAACGAGGCAGAATATGAGGCTATGATCGTAGGGCTCACCCTAGCGCACAAGGCTGGGGCCAGGCAAATCAGGGCCTTTAGCAAATCCTAGCTCGTGATCAACCAGATCACCGAGGAGTATGAGGCTCGCGACGCTCGGAAGGCCTCGACCACACCGTCCTAATCAAAGTCCTCCTCAAGCTCAGCATCGACCTCCCTGAATCCTTCTACCTCACCACCGAACCTCAACCAGACAACTAGACGACTCCCATTCGAAAGTTTCTGGTGGAGGGCAAGCTTCCTCAAGATCGGGCTGAGGTGAGATGGACCAGTTTCCGTTCAGAAAGGTTCATCATAATCAATGAGACACTCTTCAAGCGCTTGTACAAAACAATGGACGGTAGTCCCTACCTTCGCTGCCTAGCCCCCGATGAGGCCAAGTACGCTATGAAGGAACTGCATGAAGGAATCGGGGGGTGTCACATAGGGAGTAGGTTGCTCGTCAGAAAAGCCCTAAACCATGGGTACTACTGGCCGACCATGTTACAAGACGCCCAAGACCTCATTAAAAGGTGCGGCCCTTGCCAAAGATTCTTCTCGGTGAAAAGGCTTCCACAAGCCAACTTCCGCTCCCTGGCCAGTCGGACCCGCTTTGCTATGTGGGGAATGGACTTGGTCGGCCCTTTTCCAAAAGCCACGGGCCAAAGGAAGCTCTTAGTGGTGGCCATCGACTAATTCACCAAATGGATCGAGGTAGAGCCCCTGGCCATGATCACAGAATACCAAACTCAGCAATTTTTCTGGAAGCACATCATCTGTCGGTTCGGAATCCTGTAGGTACTCATCACAAACAATGGGACCCAATTTGCAGGTAAGAACTTTCGGAAGTTCTGCGAAGACATCGTTGTCCTGTAGCGCTTCTCATCAATATGCCATTCTCAGTCAAATGGCCAAGTCGAAAATGCGAACCTTCAAATCCTTGACGGCCTCAAGAAGCAATTGGATAATTCATCCAAGGGGCTGTGGGTAGACGAGTTGCCGAGCGTACTCTGGGCGCACTGGATGACGAAGAGAACCCCCACGGGCAAGTCACCGTTCAACCTAACCTGCGGCACAGAGGCGGTTATCCCCTTGGAGATCAGGCTCCCTTCGCTCAGGATCATGGCCTTCGATGAAGTGAACAACTCAACGGACCTCAGAGCCAACTTGGATCTAATAGACGAGGTTAGGGAAAAATTCGCTGTCAGAAGAAGCATATACCAACAACAGATCGAGAGGTTTTATAACAAGAAGGTCCGCCCGACCGACATCAAGCTAGGTGACCTCGTGCTCAGAAAGCTAGCAGTATCCGACCCCAGCAGAAAGAGAAAGTTGGACCCTAATTGGGAGGGCCCATATAAAGTTTCCTAAGTGCTACGCCCCGGCACGTACTGACTCACAGACCAAGGAGGCAGGATAGTGAAGAGACCCTGAAACGCGGAACACCTCATCAAGTTCCTCGAAGTGGAGGACTAGACTCTTCTTGTAACCGAGCTTATGTAACCGACCCCCTGTAATCGGCACTACGTGCCTTTTTTTGTAAATAATAAAGTGTAAACCTTGACATTTTCTTTATTATTTTTATTTTTGTGCATTCGCCACACCCTAGCTGTAATGCCCCGATTTTTCATTTAATGAAAAATTATTTTATTTTGCACGTAGTGTGCACGTGCAATATTTTGATGATTATTTTCATTATGATGAGTATAGATATTTATATATGTGTTCTTAAATCATTTTTGTATAAAGCCCTTTTTCAAAGAGACAAAAGCCTTTCTTTTTAAAGCCCAAATTGAATTTATTTATTTTCTTTCATAAACTATTATTTTTGGCCCACAAACTAAAGTCCATGAGCTATTTTATTCTTAAATACAACTTGTAATGTAGAATACAATTTAAAGATTATTTTCTTTTTTTTTATGAAAAATATAATGTACAAAAAATGGAGACCAAGTTGCATGCACGTGCACTACATGTACACGTGCAATAGCACACTTGTGTGGCCGGTTTGGATCTTTTTGGAGGGAATTGAAATTTTTGAGTGGAGTCATGGTGTGGTGGTTATTTGATCATGGGTAGTTAGTGTAACTCCTCCTTAAATCTTAGCCATTTGCTTCTAACTCCTACTTCAATCCTAGCCATCCATTTTCCTAATTTTTTAGTATAAATACCCCCCCAGCCTAGTTATTCTTGTGCTAATTATTTCCTCCAACCTATAGTCTAAAATACATCATCTAGTAGTTTATTTAGTGAGTAAAAGATTGAATTTGTGTGTGGGAAAAGTTGTGTTTGCATCAAGAAGAAGGAAGGCCGGCATCACAAGGGGAGGCTCTCGGTTTTGGTGTACTTGAAGCTCGGGTGCGCGAATCTAGGAGGAGGACCGCTCTCGTGGCAAGGACTTTCGTTTAAGAGGTTGCTAGTTGTATTTCTCTCCAAATTAAGATGGGTAAATTTTCCATGTTTCTAATTAGGAATGCATGCTAGATTAAATTGAATGAATGAAGCATGTAAAAGATTAATAAGAGTACACATTTAATTGGAAAATGACTTATTGATTGATTGATATATGGATGTACAATTGTATGTGGTTCTATTAGTAAAGGCAAAATTGTGTGTGAATTGATTATAGCCATAAATTATTAAAGAAAGTTTCATTATCTACATCACAAATTATGTACACAAAAGTTAGTAGATTAACAATGCTACTTTTGAATCTTGGTGTTTTATTGAAATGAATGAATTAAAATATAGATTTGTATATTTGGTAAACGATTAAAAACAGAAATTAATATGAAGAATTGCTATTAAAGAGATTTGAGATGTTAATTGTTAAGAAATATCGAAAGAAGAAATGTGGTAGTTATAATGTAGAATCCGAATTAATTGTATGAAAAATATGTTTTAATTGTTAAAAAAAATTATTCTTTCATACTGGTATGTAAATTATGTGAGGAAGAATCAATCTGGAATTTTACAGTAATTTTTATAAAAGCAAAGTGAAATGAGGACTAGTTAAACATCGAAACGTTTTAATAACAGAGAGAATTGGTTTAAATAAATCTTTAGTTGCATTATTGACAACCTGAGCGCGTAGCTCAATTGGTCGGGATGGCTTTAATCACTATAGTGGGCTTTGGGTCTCAGGGGTGTGCGGTTCGAGTCCCGTGGGCAACATATATTTTGTTTGTTTTTTTTTTAAAAAAAAATGTGCAGCAAATGCTCTCAGCCTCCTTTGTAACGCACACAGCATTCGGCCTAGTGGCCTGTGCCTTGGGTTGGTTTCCCTGTGGTCGCTGGTTCGATCCCTGGCGTCGGTTGTTGTTTAAGTTGGGGAAAAAACATTTTTTTACAGGATTTTAATGATTAAAAAATTATGAAAAAAATATGGTTATTATCCTAAAATTATGTGGGACTTGTGAAAAATAATTTGAGGATTATTTGCATTAAGTGGAGTATGTTTTGAAAATAAATGTATAATTTAGAACTATGGTTATACACTTGTGTGATATGAAAATTGTACTTTGCCCAAAAGGACTTGGAATAAATTGATAGAAAAGAAGTGAAATAAAGATAGAATTTATATTATGTGATGAGATGTGAATTATTCTCATGTGAGAATAGTGTGAAAAATATGAAATGTGAGTATTCAATAGTGTTGTGATTTTATTGATGAAATATATAAGAGAAAATTGAATTCCATGTATGGTTATGAACTTATGAATAAATTAGCGATCATGCTATTGGAAAAGAAAATATGTTATGATTATGAAAATGAACTTATGAGTTGGAAACGCTCAATTTTGAAAATTGTGAATTAGAATTGAAACAAAAGAGTAGCTAAGTCTCCCTCGGCAATTGGAAAGAAATGAAATGAAATGCAATGAAAGACCAAGGTTGGTCATGTTTGAATGATTGAATAAGTCCGGTTTAGTGGAGAGGCTAACTCTAGAGCTTTGATTTTGTTCATGATTCTAATAAAAACTAAGGATTAGTACATAGTGGAGACGTGGTGAAAGTGAGAGAAAAACACGAGTATGAGAACTAGAGTTTACAGTGCGGGTGTGTGAGCCACAGAATGCATGCTTGATGAGTCAAGACATGGCATGGGTACAACTCAGCAATGATCGGACTTTAGCCATGCTTGTGGGATGTTTGGTGACTGCAAGAGGATCGTGTTCAGGGAGGAGGCTGAATTGCCACAGAATGCATGCTTGATGAGTCAAGACATGGCGTGGAATTTCCCTCCAGGGTCCTGTACACGTGCTTGTACTCATAGATCATCTAGGATACTCACCGTAGTTACAGTAGTAGATTAAGTCATGACGAGGGATTAAACCCTACAAAGATGAAGAACGATTAAGAGGCTTGCCCTCGGACCTATGTAGTATGGGATACATAGAATCCGAACAAGTGCGCATTAGTGTCATGTAATATAAATAACTGCATTAAGGACTAAGTGCACAATCACAACACGACATCAATAGGGTAGTCCCTTTAGTTTGACATGTGACAAGTTTGTGTTTGTTAAATATGGAAAATGAGTTATACTATTTCCGGCATAGAGAGGATGGCCGTGTATAATGTTCGTCGGTTGAATAAAATGACGTACCCACAGTTTTATATGCAGGTAAGTGACATGATAAAGATTAAAGAGGAACAGATGCTTAAAGATTATTCAATGTTGTTGTACATTTATTTAATTGTTGTAATTTTACTTCCGCTGTGCAATGTAAAGTATAATATTTTTCATGTAACTCTGATGTAAAGTGAAAAGTTCAAATTTCCTTGTAAAATTGTACTAAATGAAGTGGAAAGATCTTGTAGAACTCTCGAATTCAGTTGTATTTGGGATTCGGGGCGTTACACTAGCTTTCTCACAAGCATGGTGGCTCGATATTCAGCATTGACCTCGAGCAACGCTCTAGCTTTCTCAAGCTTTATGATCTAGGTGCTCGGCAATGACCTCGAGACATACCCTAGCTTTCTCACAAGCATGAGGCTCGACATTCTATATTGACCTCGAGCAACGCCCTACCTTTCTCAAGCTATATGGGCTAGGCGCTCGGAAATGACCTCGAGCCACACCCTAGCTTTCTTACAAGCATAGGGGTACGACATTCGGCATTGACCTCGAGCAACGCCCTAGCTTTCTCAAACTATATGGGCTAGGCGCTCGGCAATGACCTCGAGCCACACTCTAGCTTTCTCACAAGCATGGGGGCTCGACATTCGACATTGACCTTGAGCAACGCCCTAGCTTTTTCAAGCTGTATGGGCTAGGCGCTCGACAATGACCTCGAGCCACACCCTAGTTTTCTACAAAGCACGGGGGCTCGACATTCGGCTTACGCTGTAGGCAGCGTCCTAAGCTTTCTTACAAGTTGAAGGGACGGAAAAATCAAATTTTATTCATCATAATGCCTTGAATGGCCACAGTACAATAGAGATTATTACAAAGGATCTTTTTACCCAAACATAAGTGTTTCTCGGGGAACTTTTTTGGTTAACACGGACCATCTCGAGCCCCACCGAGCTGGTCCGTCCTCTAGTGAGCTCGTTGGCACCACAGGCATCGCCAGTGTAGACGTCCCGACAACAGAGCTTTGTACATAAGCCGGCCTTGCCATTTCTAGATACAGGGTCAGTGAGGATCCCAAGACAGAGGGGCCGCCTCCCCCAAAAGGGCCGAACCGGGATCCGCCTGTACCGAGCATGACCTTCAACCCCAAATCTCCAGCTCCTTCTCCACCACGAACTTACGGAGAACGGACTCAGAGGTCGGTCTCCTGGTGGAGGCATCAGACATCGACCAGTTCGTCTCGGCGCTCCCCCAGTCCCGATCAGCTATAGCCTTCTTCAGGCGCGCCGCTTCTAAACTGAGCTCCATGGACTTGTTCATGAAATAGCTTACCATGGCTTCCCGATTGCTGGTCTGTTTGCGATAGCGAATCAAGACACTCTCCTTGGACTCTAGCCTATTCCCAAGTCGCTGGACCTCGGCAGAACTGATGTCGGCTCCTAGGGTCTCGTCCATCTGACAAAAAGGGAAGGAAACAAGATTTCACTCCAAGCTTTTCAAAAATGACAAGTCTTTACAGGTCAGCCAAAAACACATGATTATATTAATCCAAAAAAAAGATAGTTACAAAAAAGTGGTGGCCAGTCCGCGCTCGGCAAATACAAAGAAAAAGAAAATATAAAAAACACTACATCTTAGGGGGGATCTGCACCACTTCGTCGGCCGTCGCCCCCTTGCCTTTCTCTCTACGCTCCGGTCTCTCAGCGCCTCGTCACCCTCACCTCTAGGGGTCAATGGAAGCATGGGCGGCTGCCAGCCATAGTGGAGGTGGTCGATTTTTTCTTGAGGGTAAAGGAGCAGAAAGTGCTCCTTCGCCTGATCATACACCTCGTCTTGGACGTTTATCAGCTCCTCCCCTACCGACTTCTTTATCGAAGCATCTCTTCAGCAGCGCCCTGACCATTGATGCCTAATTGGAGAGAAGCAAAAATCAGAAAACAATGCCAAGTACAAAAAAGCTAAAAACAGGCAAACTAACACTTACCACCACGTGGGCTTAAGCCCACTTCATGTAGCACGTCTTGGTCGCCAAGATGGATCGGTCGCGCACCGTGGCGAGGTTATCTACAACCTCGACCGAGATCGGGCCCTCTGCCAGTGAGTCGCCCTCCTTCACTGACCAGTCTGGGGCAAAAGGCTTTAGCCCCCTTTTGCCCACCGTCTCCTGGGCATCCGGTCGCAAGGAAGGGGTCCTTGCCTTCAAGACCTCCGCAACCTTGCTGCTATTGGAGCTCGGTGCCGACTCTAGCACTTCCCTGACAGAGAGGGTCTTTGCCCTCTTATGGAGCCACTCCGAAGGACTTTCCGAGCCCCCATGGGAAGACCCTGCCTTCGGCACCGCCTTCTCAGCCCTCCTATTTTGGGCCAGATCCTTCAGGGCCTTCCGTGCATCGAGCTTTGCCTGGTCCATCGCCGCAAGAAAGAAGAGGGAATGTTAAATCGAAGGTAGAAAGTTAAACAAAAATAAAACAAAAACATACAAGGGTCGGCTGGGCTCAGTCTAGTCCGGGCTAAGTGTGATTCTGTCACATTCGCCCAACCGATGCTGTGTCCTTTGAAAATCCTATAACATCAGCCCACTCCGCCTCAGTCAAGTCCCTCTGCCTTGGGGGTTTGTGGTTCTGCTTGTAGAAATCCCAAGCTGTAGGAATTTCCCAAGGTACCTCGCTTCGGACCACGAAGTACTTGGCCTTCCACCCCTTGATGGAATCTGGATGCCCGTGCACCACTTTCTTGTGGGGGCGAGGCGATATGTAGTATATGCCCTCCAGATCTCCAAGCGAGCACACCCCTAAGACGGCTAGGAAGTACTTCAGCTTTCGAGGCATCTTCTTCTCTTCACACTTCAGAATGAAGTAGACTAACTGCTTCCACGAGTTGGGGTCGTACTGCATCGGACAGAGCTCCACCACCTTAGCACCCTCTTGATGAACGGGTGCAACGACAGCCTTAGCCCCGAGACGAAGGCATCCTCGGAAAACCTATAGAAGCCGGGGCTAACTCAGAGGTAGGGCGAAGACCATGGCTTGGGATCATCAGCTCGTACTCCCGCCCATTGAAGTATCTGACCCTTATCACGGGCAGATAGTCGGCCTTCAGGACACGTTGAACCCCGTCCATCTGTACTTGGGTTCGGCTTGGCAAAGATACCTCCACGCCAAATTGAACCAAGTTCTCGACTTCGTCAGGATACATCCTGATCAATTGGGGGTTCTTGTAGTAAGGGACGTCGAGCCTGTGCGCTGGATCAAACTCGTCTGGTTTCCTCGGACTATCTGGTAAACTCCACTTCCTCTTCTTCTTCCGAATTCGAGGAGCCTTCGGAGGAGATGGTTTCACCAAAGGCGGGAGAGGGTGTAACACCCTGAATTCCAAATAAGACCGAATTCGAAGTTCCACAGGATCTTTACATTTCTCTTCGTATAATTTTACAAGGAATTTAAAAAATTTTATTACATCAAAGTTACATTTAAACAGCGAAAACAAATTACAACAATTACATGAATAAAATAAACAACACTTGAATAATTCTTTAAGCATCAATTCCTCTTTAGTCTTTTTCATTCACTTTATTTTGCATAGAAACTGTGGGCACGTCAATTCATTCAACTGACGCTAGGATATAATGCATCAATTTCTCTTACTTAGAAAGCACAAACTTGTCACAAAGCAAACCAAGGGGACTACCCTATTGATGTTGTGTGTGAATGTGTACTTAATCCTTAATGCAGTTATTTATGTTATATGATACTAATGCGCACTTGTTCGGATTCTATGCATCCCATACTACAAAGGTCCGAGGGCAAGCCCTTAATCGTTCTTCATCTTGTAGGGTTCAATCCCTCGCTATGAATTAAACTACTACGGTAACTACGGTAAGTATCCTAGGTATTCCATGAGTTACGAGCCCACGTCCAGGCATCCTGGAGAGAACCCCACGCACTGAAACATGACTTATCATGCAGGCATCTTGTGGTCAATTCACCTCCGCCATGGAACATGGCACCACCCATAGTCACCAAATACCCCACAACCGTCGCTACCGGGATGATACTCTGGAGTAGTATCCACGCCCTAATCATGACGCATTATGAGGACATCCTGTCAAATTCTCATGCCGCCAATCCATTGGCCCTCATACTCATGTTTTTCTTACTTTCATCACATCTCCACTATGTATCTAAATCCTTAGGTAATTGAATCATGAATAAAAATCAACACTCTCGAATTTAGCGTCACCCCTACATCGGTCTTAAAATATCAATCATTATTCAAGACCCAAACTTGGTCACAAATTATCACATTTCTCTTTTTCCAAATTTTCATTCTTGCCGATGTGAGATCTTAGCTAAAATTCTAGTCTAAATTCTCTTTTCAGGTTCATTATACTTGTTCACAAATTTCACAATTCATCATGTTTCTTTTCAGTCAATTTTCCATGCACAACTTGCATATTCTTAGACAATCTTACATTAAATTCTACTCAATAATTTGTAAGTCAAAATCTCATTTTTGAGCTCTTCACGATTTTCTCTATGTTCAACAAATATTTGTATCTTTCATTACAAAAAGAATCATATCCAAAAATCTTATTACTTCTTCCCAAAATTCAAATCATCATAAGTCAAGCGTTATAGAAATACTTTTTATGAATAATTCAGAACTCAAAAATCAACAATCAAAGCAGTTCAGTCGACTGTACTGCGAAACTTTAAAACTCAAGAACAAACAGTCAGTTCATTCGACTGTAAAAAATGGCCAGTCGACTGTACTGTGAAACTTTAAAATTCAAGAACAGACAGTCAGTTCAATTGATTGTGAAAAATGGCCAGTCGACTTTCATGTTTCTAGGTTACTTTACAAAACTCGATTTTTCTCATTCGAATAGTTCTTATAAAAAGTAAATTTTTCCTGAGTATACTTTCTAAAGAAAATAGTAGCTTTCATTTTCATAATTTTCATGGAATTCATTTTTAGCACAAAAACTCTTTCTCCCGTATTTAGTTTAATACATAGATCAAAATAAACTCATGTTGACATAAAAACATATATTTCTACAAAATCTTCTTATTAACAATTTTCCTCATTCTCGTTGAGTTCAAAATACAAATTTTCTTTCTTTCATTCCTTACTAAGGATTTATTTGATCAATTTAGTCTTATTTTCCCAACTACACATTTTAAGAGACAATTAGGGATGAATAAATCAAATTATCACAATTCTACTTGTATAAGGCACAAGAACACATTTTAATCACAATTTCACCTATTTAATAATCATGTCAATTAAATTAAATTCCATAATCTATCCACAATCACAATTTCCCCATATTGTATCTTCCATTCATGCATAGACAAGTTTCACAATAATTCATAATTCAGTTTCACATGCACATTCTATTTATTCTACTATTTTTTTCCATGTAGATTATTTTGATGTTTTCTTCTTAATCTCCTTAAACAAAAACATGACAATTTCTTTCTTATTCGTTTTAGCATGATCACAAATTCAATCCTAGCATGGTATCTAGCTAGAAGTTTGAGAAATCACCCACCTATTTTGAAGAAACACAAATGAAAGAACTCCTAGAAATCTTCTTGAACAAAGAGCGATCATTCTCTTCCTAGATTGTGCCACAAATTGCCTTCTCCTCCTTGTGCTTGATGGAACCCGAGCCTTCCTTGCTCCTTGATGAATTGGCCGGCCTCCAATGGTGATGAACACACACAAACTAGCACACAACTCAATCTTTTCTTCACTTTCTCTCAATCTTTTTCTCACTTTTGTGTTTCTTTCTTTCTTTCTTTCTTCATAAATTTTCTAATGTATTACATGAAGAGAAACTAGGGGGTATTTATACTAATTTTGGGGTAAAATGGAAGGCTAGGATTGATCTAGATGGTTAAAGATAAAGGGCTAAGATGTATTAGGAAGTTGTAGCAACCACCCATGAACACAAAACTACCTCTCCACTACACCAACTCACCCATCCCCTCTTTCCCATTTCCGACCTACTATTCATGCATTAAGACACGTGCTAGTGCAATGCACGTGTCAAATGTAGCACCTCTAGTTACTAGTTGTACATGATTAATTAATTAATTATCTACAAAACTAGTCTGCACTACAAGTCATGACAATTAAAAGAGATTTAAACTAGTGGGCTTCAAATTAGTGGGCTTAGAACTCAATGGGCTATTAAAAATAAATAATTAATTAGAGTGGGCTTAAGAATAAAAAATTAGGCATTAAAATTTAAAATAGGCTTTAAAAAAAAGAAGGATTAAAATATTTGTTCATGTTATAAAAAAAAATTCTAGGAAAAATGCACATGAATTTGTACGTGCAAAACACGTAAAAATCAACAAACTCTTTATTAAATTATAAATAAAATTCAGGATGTTACAGAGGGGGGAGAGCCTCTCCTTCCTCACTACCTTCCTCATCTACCTTTCCCTTGAGCTGAAACACGTCCAAAACCTGGTCGTCTAGATCCCAGGACGCGGAGTCCGACTGAGGATCCACCTCATCTCGGTCGGAGTCACTCACTTCAGAACCGGACTGAGAGCGCGACATAACAAAAAAGTACTAACCTAAATTTCTTGAACGGAGAGATCAACGGAAAAGTCGTCGCCGGTGGGTAGAGAGAGAAGCTTCTGTTTTTAGAAAGAGAAAGCAAAGTGAAGAAATGAAGGGAGGGGGGGGGGTGGAGGATTTATAGAGTGACTAACGATGCTTTGAATTTCGCGTTGGAATCCTGACCATTCAATCTTGATCATCAAGATCTAGTGACTAATGAGATTTCGACACCTCGAATTCTACGTTGGAATCCTGATCGATTCAATCTTGATCATCAAGATCTAACAGCTGATAAGATTTCGACGCCTCAAATTCCACCCCATGACATCAGCATCACATGCCACGCCCTAGCTTTCGCACAAGCAGAGGGGCTCGATGCTCGGCCTTGACCTCAAGCCACGCCCTTGCTTTCTCACAAGCAGGGGGCTCGACGCTCGACATTGACCTCGAGCCACCCCCTAGCCTTCTCACAAGCTGTATGGGCTCGATGCTCGGCAGTAATCTCGAGCCATGCCCTAGCTTTCTCACAAGCCAGGGGGGTCGACACTCGGCAGTGACCTCGAGCCACGCCCTAGCTTTCTCACAAGTATGGGGGCTCGATGTTCGGTAGTGACCTCGAGCCACCCCCTAGCTTTCACACAACAGTGGGGCTCAACGCTCGGCAATAACCTGAGCCACACCCTAGCTTTCTCACAAGCAGGGGGCTCGATGCTCGGCAGTGACCTCGAGCCACACCCTAGCTTTCTTACGAGCAGGAGGGCTCGACGCTAGCCACACCTTAACTTTCTCACGAGCAGGGGGGCTTGATGCTTGGCAATGACCTCGAGCCACACCCTAGCTTTCACACAAGCAGGGGGGCTCTACGCTCGGCAGTGATCTCGAGCCACACCCTAGCTTTCTCACAAACAAGGGGACTCGACGCTCGGCAGGTGACCTCAAACCACACCCTAGCTTTCACGCAAGCAGGGGGGCTCGATGCTCGGCAGTGACCTCGAGGCACACCCTAGCTTTCTAAAATAGGGTGGCTCGAAGCTCGGCAGTGACATCGAGCCACACCCTAGCTTTCATGTAAGAAGGGGGGCTCGACGCTCGGCAGTGACCACGAGCCACACCCTAGCTCTCACAAAAGCAAGGGGCTCGGCACTTGGAAGTGACCTCGAGCCACGCCCTAGCTTCCTCACAAGCTATACGGGCTCGACGCTCGGCATTGAACTCGAGCCACGCGCTAGCTTTCTCACAAGCTATATGGGCTCGACGCTCGGCAGTGACCTCGAGCCACGCCCTAACTGTCTCACAAGCTATATGGACTCGACGCTCGACATTGACCTCGAGCCACACCCTAGCTTTCACACAAGCAGGAGGGCTCGACGCTCGGCACTGTCCTTGAGCCACACCCTAGCTTTCTCACAAGCAGGAGGCTCGATGTTCGGTAGTGAACTCAAGCCACATCCTAGCTTTCACAAAAGCAGGGGGGCTCGAAGCTCGGCAATGACCTCGAGCCACACCCTAGCTTTCATGCAAGCAGGGGGGCTCGACGCTCGGCAGTGACCTCGAGCCACACCCTAGCTTTCACACAAGCAGGGGGACTCGACGCTCGGCAATGACCTTGAGCCACCGCCTAACTCTCACACAAGCAGGGAGGCTCGACGCTCGACAATGACCTCGTGCCACGCCCTAGCTTCCTCACAAGCTATAAGGGCTCGATGCTGGGCATTGAACTCGAGCCACGCCCTAGCTTTTTCACAAGCCATATGGGTTCGATGCTCGGTAGTGACCTTGAGCCACCTCCTAGCTCTCACACAAGTAGGGGGGCTCGACGCTCGGCAGTGACCTCGAGCCACACCTTCGCTTCCTCACTAGCTCTTCGGCTCGACGCTCGGCAGTGACCTCGAGCCACTTCCTAGCTGTCTCATGAGTAAGGGGGTCGACGCTCGGCACACGAGCTTCAAGGCTCGACCGTCGACGCTCGACCCTCGAACGCCCGTCATGATCTCCAAGCTAATTCCTAGCTCTGTCACAAACCAGGGCTCGATGCTCGACCCCCGACCCTTGGTACTTAACCCTCGGCGTCCCTTTTTCTCCGGGGGATCTCCTTCGTCCAACCCCACTTGCCTCTTCAAAAAACTGCAAATCATATTTGCCAAACACACCGCTCTACTCTTCCTACAGAGACAAACTACTCTTCTACGGCTGCCTTTCACAGCCCTCCAGGAGTGGGGGGCTCCTGATATAGTGTAGATGACGTGGCCCCATCAGGGCTATCAGATCCCCTCAAATTCTGCTCCTCCATGATCATCAGGTCAACCGAAGTCCAACGGGCTTCTGTCAACTCAGGCCCACAGGCAAACGTGTCCGACCCGGCCCGTTAGGGTCCCAGACCCGTTTACCCTTGCCTATAAATACCAGACCCCCCCCCCCCCCCTCCCCCTTCTTGCCCAAGGTAATAAACTTTCCCCCACCTGAACCCTTGCAACTGTTGCTTTCTCAGTAACTGACCAAATCGTCAGAGGGTCTGTCGTTGGGACTTCTCTTGATGTTTCTAAGCAGTGTGTAGGTACAAAAGACCGAGCCGAGCCTCAAAGATCTGAGCCGAGCTACTAGATCCAAGCTGAGTACCCGGCCTCTACCTCTCTCCTGCTACTCCCTAGCCGGTCCTACAGCCTAGGATCAGATCAATACCAGTACCACATCTTCCGCTATATAAATTATAAGAATTCACACCTGTTGCCTCCACACTCCAAAAGCAAACAGCATCAGTTAACTTCAATGATAATGACATCAAAGTTGAGAGGTACATAGGAAGAAATTTTATAGTTTTAGGCAATTAAAATATGAAAATTTTGTACTAATTAATTAATGTGTTGTTATGTAAAGTCTTTTGGCTTGAAGAGCAAGAAATCGAGCATGTAGTGTCAGAAGAACATATATAGCAGTGATCCTGAAAGGGATCGTTTGGTCCCTCGACCAGTATAGTTCAGCATGTTTTATAAATTTACTTAAGAGAGTGTGAGATTCATGAAAGATGAATTGAGAATTTTTTGTTCTAATGAGCTTTGTTGAACAAATGGTTGTACTGTATCCAAGATGCATGAGGCGAATTTTTCGGTAATTCTGAGTTGAGGCAAATGGAACTACAAAGTACAAGGGGAAAGATTGTTTTTTTCGTAGACTTCACTTAATTAGCATGAATCTTGATCACATCCACCTTCAGCTCTAAGGCTGCATCAGTGCGCTAAGGAAATTGTCCATAGTAATTAAATAGGTCATATATTTTTCCAAGTAACCTTATACTGTCGCATACCCTAGCACAACAATTAATGCATAAATTTTTTATTGCTCCACATTAGATAAACGTACAAACCCAATTTTCATCTTCTCTTATGTTATGGTGCAAGTATACAACTATAATATAATGCATTCAGAAAATAGTACATGCACGTAGCTAATTGCAACATCCACATGCACAATATAGCTAGCACTACTCTTTTTTCAAATTTTTTTCTCTTTTATATATATTAACATATACAATAAATGTGAATCACTTTCTTTCTCCCATATATACAATCAAATAGTGCATGTGCATTTTCTTAATGTACAACTTATTTTCATATGAACAGACGGCTGAATAAGAAGAAGAGAAATGCAGACAAAATTTCACAAGAAATATCAACCAAAAAACATATATAGTATATAGTAAAGAAAGGGCTGATAAAGACTAAAAGATAGAATCCAAAATGGAAGCTATAACGCCTACATTAGCTTATTGTATGGGACTAGGACTAGAATCATAGCCCCCAATAAGCCTAAAAGCTAGCTTTTTGCCCCATTCCCACCACAAACCCCAATGCTAGAGCTCAATGCTTTCCCTGTCTCTACTGTTGGCCTTTTCCCCCTCTCTCCCAATCTCTTTGCAAACAAAAACAGTTTGTTGGAAAGAAATATATAAAAGAAAGAGTGGTTTTGGTTCTGGGTTTCAAATATTGTGGGCTTCTTTGTTTGTATGTTGGCCGTGGTTTCTCTAATAGTTTTGCGTGGCCTTGTCACCGCAAAAATATTTTAACAAAAAAATATTTTAAAAAATTAGAAAAAGGAAAATACTGAAATTATTATTTGAACAAAGGGACGCTTGGATATTCTCTATTTGGGTCATTATCAGTGTGTTTATTTGGATTAATATA
The DNA here is from genome assembly GCA_017893485.1 of Hemerocallis citrina. Classification (NCBI taxonomy): domain Eukaryota; kingdom Viridiplantae; phylum Streptophyta; class Magnoliopsida; order Asparagales; family Asphodelaceae; genus Hemerocallis; species Hemerocallis citrina. The sequence goes on from JACEHZ010000699.1 coordinate 20,230, forward strand.
CATTGAATCTTAGGTGTCATTCTGTTACTGTTGATGTGGACCCCTAGGCTATCACTTTGCCAATTTCACTAACTATGGAATGCTATGTTTTCTTCTTTTCTTTCCATTTCTTCAGAATTTTCCTTTTTAGTGTTGGATTAGTACTTTTAAATTTTAATCCGAAATTAGATTGATTAAACTGAACTTAACAAAACAATCAAAATAGCTGATAAGAGCATCTGTAGTGGTTGGCTATATATTCAAAAATGGATATTTTGAAAAAAAAACCCTTTGTAGTCTCGTCCAAATACCCATTTTTTTGGTTTTGAATGAAAATGAGACGTCTATATTTGACAGCGGAAATGGCATTATGGATATTTTAGAAATCGGAAGATGATTTACTGTCTTAGCATCGGACGGTATATGATATGCTGTCTGAGACCAATTTTTTAATTGCGAAATGAGTGGACGGCAAATGATTTAGATTTGAATGATTAAAATAAAATAAAAATTAAAAATCGAAAGATGTTCTTCCGTTTCATGAAGAGAGAGAAAAGTTGGTATTTGTGCATAGGTGTTGGACGGCACATGATGTGCCGTCCTTCACATTTTTTGATTTTTTTGATTTTTTATTTACGGGATGGCAGATCATTTGCTGTCCTTCACACTATTTAATTTTTTTAAAAAAATGCAGATCTTCAAACGGTATATGATCTTCCGTTTCATCCAAAAGAAAGCCATTTTTTGAATATAGACGGCTGCAGAGTTTAAGCTATTTGCTATTTCTAAAATATTCATATACCCATTTTTTAACTTCAATGACTACAGATACTCTAAATAGTGAATAAACAGAAGGAATGATTAAACCAGATAATTAACCCATACCGTCTAGGCCCAATAGCATGGTATTTCACCCGTAAAATATACATTACTTTATAACTAGGCTAAACTCAGAAATAAGTTATACAACGCACGCCGGCGTAATAAAAGAATGAGGTTGAACAAAAACTTAATTAATAACCTAAATGCACAGATTAAATGATGTTACATATGATTAACTATTCAACCTTATAGAAGAGAATTTAAAGGAATATATGGTATGTTGTTTGTGTACTTTCTCCATAGAATCTTCAATAAATGAGGGAACTTTCTCTAATTAAATAACTTGTAAACAGAAACAGCTCTCTTAGTTTGTTCCTTTCCTCACCTGCACTTGCATTTGGGGAGTATATATTTATATCTGAGTTCTGCTTACAAACAGTATTTGCCATAGTAGTACAAACTATACACTTAAGCAACTTAGGTATAGTAAATAGTATAGTATACAGTACTGCATTGAAGACCGAACTCTTTATTACATATTAATTTTCTCCAGCAGTTAATTTAAGCTCATCACATGCACCATGCAAATATACAACTAACAAGTAAACAACTTAAATATTCCTTAATTTAAAAAAGTCATGTAATAACCGTCTCTATCTCTAATATTACTAGTATTATACACGTGCACACGTGCACGTGGAAAAAATTGAAGAATAATCAAAAGGGTAAAAAAAAAATAATTTCCAAACTGATCCACTTTCGGAAATATTTACCAAACTGATCCACTGTCGAAAATATTTACCAAAGTTAGTCCATTGAAGGGATAATGAAAAGGGCAAAAAGAAAATAACTTCCAAAATGATCCACTTTCGGAAATATTTACCTAACTGGTCCACTACCGAAAATATTTACCAAAGTTAGTCCACAACCCAACACGTGCGCTGCACGGGTTGGTAGAAGGACAAATTACACTAACCCCTTCTCCCATTATAGTAGTAGAGATAATGGAAGAAGACCTTAGTGTCATTTGTGAATCTTTCAACGCGTGTAATGCACGTATATAACTAATGTGAAGGAGGTTTCAGGTTCGAGTCCTCACTAGGTCAGAGTTTTTATTTTAATTTTTTTTTATTAAGACGTACATCACACGTGCAACTCCAACTCTCCCAATATACTGTTTATACTTTAAAAAAAATATTAACTTACGCGCATCGGACGTGCAACTCCAACACTTCCATTATACTCTTTATACTTAAAAATGATTCAGACGTGCATCGCACATGTTAAAAACTAGTTTCTATAACTCAAGAACTGAATATTCCTTAAACTCCGAATCTTGGAATCCTGTGTGAGACACCCGCAACTGATCAAAACTGCCGGAAATAATTAGGTTAGGAAAAACGATTTTTTCCGACCATTTTCAAAAAACGCATAGTTTATCCTAAAAAAAGAACCTAGAAATGACCAAGCAGTACTTCCCCACGATTTCAATCTAGAGTATGCTCCTGGTGCGGTAGCAATACCAGAAATAGGGAAGGAGGGGCCCTATTTTGGGAGTGAATGACTAAGAATTTGAATTGCATCGAGCTTTGAAGCAGCTCCTTGGTCTTGTCACCCTTGAATTCATTTATTTGCTTATAGATCTTGTTTGTGCTCCACGAAGAGATGGACCAAGTCAATATTCCAACATTTTGTAGACAAACCAATTTAATTAATATAATCTCAACCATATATTTTAAAATAGGATATATATACTAATTATCTATTTCTAATCAAGTAGTCAGTTAGCATGATATATATCCTTGAAGTTTAAATTTATTTACTATGTAATTATTTATAAAAGTGTCATTAATATAAAATAAAAATTAGTATTATTAAGAATAATTTGAAAAGAGTAGGAGCTTTAGAGAAAGGAAAAAAAAGAGGGGGGGGGGGGGGGGTGGGGGGGGGGGGGGGGGGGGGGGGGGGGGGGGGGGGGGGCATCGCACTTGCATGTTACTAGTTAATCTACTACTATAATGGGAGAGACGGCCTTAGTGTAATTTGTCAATATCCCAACCCGTGCAACGCACGTGCTGGTAGATTTTTTTTTGTCTTTTTCATTCCACTCCCCCTCCCCCGAAAATTTTCCCCACGTGCACAGCACGTGTATAATACTAGTAGTATTTTTTTTTGAAATAAAAGTGACACCTGGTCACCTGTTTCATTAATGAACAATTAACAAAACACCGAGTCCAAAATATTACAATCCAAGTAAAAAATGGTCTACAATGTAACTACAAACGAGTACCTAATCAACTGCCAGCAATCCACACAAGACTGGCTCTCAAAATATGAAGACCACCCCTCCGGAACTCGTCGATGGCTCCATAACCCTGAAACAAACTACTCCCCATCCATACGGGGCTTCTTCCTCGCCCCTGCCGTACCTGTCCAATCATTAATTCGAGCTAAGATTTGATGAAGCATGATCTGGAAAGTGCAGTTAGTATTACGAAAGCATGCATTGTTTCTATCTAGCCACAGGGTCCACATAGCCGCCACTACCGTAATATCCCAAACTAATCTACACTCGTTCTTAATGAATCTCGACCTCTACCTCCCCCACACGTCCTGAACACTAGTAGGAACCTCAGACACCCCGACCCCAACCCCATAATTTCCCACGTTAATTTAGCTTTTGGACAGCTCATGAAAATATGAGTAGTGTCCTCCTCCCCAAAATTACATCGTGGACAGCTCGAGTCGATCGGAATATTGCATTTTCTTAGGTTGACCTTGGATAGGATCGCGTTATTATCCACCAACCAAAGGAACACTTTCACTTTGTTTGGAATTTTGGCCTTCCAAATGACATCTGCGAATGCACTCCTAACCCCCCCTCCCCCCCCCCCCCCCCCCCCCCCCCATCATTTAAAAGTTGATACATAGACCTTAACCGAGAACACTTTCGTAGGTTCTAGGCTCCATGCTCTTTCATCCTCGATTCCTCTTTCATGGTTCATTTTCTTTGCTAGCATGAGTTCAATTCGGTGAATTTGTCTTTGTCCCTCTTGGGATATGTTTCCCTGGAATTGAAGGCAAAGTCTATCCTGTTTCCATACATCCGCCACCAGGACATCCTTGTTTATGGTTTCCTCTACCAGTTTTGGGAATAGCGATTCAATTGTGTTATGTCCCCACCACTTATCCTTCCACAGTCTAGTGCTCTTCCCGTCTCCGAGTATGGAAGTAGTGTTATCGTGGAACAACTCTCCCACCTTCGCAATCCCTTTCCAAAGGTGAGACACCTTTCCATACCTACTTCGCCTTCCAAATCTAATCTTCTTTCGCCTTCTATATAACCTAAGGAGTTGCACCACCAGGCCTTTCGTCGCTTATTCATTTTCCACCACCACTTGGATAGTAGTGCCTTATTCATATCACGTAGATTCACAACTCCTAGACCTCCAAATTCTTTCTTACGACACACCTTGTCCCATCAAATCAAATTGAGTCCCCTGTTATCTTCTCTTGACCCTTTCCAAAGAAATTTTCTCCTACTTTTATCGATTCTTTGAATAACCCAACTTGGGATCTCATAAATCGACATCAGGTATGTTGATAAACTACTAAGTACCGAGTTGATTAGAGTCACTTTGCCCCCTAGCGAAAGAAATTTTCCTTTCCATCCCGCAAGTTTTTTCTCAACTTTCTCCACTAATGACATCCAGTCCTCCTTAAGAAATTTCCCAGGTCTAATAGGCGTTCCTAGATATTTGAGGGGGAGTTCTCCTTTCCCACAACCCAAAGCTGTCGAGATTGCATCCATAGCACCTTCCTGTTCCTTGCATAGGGGAATGACCCCACTCTTATGAAGATTAACCGCCAGTCCTGACCAGAATTCGAAACACCTTAAAACCATTCTTACTGCTATGGTTTCCTCCAACTGAGCTGCACCAAACAACAATGTGTCGTCTGCAAACTGTAGGATGGAGAGTGACTCTGGTATTCCTTTTATTTGGACTCCTTTGATCAGTTGCTCCTCTTTTCCTCTCTTGACCATTTCTGTCAAACCATCTGCCACAATCGTGAAAAGTAACGGGGATAGGGGATCTCCCTGCCTTAGCCCTCGACGACACCGAATTTCTTTTCCAGTAGTTCCATTGATAACGATGAACGATTTCCCATTTTGAATGCACATTCTCATCCAATTCCTCCATTTTACACCAAATCCTTTTAGTTCCAGCGCCTCGTCTACACAATCCCACTCCACCGTATCATATGCGTTTTCAAAATCTAATTTTAGCAAAAAACCGTTCACTTTATCTTTATTTCCTCTGAAAATCATCTCATGAGCTGACGCTATGCTATCCATGATATCTCTACCTTTAACGAATCCACTCTGAGTCACGTCAATAATATCCTGTAAATGCGGTGCCAGTCTATTTGCCAAGACTTTTGTAATGATCTTGAAGGACTCATTCAACAGGCTGATTGGTCGAAAATCCGATAACCTAAGCACTTCAGATTTCTTCGGGATTAGGATAACATTTGCGTAGTTTAATCTCTCGACCTGTGCCTCCCTTATGAAGATTTCTTGGAATATATCAGTAAAATCTTTCTTAATAATATTCCGGTATCGTTTGTAGAAAAGGATCGGAAATCCATCTGGTCCCAGTGCTTTATCCTGACCCAGCAGCTTGACTGCTTTGATGATTTCCTCTTCTGAGAATTCATCTTCAATCCCTTCACTTCCATCGATTCTGGAATCACTCCACATGTTTGCTTGTAACTTGCCTCTCTGACTTCTCTTCTTTCCAATAAGGTTTTTAAATCCCTCATCTATATGTTGTCTGATTGCGGACTCTCCCTCTATCCAGACCTCATCAATCAACATTCCCCCAATATTATTGTGTCTTCTTCTCCCATTCGCCACCTTATGGAAAAATGCTGTGTTCGAGTCTCCTTCCTTTAGCCATTGCACCCTTGATCTTTGCCTCCAGTAGCATTCCTCCATCTCTCCAATTCTGTAAAGTTCACCTCTGATTTCCATCAGTTCCTCAAATTTGCCTGTTTCCAAATTTCGTTCCTCCTCAATACGTTCCAGCTGATGACTCCTCTCCCCTAATTTCGCCTTCTTCCTAGAGATCTCTCCAAATTCCTGCTTAGTCCAAATCTTAAGACATTTACGCAGACGTCTCACCTTGGTATTCCATTTTGATATTACATCCGTTCGCGCTACCGGGCTCTCCCACGACTGTTGAATGATCTTTGAACAGTTGTCGGACATGGTCCAAGCTTTCTCAAATTTGAAATGAGGCCTTGGCCAATTTCTACTTTCACCGCATTCCATGATGAGCGGGGCGTGATCAGATGTATATCTCGGAATTGTCCTTACTCTCGCAAGTGGGAACAACTCCTCCCATTCTGCCGAAACCAAGATTCTATCTAGCTTCGCGAGGGTCGGACTTGCCTGCATGTCAGTCCAAGTAAATCTCCTATCGGATGCCTGGATTTCTGTGAGATCCAAATCATTGATAACCTGATTAAAGTTATGTCTATCTCTTTCAGATGGCCCTCTCCCTCTGTGTTCGGCCTGAAATCTAGTAATATTAAAGTCCCCTCCTAGCACCCATGGAGCGTCCCATCTACCCCTAATACCTCTTAACTCTTCCCAGAATTCCCCTCTAATGGCCGGATTATATGGACCGTAAATAGACGAGACCATATGCTCCCACCCATCTCTTTTACGTTTAATTTTAATGGTAATCGAGAAATTCCCGACAAAACTATCAACAATGTCAAAGATCGTCGAATCGACTCCAAGAGCAATGCCCCGCGACATTTCTCTTGACAATTTGAACCGCCAGTGGAAATTTCTCAGCGGTCTAATGCACTCAAAGTCTTTATTTTGTGGGTCCACTATCCTAGTTTCTTGAATCCCACAAATTGTAGGCTTCATCTTAGCTAGAGTGTCACCCACTAATCTAACTTTACCCCTCGATCTCATTCCTCTGACATTCCAAAATGCGTATAACATTAAACCCAATCGTAAACACCTCTACCCCCTCGCTACCTCCCCATCCACGGGAAGCTCTAAAACCCTAACCTGTATGCCTCTTTTCTCAACGCATTAACCCTAAGTTGTTGTTCGGCTGAAGTGGACCCCATGTCTATTCCTATCATGCTAGCATAGTAAAGTATCATATTATCGGAAATGAAACTCAAAATTGACAACTCACCTCCGCATGCCGAGGTTAGTTCCTTTGCCTTTGCTGCCGATTTGATGAGGTCCTCTTCACTAGGCCCCTTCAAGCTCCACCTGTCCAACTGTCTCTTGCTCTTCCTCTTTGTCTCATCAACCCCAGTTCTCGAAGCCTCTAAGCATGACTCCTTGATTATTCCTGACCCTGAAGCTAGCTCATTCACTTGCCTAACCCACCTTTTGTGTTCACTATTAGAGTCGTGATTCTCGTCCCCTACTCCATAAAGTGCACCTATTATATTATCATCCATGTGCTCGGTCTCATTGTCCCCTAACTCTGGCTCCTCTTGTATACCACACTCCGATCCCCCATCTTGTACCTGATTGGAGAGAAGGTGATGCGGTAACAGTGACCTAAGTTTCACGTGGAATGTTTAGATGCAAGTTATCTATAATTATTTTTTAATTCACACAAAAAATAATCAATTATTTATGATAAATAAGGAATGGAATGAAAACTCTGTACTAGTATAATGTTTTTATATTAATTAATTAATGACATTGACAGATAAATTCCATGGCTGTCTGTGAAGTGTGTGCGTGTGTGAGTACGTAATTAATTAACTCAATTTGGCCTTTTTTATTCTTTTTCTAAATTACATACATGTTGATTTATAATGTATAGATCATTATGCATTATGTTGGATTGTGATGGCTTTATGCATTATGTGTTACTAGTATTATACACGTGCATTGCACGTGGAAAAATGGGAAGGAGAATGAAAATGACAAAAAAAATCTAGTACTATACACGTGCATTGCACGTGAAAAATATGGAGGGAGAATGAAAAGGACAAAAAAAATAAATACCTACACGTGCGCTGCACGTGTTGACAAAATGACACAATGACAAATGACACTAAGCTCTTCTCCCATTATAATAATATATTATTATTATTAGGAAAAATGGAGGGGGAATGAAAAGGACAAAAAAAAAAAAAAATACCAACACGTGCACTGAACGTGTTGACAAAATGACACAATGACAAATGACACTAAGCCCTTCTCCCATTATAATATTAGAGATTAGAGATGTTACTTTCTTTTTTAGATTTGGTTATATTTTGAAGCTAGGTTTTGTTTTTCATCTAGTTTGAACTATGCGAGAAATGTAATATTTTGCTTGTCTGTATTTTCTTAACTATTCATTAATGAAATAGGATTACTTTTCTTCAAAATAAAATAAATAAAATAAATAAATAAATAAATAAATGTATAGATCATTGCTTGCAGATCGAGTGAATGATAGATATCTTTCCTGCTGAGTAGACGAAATTAAGTTATTCACATCAATTTATTAATTTATATACTAAGTACAAGCAAACATTGCCATACAATTTTTTTTTTAAAAACACTTGTTTAAGCGACAATATATGAGTTCATTTTCAGCATTCAGGTATAACATGAAACTGGATGGATCATGGTAGAATTTGCATGATTGCAACTGGTTAATAATAAATTTTCTCGCTAATAATATAACAAATTCATCATCCGTTTTGGCATATGTGATAATAATAATCAAGCAAAATGCATCAAAAGAGAAAATGCACTATTAGCGATCAAGCAATTATAATATAAAATTAAGAAAATCATTTACGCATATATATACATGTTAATTAACTATTATGACATACTACACAGATACAATGTTGGAACTGATCTTGATTGATCAATTCATAAGATCTACAAATTTAGATTTGATGGGGACTAATCCAAACCACTAGCGATCTTCAAAGGCGACATGGATGAGTATATATATATATCGTATTAATTAATTTTTTTCAGTACAAAAGACAGATCGAGCTAAGATGATCGAATTGCATCAACTCGACTACATAATTATATATCTTTTCCGGACCACAACTATTATTTGATGCGTGTTTTCTGAACATTAATCAAATGCACTAAACCAAATAGTAGAAACATGTGTATACAGTTGTATACACATATAACTACAAGCAAAAACAATTGGCATGAATGCTAAATTGCTGAAATGTATGACCATAGCAAATTGCTCACCAAACATTTATGTTATAGCAGAGCTTGGGCATCATGTTTCTGGGTGTACCTTTTATGTATTTCTTAAGTTAATATATTATGTGTGTTTTTTTTCCTACAGTTATTTTAGTTTATTTATTTATTTTTTTTTTTCTTGTTTCATGTTTAATCATGACCTTGCGATAGTTTGGTGAAGTTGGCATTGTATTCAACTTCACTAACCACCAATTACTCAACTATATTTAATTCATTCCTCCAAAAAAAAAAAAAAAAAATTCCATTTCCATTATTCAAATCTGTTATAGCAGCTTATATAAGCAAGTTAAAGCCGATCAAGGCAAACCAGCATTTTAATTTCTACATCCCAACTTCACATTTATCAAAATTTCTTTTTTGACGTGAACGGATAGAGTCTAAAAGACTCCAGCCACAATTTATCAAAATTTCTTAGATGCCGTATTCTTTCATTAGAGTCAAATTAACATCATCGATCTATTTTCCTCCTTATAAAGAACAGAGAAAATAAATTATAACAATACTGAGAGCATCCACAGTTATTTGTGGTAAAAATGGCAAAATGACAAAATAGAATCTGACGATTTTCATTGTTTGTTCCAGTCGTTAAATGCAAAATATAGCAATTTCGTACACAAAATTGAATGGACGAAACACAATGTTTCATTTGTCTAAATTCGTTTAATTTTTTTAAAAGGTTTTTCAATGTGTAAGACCCACGGTGAGATGAAACATGATGTTTTGTCCCACGGTTCATGTTTCGTCCCACCCATTTTGCCACTTATCTAACTAATTATAAACGGTTGCCATTTTCCCCTTCATGCCATTAAAAACGGCTGCAAGATCTGGCGAAAGAATAGATTCTCTAACTTCCACGCCTTGAAAAAGTATTTTCTGTCCACTGTTCACTCAATTGAACCTGGCCGTATTTTCGACTCATGTCGTCACGGAAGGAGCTAGTGAGTGTAAACGAGAGTTTAACTCTCTCCTTCATTAAGAACATATCAAATGGGCTCATAGGGCTAAAATTAAATGGTTGCATGGCAGTGATAGGAACACCTCTTTCTTTTATAACTTTACTTCTCATAGTCAAGATGTAATCGTATCTCCTCCATTATTGAAGATAATGTCGAATTAAGCACCAACGCTGAATTTTATTCAACTTTCCTTTCTTTCATGGGATCTGTTGAGGATCGTTTCATTTACCTTGACTGGAATTATCTTTATGGAGATGAGCAACATGACTTATCGTGCCTTGATTCTCCTTTTACTCTTGAGGATATTAAGATTGCAGTCTTCTCCTCTCGTAGTGACTATACTCCTAGACTTGATGGGTTCCCTGCATTTTTCTTCCAAAATTTTGTGACTGACTTAAAGATGACCTAGTCATCATGTTTTCTGACCTTTACAACGGTCATTTCGCTTTTGATAGGATTAACTGTGCCCACATTGTCCTCAAATGATGGAAGCTAACAAAGTTTCCGCCTTCAGGCCTATTAGTCTCATTAACTCTCTTTTTAAGGTCATTATGAAAGTTCTCTATAATCGTTTGAAATCGACTATTTCTCATTTGATTGATCTAGCTCAATCTGGTTTTATTAAAGACAGATTTATATTAGACAGTGTTGCTTATGCTTAAGAAATTATTTCGGGCTGACACAAATCTAATACCGAAGGGATTCTCCTTAAATTAGACTTTGAGAGAGCCTATGACGAAGTCAATTAGGAGTTTCTATTTGAGATTTTATTTCATCGTGGGTTTGGTTCGAGGTGGATCTCTTGGATTAAATTCCGTCTCTTCGCCGAAATCTCCTCCATCATTATTAATGGTATCGAAGGGAAAAAATTCAAATGTAAGAGGGGTCTGCGTCAAGGAGACCCTATTTCCTCTCTCCTATTCTCTCTTGTGGCGGATGTTTTCAGCAAATTGCTCCATAGAGTATAGGAGGCCAACATTATTGAAGGATTAGGTGGTTTCCCAGGGTTTAAAGGTGTGCTCAATCTCCATTATGCGAATGACACTATCCTTTTTGCTAAACCCAACAAACCTACCCTTCACAACCTTAAGCTTCGTCTATATATTTTCGAAAAGGCTTACGGTTTTTCTATTAATTTCAGCAAAACTTCGGTCCTTTGGCTTGATGGATCCGACAATCGTCAAACTGAGATTGCACACTTTTTAAACTATGCTTCAACCTCTTTCCCTATTTCTTACCTTGGTATACCTTTAATATATGGTAAGCTCCATAAGGATGATTGGATTCCGATGATTGATAAGGTCGAATCTAGACTCAATGTCTGGACTGGTCGTCAGCTTTCGAGAGGTGGTAGATTAGGGTTGGTTAATTTGGTACTCTCTTCTATCCCCTTGTATATGATGTCCTTTTCCTACGTTCCTACCTGGGTTATCTAGCGGATTGACAAGATTAGGAGAAACTTCTTCGGATCTGGTTCCTCCTCTTACAAAGCTAGTAAGCATCTCTACAATTGGGATTTGCTTTGCAAATCTAAACTTGATGAAGGGCTACGTATTAAAACTTAGCCCTTCTCAGCAAGAAGCTTTGGAAATCCCTCAATCAGAGTGATTTATCTTGGAGTAAGTTAATCTATAAATACCATAGAAGTCACAAGATTTGAGAACTTCACCGGGTTATTTCCTCAACTGTCTCTCCATTCTGGAAAAGAATTTGGAAAGTGGTTGGCCCGTTTAAGTGCGGGTTGCTCAAATTATGTGTTTGTGGGAGTTAAGTTAAATTTTGGACCGATTTTTTGTTGGGTAACAACAAAATTACCTTTGATTTTCCAAAATTATTTATTCTCGCCAATAAATCCCACTCTACGGAGAATGGGAATTTTGTCTTCCTCAACAACCGTAGGGTTTGGCATATCCCTTTCAAGCAAGCTCTCTCCACCTCTCTTTTTCCTATTTATCACAACTTACTTTTGCTATTACATGCTTATAATTGGCAACCGCATGATAGCATTGCTTGGCATTGGACTAACTCTGGATCTTATATGGTCAATATTGCTATAATTTTATCAATTCTGGGGATGTTTTCTCTCCTTTCTCCAAGACTATCTAGAGCTATATTGCCCCTCTAAAAGTCAAGATTCTAGCTTGGCTGACTATCCACAACAAACTTCTTACGGTTGAGATCCTCAACCAAAAATACATGGCTTTAGTTCAAAAGTGCCCCTTATGTCTCATCCACAATGAGGATGCTCAATATTTTTCATTCATTGTGTTGGGGTTTGTGGATCCAATACACGATAGTGGGGTTGGAGAAGTCAGATGAGAATAAGAGTCGAAGAAGCAGCAAGCTGCTGCAGGTGAGTTGTTGTCGATCGTAGGTGGACACCTCATTCATACAGGCAAAAGAACAGTTAACCATGTAGTCGACCGTCACTCTCTTTGAAGAGGCGACTGATCGATCATGCAGTCGACCGACCTGCTCTCTGTTGAACTTAGTGCAGTTAAAAAAAAGAAACGGTCGACCAACTTGGTATTGCGGTCGACTGTCCCGATGCTGGTTGATGAGCGGTTGAGATTGAAAGTTGAGAAATCCTATATATATTGTATTGTATACAATTTTAGGGTTAAGTAAAAAAGAAAATAGAGATCTACCAGCTGTCATTAAGAGAGAGGGAGATAGAGAGAAACCCTACACCTTAGTGCTGAGTTTTTTAGAGTTTTGTAAACCTAATCTTCATATTTCTAGTGTAAATCGCAGGAGTGCCTCTGGAAGTAGCCTTTATTTTGGGTAAACCTCAAAAAAATCTTGTGTGTTCTTGTGCGTTGCTTTTGGTTATTCTTTGTTCTCTTGTTTTGATTATATAGTTCTTGCATCTCCTCGTCGTCGTTGTTGAGTTTATTCCGCAATTAGAATTCAATAAAGTGATATCAGAGCTACAGGTTGGTAGTATTGATTGAGATGGGGGGGCAAGAGTAGAGTCAAGGAGTTCGATGGAACAGATTTCACAATGTGGAAGATCCAAATGATTACGTATCTCCGACAGAAGGATCTAGATGATCCGTTGTTTGGTGTGATGCCAGAAGGGGCGGAGGTCGATCCAATTGCATTGGCAGCCTGGAATAGATTAGATCAGAAAGCGCTTGGACAGATTTAGTTGTCGCTGAGCAGGAATGTGCTATTTCACATTGATCAGAAGGCAAGAACCGTAAAAGAGGCAATGGAGATATTGAAAGACATGTTTGAGAAGCCGAATGCAGCAAATCAGATCTTACACCTAAAGAAGTTGGTTAACTTGAAGTTGTCAGAAAAGGGTTCAGTTGCTGAGCACATCAACAATTTCTGTATTGTTTACAATAAGATGGAATCGTCGGGTTTAAAATTTAAGGAGAGGGCACAATCGTTGTTATTACTATCCAGTCTTCCCGATAGTTACGGTACAGTAGAGCAGACTATTACTAGCACCATGACTAATACGACAATCCTAAAGGATGATATAAGCAGCATTATGAATGAGGATGCAAGGAGGAAAAGACATGGAGAGACTTCAGTGTCATATCTTAACAATGCCGCACTGTCAGTTGATAACCGTGGTAGAAGTAACAACAGAGGAAAGTCACAGAGGTGTAGCAGAACGAATGAACCGCATGATACTCGAAAGGACGAGATGCATGGGACTTCATGCGGGTCTTGCGGTCCATCTTTGGGCCGCAACAGTTGATACAGCGGTATACTTGATTAACCGTTGTCCGTCTAGTGCCCTTGATGGGGCCATTCTAGAAGAACTATGGTCAGGTAAAACTGTTTATTATTCATATTTGAAAGTTTATGGTTGTATTGCATATGCACTAATTGACAAAAAAGAAAGAAAGAAGTTGGACTCTAAGTCCAGGAGGTGTGTGTTCATTGGCTATGGTGGCGATGAGTATGGTTACAGACTTTGAGAATTTTTGGATAACAAAGTCATTCACAGTAGGAATGTAGTGTTCAATGAAAAGGTCCTATACAAGGATAGGCACACAGGTCAAGACAGTACAAGCAGTTCAGAATCAGATTGGAGTTCAGACTCAGCCTCAGATTCTGATTCTGAAGGCGGCCCTAGTGGTGGGGGCCCTACAGTGCAGCAGTAGGTACATGTACCACATGCAGCACAGAAGGCTCATGGTAAGCCTATTGGGAATGAACCGGTTATCCAAGATAAATAGGTACAGCCAAAATAGTTTGAGGAACCTGAACCGGTCGGTGAACCGGTACCCACATTGAGGAGATCGACACGAAAGAGGAGGCCAACCAAGATAATTGATCCATCGGCTAGTATTGTTCACAAACATGTTCTGTACATGGATTAAGGAGAGCCATAGACTCACGAGGAGGCTTTGAGGGACGAGGCTCGAATTCAGTGGGAGTTAGCCATAAAGGACGAGATAAACTCCTTGGAACAGAACCAAACTTGGGAGTTGACCAAGTTACCTGCAGGGAAGTGCCCTCTTATGAACAAATAGATTTTCAAGTCAAAGATGAGACAAATGACAGTAAGAGGTACAAGACGAGGCTTGTTGTGAAAAGGATTCTCTCAAAGAGAAGGTGTTGATTATAGTGAGACCTTTACACCGGTTGTGAAGATGGCTTCTATTAGGGTTCTTCTTAGTATTGTGGCAGTTGAAGACTTGTACTTAAAGAAGTTGGATGTGAACACAACATTTCTTCATGGTGATGTCAAAGAAGAGCTGTACATGAGACAACCCACAGGTTTTGAAGCTAAAAGAAAGGAAGACATGATGTGTCGATTGAAGAAGAGTCTTTATGGGCTCAAACAAGGACCGAGGCAATGGTACTTGAAGTTTGATTGCTTCATGAGAGAAAAAGGTTTCGATAGATGCAAAACGGATCATTGTGTGTATGTTCGTAGATACGAGGACAATGATATAGTTACCTTGGCATTGTATGCGGACGACATATTGTTACCAGGTTCATGTATGGAGAAGATCAAGGAAGTAAAAAAGGTGCTAGCTTCGGAATTTTCAATAAAGGACTTAGATGAAGCAAAGAAAATCCTCGGTATGAAGATTAGTAGAGAGGAGTAGCAAGAAGATTTGGTTATCATAAGCGAACTATTTGAAGAAGGTGTTGAAGATATTCAATATGGATGGCGTGAGGCCAGTCACTTGTCCCTTGGCTGCCCACTTCAATTTATCAATGGACTTGTGTCCTAAAACAAAGGCGGAGATGGAGGAAATGGCTACTATTTCTTATGCCTCAGCCGTTGGGAGTTTGATGTATGCGATGGTGTCTACAAGACTAGACATCGCACAAGCAGTGAGAGTTGTCAGCCGTTACATGAAGAATCCATGTAAATAACATTGGGATGCAGTAAAGTGGATTCTTAGATATCTAGCAAGTAATTCAGATCACTCTCTTTGTTTTGGAGAAAATTCTTTGCATATACATGATTATGTGGATGTGAATTTTTTGGGCGATTGTGATGATTGCTGAAGTACCATAGGGTATGTATTTATAGTTGGAGGAAGAATTATTAATTGGGCTTCGCAGTTTCAAAAGGTTGTAGCACAGTCAACCACGGAGTTAGGGTATATGGCACTTACAGAAGTGAAGAAAGACATGTTGTGGATGTCAGAGCTTATGAAACAGTTGGGCAGGAAGCAACCCATAGGTGAACTATGGTGTGACAGTCAAAGTGTAGTTTTCTTGGCGAAAAACTCGGCATATCACTCTAGGACTCGGCACATTCAAATGTGGTATCATTTTATCAGAATGGCGGTTGAAAAAAATGGTTGAAGCTAACTAAGATTCTTGGCACTAAGAATCCGGCGGATATGTTCACTAAGGTGGTGGATAGCAGGAAACATCAGTTTTGCTATACCGCTATCGGAATGTCTCCAGGTTAATTGTTGAGGAGACTCGCAGAGACACAGGCTTAGACTAGGCCAATGGAAGAATGAAGAACAGGTTAGAGACTTTGTGTATATGTCTCTAAGTGGGAGATTGTTGGGGTTTGTGGATCCAATACACGATAATGGGGCTGGAGATGTCAGATGAGAAGAAGAGTCGAAGAAGCAGCAAGCTGCTGCAGGTAAGTTACGGTCGACCGTAGGTGGACAGTCGACCGCATTCGTACAAGAAAAAGAATGATCGACCATGCAGCCAACCGTCACTCTCTCTGGATGGACCCTGTATACTTGAAGATGTGACCGGCCGACCGTGCAATCGACCGTCACTCTCTCTGGATGGATCCTGTATCGGTCGACCAACCTACTCTCTGTTGGACTTAGTGCAGTCAAAGAAAAGAACCGGTCGACCGACTTTGTGTTGCGATCGACCGTCCCGACGCTGTGTGATGAGCGGCTGAGATTGAAAGTTGAGAATCCTATATATATTGTATTGTGTACGATTTTAGGGTTAAGTAAAAAGAAAATAGAGATCTACCTGCCGTCATTAAGAGAGAGAGAGCTAGAGAGAAACCCTACACGGTGAGTTCTTTTGAGAATTGTAAACCTAATCTTTATATTTCTAGTGGAAATCGCAGGAATGTCTCTGCGCGGGGAAGTAGCCATTGTTTTGGGTGAACCTAAAAAAAATCTTGTGTGTTCTTATGTGTTGCTTTTGGTTGTTCTTTGTTCTCTTGTTTTGATTCTACAGTTCTTGCATCTCGTCGTCGTCATTGTTGAGTTTATTCCGCAGTTAGAATTCAACACATTGCTCTTTCATTTTTTTCATTATGGGCGTTATGTAAAAAAGCATGGAATGTTGATGGCATGCCGACCTCCATCTCCCTATGGTGGAGCTCTTGGAGGTATCAGCATGTCAATCGATTGTTTCGTTCGTCTTGAGATTCAGCTATGATGGCTTTAATTTGGGTTATTTGGAAAGAACGTAATAACAGTATTTTCTCTAATTCTGCAAAGCCTATTAGCGCTTTAATTGACGATTTTCTTGTCTTCACAAAATTCTGGCCTTCTACCATCAACCCTTCTAAAATTCGCACATTTCATTTTCAGAAACTTGATGAAGCCTTCAATTATTTCTCTAACCATGTTTTTCCTACCTTCCCTATATAGTTGTGTGAATATTCTTGTCTTTATCTTTCGTTTCTCTCTTACCATGGTTTTCCTGCATTCAGTGTATAACTGTTTAATTGTTAGAGTACTCTTTTCTAACATTTTTTTTTTGAACAAATCTTTTTTTCTTCAAAAAAGATTTATTTTCTTGCCGAATTGAATTCTTCGGTTTTCGGGGTAACCTTTTCGCATTATCACCTTCCTTTACTTTTCTTATGCATGTTATCGTCTCTTTTTGGCCCAGGTTACCCCGGATATTTTTGGACCAGGTTGTCGAATTTTTTTTTAGCTAGGGTATTGAATCTTCTATAATCCTCTATATGGCTTCAAGAACTTTAGCAATCCCCCTTTGTTTTTTCTGTTACAGTCTATGTATATCTTTATACTCTATGTACCTTATGATGTTTCCCTCCCTTTATGTTCTTCTCTCTATGTTATTTTCTATTCAAGTTGTACCTTTGGCTGGTGCTTTGTTTGGTTTTCTGCGTTTGCCTATCGATTGGGTTTGCTGTTTTGGATTACGTTTTATTTCATTGTGTGTTGCGTAGCTCTATTTGCTTGATATTGTTTGTTCGATGCTACTGTTCCGTCCACTGCCCTGTTCCAGGTTTTGTTTCCCTGATAAAGGTGTGTGTCGATGGCTTCCTGCTATGTTGTGCAGACCTGCTCATTGTGATGGCTACCTACTCTGTTTCTTTATTTGCTTTTTTCTAGTCTTCTTGGCGTCTGTTACTGTGTTTTATAGTGTGGAAGTTCTACTTCCCATTTCTATTGAGTGAAGGTATTGCCTTATTAGCTTCCTGTGTCCTGTAATTTGAGTTTGTATATTGCGTAGTATCATGATTTTCAGTTTGTATCTTGTGAATTGACTCTTTGTATTTGATGCGGTTTATTTCTGGGAGACGTGTGGATGCACCAGGTGTGAGTTCGGACTCAATTTGTATTTGAAGGAGAAAGCTGCTCGTCTGACGACCCTCGGCTGACCAGGCGGAACCTGTGGCGACCTTGGGGTGATTCGGAGATCTGGGCTCGGATCAGAGGATTCGGATCCAAGGTCTTGTGTACCTGCAGATGGTCCTGAAACACCGGGGTTTGTCCCGGTGGCGGACCCTCCGACGATCTAGTCAGTCTCTGTGAGAGAGTAGCAATAACTAGGTGAATTTAAGTGGAAAAAGATTGATTACCTGAAAAGGTGGGTGAGGGCCTAGTATTTATAGAGAATTCCAACCGGGTTTGGATCCGCTTGGGGGCCGGGTCTGGACCCGAAAGCCCATGGGCCTGACGTGGCAGAGGGCCCAGGGGGTTTAGGGCAGACGTGGCCATACCAGGAGCGGTATAGGGCTGACGTGGCAAAACCCTGGGTGGTATTTGGAGCTGATATGGCTGATCGTGGGTCTTCTGTGCTTCTGGGAGAATCGGAGGGCCTAGGCGGTGCCAGGTCATCCCCCCGCTTCGCCAGAGAGGGGGGGACGGCCCGTGGGGCTGTCACGGATCGGAGACCGAGGACCACTGAGGCTCACCGGATACGAGGAGGCCGGTTCTGTGGGGGTGCACTTGAGGTTCGGCGCCGACCCTGTAATGGTTCGAAGCCGGACTAAATTGCTATTTTTACCTTTCTTGAGTGAGAGTTGTATTGGGCCCTGGTTGGGCCTTCAGGCCATTTTTACCCTACCACACAAGCCCCCCACTCCTGCGGGGGTGCGGGAGCTAGCCGGGGAGGAGTGTTCATGGTCGTGGAAATGGGATGGCGAATCGCTGGGGCCTCATGAGGGGGCCGCCCTGAGGCTTCCTGGGAAGATTGCCTAGGTGCCAGACCTAGCCTCGGGAGGGCGAGGGATTCTAGGTCGGCACGGTTGAAGGCGAGTCGTGGAGCCTTCCTGAGAAGACTACCCTGGTGCTGGACCCGACCTCGAGCAGGCGAGGGACTTATGGGCCAACAAGGGGGGTGGCGAGCCGTTGAGCCTTCCGGAGAAGACTACCCTGGTGCCAGACCTGACCTCGAGCTTGGCGAGGGATTACGGGTCGGCAAGGGCGATGGCGAGCCGTGGAGCCTTCCTGAGAAGACTACCCTGGTGCTAGACCCGATCTCGAGCAGGCGAGGGACTTATGGGCCAACAAGGGGGGTGGCGAGCCGTTGAGCCTTCCTGAGAAGACTACCCTGGTACCAGACCTGACCTCGAGCTTGGCGAGGGATTACGGGTCGGTAAGGGCGATGGCGAGCCGTGGAGCCTTCCTGAGAAGACTACCCTGGTGTTAGACCCGACCTCGAGCAGGCGAGGGACTTATGGGTCAACAAGGGGGGTGGCGAGCCGTTGAGCCTTCCTGAGAAGACTACCCTGGTGCCAGACCCGACCTCGAGCTTGGCGAGGGATTACGGGTCGGTAAGGGCGATGGCGAGCCGTGGAGCCTTCCTGAGAAGACTACCCTGGTGTTAGACCCGACCTCGAGCAGGCGAGGGACTTATGGGTCAACAAGGGGGGTGGCGAGCCGTTGAGCCTTCCTGAGAAGACTACCCTGGTGCCAGACCCGACCTCGAGCTTGGCGAGGGATTACGGGTCGGTAAGGGCGATGGCGAGCCGTGGAGCCTTCCTGAGAAGACTACCCTGGTGTTAGACCCGACCTCGAGCAGGCGAGGGACTTATGGGTCAACAAGGGGGGTGGCGAGCCGTTGAGCCTTCCTGAGAAGACTACCCTGGTGCCAGACCTGACCTCGAGCTTGGCGAGGGATTACGGGTCGGCAAGGGCGATGGCGAGCCGTGAAGCCTTCCTGAGAAGACTACCCTGGTGCTAGACCCGACCTCGAGCAGGCGAGGGACTTATGGGCCAACCAAGGGTGGGGGGCGAACCGTTGTGCCTTAGGACTGTTGGGCAGGGTAGCCTGCCGTCTTTTGCGGAGTATTGAAGGCGCCCAGGGATCTGTGCGATGTACCAATTTCCCAGGGGCCTTAATGGCGCTGCCTAATAAATGTATGGCGCATGGTCTACCGTCGTTTGGTTTTCCCCACGTCATAAAAGCTGGTTTATGGGGGAGGGCTATAAGTATCCCTCTCCACAGCGGGTTGGATCACAGCAAGAGTGGTCTACTGGTCCTCCAAGGTGTTTGCTACGGCGGACGTCTGTCTTTTGCAAAATTTTCCCTTGGTTGTTGTGGAGAGGTGGTTTCTCTGCCGCCCCGATCTTCTCTCGGATCTGATCGCTCTGATACGGCCGCCAGATCCAGGGGGGATCGGGGCGAGATGGGTAACGACCGAAATTCGGACCAATAGATGAGTAGCCTCGGATTGGTGATGCTTCTGCCGTCTGGATCCTTTTTCGGGACAGACGACCCTGATATGGTTGTTTGGCCCGAGAGAGATCCAGATGGGAGGGGCATCTACCAAACCCCAGGCTTGGGGCAGGAGTGCTCCGGATCGGTGGGTCGTCTCCGATTGGAGGTCGGCCACTCTGTCTTCAAATAGGGCCCCAGGTGATGGCGGTTTCTGTCTCGCCCTCGAACAGTTCGGGGTTTCGGCCGCCGAGGCTGTAAGCCCCGAACTGCTCGCGGGTAAAAGGGGAATCGGCCGAGTCCTGGAGCCCGGGGCGTCTGTCTAAGGGCGGCGCCTTAAACCTTTAAGTAAAAATGTTCTCTTTGCCAAATGCCCCCTCCGAACTGACCCCCTCGTCTGGCTGCCAGCCTGGCATTGGATGACGTCAGCAGCGCACGTTTTGAGGTCGTGGCGCGATTTCCCAGGCGGCAGTTGCACGTCAAATAGGTGAACAGTTCTTGCGGGAATCGAGGAGTCGCTTTCGTCCTTTATAAATACTCCCCCCTCTCCCCTTCTAGCCCACTCCTTTCTTGCCGCCATTTTTTGTTCAAAAATTTCCCAACACTTTAGCGCTCGTCCCTGCAACTTGTTGTACTAGACTCGCCCTTCCGAAGTGACCCCAGGTGAGTTGGTAAGTTTGTTTAGTTTTAGGCACAGATGGATAGGGCTCAGTCTGGCTCGTCAGCGTCGACATCTAGGGGGGAAGTGAAACCTGTTTCCGACTCGACTTCGTGGGAGGAGCCCGTACTTGAGGGGGAGTCAGTATACGTCGAGGAGTCTTCCGATTCGGTTTCGTGGGAGGAACCCGTAGGTGAAGAGGAGGAGGTACATGGTGTGAGGCCGTTACGCTCCCGACGTCCCTTTGTGGTGGAGAGTAGTGAGTCGGGGGAGACGAATGATGGCTCGGGCGGCGTCCGTGTTTTGGAGTTGACTTTCGAGGAAGAGGGAGGCGAGGGTGGCATTGTAAAGAGATCCACAGTTCAGGGTGCGGGTCCGAGTTCCATGCCGACCGTCCTGGGGCCCTTATTCACTCCCTCGCCGGAGCGAACCAGGACGAAGAAGAAGAAGGCTCCGAGGAAGGCAGGACCAGGGACTGGTGGTTCGAGCCAGGCGCCTGTATACCGTAATTTGTGGATAGGTTCGCCCGTGCAGCTGAAGCCTTTCCGTCAGTATCCTGACGACCTATCTGATAAGGAGCTCTTTGGCGTGCAGGCTTCCTCGCCGAGTCAGAAGAGGGGGACGATGGACGCGATTCTGACCGTCTTGGAGGGCGGGGACTTGGAGGTTTTGCAGCTGGCGTACCACATAGGTCTTGGCTACGAATTGATGCTGCCGAGCCCTACTCTGCGCCCAACCGATCCCTTATCTGCTTGGTGTTGCGTCTTCCCAGTGGACGCCTTCATTTCTGGACTGAGGCTGCCAGTCCACCCATTTGTTCGGGAAGTGTTGAACTGGGCCTCCTTGGCTCCGATGCAGTACGGACCGAACTCTTGGAAGCAGATAATCTGTTTCATACTGATGTGCGAGGCACGGAAGGTACCCCTGCGGTTGAACGTGTTCCGAGCGATGTTGATGATCAGTTCGGCGGCTGAGGGCATTTACTATATCTCCCCCCGGAGTAAGAGGAAGGTTGTACACAGCCACCCGGACTCTATTAAGGATTGGAAGAAGAAATATTTGGTGATTCGGAGTGCAGAGCCCTGGGACATTCCGACTAGATGGAACTATTCCAAGCCAAGCTATCCTGCACCGAGGCAGGGGGATCTGTCGGCCGAGGAGTGGGGGTTTGTCGAGCGCCTCCGTTTGTCCCCTAGTATCGATTGGACGAAGGTGACGGAGGCCCATCTGGCGAGCGTCGGACTGAGCCCAGCCGTTCTGCGTATGTAGTTGTTTCTTTTCTCTTGGTCTTTTCGTGCTTTCCTGCTTATTGCTTCTTAATGGTTTTTTCCGCAGATATGGATGAGGCATCGATCAAAGCCAGGAGGCTCGCCATGAAGAAGGAGAACGCCGAGAAGAAGAAGGGGGAGTCGGTGAAGAGGCCGAGGGAGCCGCCCCTGGTTATCTCGGAGGTCCCGCTCGAGCCGAAGGCTAAGTGGACTCGCTCGGAGACGAGCAAGGGGGCGGCCCCTTCGAGGGGTAAGGGTCCAGCGAGGGCGTCCGATCTCGACAAGGGGAAAGGTCCCTTGGTAGAGGTTGAGGAGGAGGACCCGGTGGTGGAGATGTTGCGGCAACGGTGGGCACCGGACTGGTCGGTTCGGATGGGCGACTGTCTGACCGAGGAAGCCCAGGCCGTTGAGGTGGTGGAGAAGTTGGCGACCCCTCGTGATCGCCAAGCGATGGAGAGTGAGCCCGTAGAGGTGGCCTTTACGCGCCTGGCGCAGGCCACCGTGCTGGTAAGCTTGTCGACCTCATCTTTCTCGTTAATCTTGCTTCGGGAGTTCTTCCCTTATCAGCGTTATGTTGGCCGCAGGCTTGTATGCAGGGAGCTAATGTAAAGAATCTTTACGAAGCGTCCCTGTCGCAAGAGCGGGTTCGGGCGGACAAGAGCGAGTGGGAGATGAAGGAGATGCGGATCGAGCTCGAGGGTTCGCATAAGAGGGAGCAGAAGATGAAGCTCGAGCTCGAGGCTCAGGACGCCGAGTGGGGGAAGAGGGTGGTCTCCTTGAAGAAGAAGTTTGCCAAGGAGAAGGAGGAGTTGACGGCTGCGTTTGCCAAGGAGAGGGCCGAGCTGACGGATGCGGGTCAGCGGATGGTGATCAAGGCCCAGGATGAGTGCTACGCGAAGGCCCTCAGCCATGTGAGGCACTTCTACCCATCCGTCGACCTGTCCGGTTTCAAGTATGACATGGAGATTGAGGGGACACTGAAGACTCCTGCCGAGGAAGGGCCCGTTGGCAACCCGGCCGCCGACCCTCCTGCGAACCCGATCGATGCCGAGGCGGGAAATCAAGTTGTGTAGTTTTATCTTTCTTTTTTCTCTCCTTTGATTGTATTCGCCTCCCGCGGACTGGCCACCGCCTTTTTTGTAAGAAGTAGTACACTTTATAAAAAGTATCTTTGACTGGCCAAGTGTTTTGACCTTGGGTATTTCCGAACCTCCTTGCTTATGTGCGTTGAGTCGGTACTCTTGCAGGTTGTGGCTTCCCTTCCCAAGGCGGACCCCCGTCGTCCCGATGCGGCGTGGCTTTGGAGCGAGGTTGAGGCATTGGAGACCACTTTGGCTCGGTACCTTGAGAGGGCCCGTACTGCTGACGCTGCCTTCGATTATCACAGGAACATGTCTGAAGCCCTTGACGAGGAGGCGAGCCGGCTGGGAAGGGCGATGCTGGATCGGGAACTCGGCGGTGCGAGCCTTGGACCGGCCGTGTTGGGTGTCTTGGTCCACTTCTGGGAGGTTACTTCGTGATGTTTTTCTTGAGAAAGAAATGGAGATACACCACCATAATATCATGCTGGGTGCCTCGGCATCTTCCTCGGTCGGGTCGGCAAACAGAGGGGTTTCCTCTGCGAGGCTGCTATTATTGCGTATGTGATCAGATGACGCCCAGAGCTCCGTGGCTGGGGAGTCGACCGTGGCTGAGCTTAAGGATCATTATAACAAGGAGAGGGATTTTAGTCGCTCGTTCGCTCGTTCGGAGTAATCCCGTTCTTTCAGTTTGAGATGAGTGGAGTGGTCCTGTAACGGTCTTTGTTTCGGCTAGTGGTGTGGTGAACGATGGTGGTTACAAGGAGAGCCCACCGACCCGCGAGGGATCGAAGTGGGGTCTTAGGGAGAGTCCCTAGCTCGGATTCGGTTGGAGCCTATCGAGGCGTTGGGGACGATACCGGAGTGAGGACTCAGGCGCCGATTTCATTATCTGGCATTTAGGGTTTCAACAAAAAGAGATCTCTTTCGTATAAGGTGCAGAGGGCCGCTAAGACGGTCCTGTACACATGAGTGTTTACACAAAAAAAACCGGTTTACATTAAGCCAGGCTAGAGCCTATGTTTGCCCTTCGAGGAGTTTTATTCGGCACTTGGCTTCGACTGGGGCCTTCTCCCACTTGGTGACAGATTTGGAAGCAGGGCCGTCCCTCTCAGGATTGAACTTGACGGCATCGAGGGAGAACACACCCCCCCCCCCCCCGACGGTGGTCATGTAGCACGATCGCGCTGCTTCTTGGCTACCTCGGACAGTGCCGACCCCTTGCGGGGTGGGAAATTTGAGTTTCAGATGGTAAGCCGAGGGCACCGCTTGGAGGGAGCATAGTCCGGGTCGGCCGAGTATGGCGTTGTAAGCCGCCTTGACGTTGACCACCATGAAGTCCATGGACTCGGTCCTTTTGACAGGAGCCGATCCTGCGGTAACGTCGAGGGTGACAATCCCTTCTATCACGACAGGGACGCCGGAAAACCCCTGCAAGGTGTATCCGGCTGGCTTGAGCCTGCCTCTAGGTAGCTTGAGATTCTCGAATGCTTCGAGGAAAAGGATATTAACCGAGCTGCCATTGTCGACGAGGACTCGGCGAACTTCACAATTAGCCATGTGGAGACAAATGACGAGGGCATCGCAGTGGGGTAGGCGGACGCCCTCGAGGTCCTCTCCTGAGAAGGAGACCGGCATCGGTTGTATTTTGGGCGAGGAATTGTTACGGACGGCATTTACTTCCCGGATGAAGGCTTTTCGGGAAGTATTTGAATTTCCTCCCATGGGCCCTCCGTGGACACAATGCAAGATGAAGGGCGCCTCCGCGGCTCCCTCGGAGTTGGGATCCTGACCTTGGATGCGGTTCGGAGTAGGGTTCGGAGGCGAGGTCCTCCGGTTCCTAATGTCTCGCCGATCCCGTGGGACTTCTCGGGTGAATTCTCGGAGGTACCCCCTGGAAATGTGCTCCTCAATCTCGTCTTTCAGGGCTCGGCACTGGTCGGTTTCGTGCCCGTGATCTCTGTGGAAGCGACAGTAGAAGCGCTGGTCTCGGTTCTTACCGTTGTTAGGCCGGGGGGGTAATCGAACAATGCCTTTGTCTTCGATTTCTAAGAGGATGGCGGATACGTTATGTGTCAAGGGAATGTACCTCTCGAAGCGGGGGACCGGCGGGACCTTCTTCAAGGCCCCCGCGTCCCTTGGAGCTTTCTTCGATGGTTCGACCTCTTCGACCTTCCGCTTTTCCTTCCCGATGGCCTCCTTGGTATCTTCGGGGTTAAGGGCCTCTTCTGCCCTAATGTATTTCTCGACCCTGTTGAGGAGGTCGGGAAAGTCGACGGGGGGTTTCTTCGCCAGAGAAGCCTTCAGCTGTCCATGACGGACGTTGTGCCGAAATGCCGCAGAGGCGACGCCCGGATCGAGGGAGGAGACCGATCTTGCCTCTGCGGTAAACCTTCGGACGAACACTCTGAGTGACTCCCCCTCTATCTGTCGGAGCCCCAGTAATGAGGCGCTGGTCCTTTCGGCCTTCCGGCTAGTGACAAAGTGGGCAAGAAAATTGCCCTCTAGTTGGTCGAAGGAGTAAATGGAGCCGGGGGCGAGCTTCGAGAACCATTCACGAGCCGGGCCCCGAAGGGTGGCCGGGAAGGCTCGGTACAGCAGGGAATCTGAGGCGCTGTGAATCATCATGAGGGTTTTGAAGCCCTCCATGTGATCAGCAGGATCTCCCTCGCCGTCGTAGGTCTCGAATTGAGGGGGTCGGAAGTTCCTGGGTATTTCTGCCTGGAGGATGGGGGCGGAAAAGGGAGGTCGGATAGGCCTGTACCCCTGAGCCGCTCTTTGGCCGCCGTCCCCTATGTGATCGAGGCGATCTTTCATTTCTTGGAGGCGCCTTAGGAGTATGTCATCGTCCTCTGGCTGGATTGTTGATGGTCGGGACACGCTGGCCTCGGTGTCCGACCTGGTTTGGGAATAGAGGGTTTCTCCCCTGGGGGCCCGTCGGAGAGCCCCAAGAATTTCTCTTCGGAAGTCCTGGAACTCCTTCTGAGTGACGGGGGCTCCCTCGACCCTGTTCGGCCGGCCTGAAGGTTGCCTTCCGATGCGGCTGAGTGCGGGCCTCCGTCTCTCGGGCGGTGGTCGTGGATGGTTCGGGGCTGGGTTGGAAGCGGCCCTTCCCCTGTTGCGGGTGATTTGACGGTTGACGATTATTCCTCGTAGGTCGGGCTGGACTGTACGGGTGGCGCTTCGCCGGGATCCCTGATGGGAATCTCCGTGCCTTGATGCGCGTGGCCCAGCATTGGTATTTGGTGGGGGTGTGTCCCGTCGGTTGACGGAGGACGCGGCCCCCTGGCCTCTGGAGGCCATGGGAGTTCGGCTGTCGAGGTCGCTCGATGGTCGGGCTCGGGTCGGCTTCTGAAGCAAGTTTCCCACAGACGGTGCCAACCTGATGCGGTTTATTTCTGGGAGACGTGTGGATGCACCAGGTGTGAGTTCAGACTCAATTTGTATTTGAAGGAGAAAGCTGCTCGTCTGACGACCCTCGGCTGACCAGGCGGAACCTGTGGCGACCTCGGGGTGATTCGGAGATCTGGGCTCGGATCAGAGGATTCGGATCCGAGGTCTTGTGTACTTGCAGACGGTCCTGAAACACCGGGGTTTGTCCCGGTGGCGGACCCTCCGACGATCTAGTCAGTCTCTGTGAGAGAGTAGCAATAACTAGGTGAATTTAAGTGGAAAAAGATTGATTACCTGAAAAGGTGGGTGAGGGCCTAGTATTTATAGAGAATTCCAACCGGGTTTGGATCCGCTTGGGGGCCGGGTCTGGACCCGAAAGCTCATGGGCCTGACGTGGCAGAGGGCCCAGGGGGTTTAGGGCAGACGTGGCCATACCAGGAGCGGTATAGGGCTGACGTGGCAAAACCCTGGGTGGTATTTGGAGCTGACATGGCTGATCGTGGGTCTTCTGTGTTTCTGGGAGAATCGGAGGGCCTAGGCGGTGCCAGGTCATCCCCCCGCTTCGCCAGAGAGGGGGGGACGGCCCGTGGGGCTGTCACGGATCGGAGACCGAGGACCACTGAGGCTCGCCGGATACGAGGAGGCCGGTTCTGTGGGGGTGCACTTGAGGTTCGGCGCCGACCCTGTAATGGTTCGAAGCCGGACTAAATTGCTATTTTTACCTTTCTTGAGTGAGAGTTGTATTGGGCCCTGGTTGGGCCTTCAGGCCATTTTTACCCTACCACAGTATTTATCTCTGAATTTATATATTTATTCCATGTTGGAGTCTTTGACTATATCCGTATTATCAAAAAAATCTAACTAATTAACCACTTAATTATCTAACCAAAAATATCTGACTAATTATCTAACTAAATTAATTATCAAAGTAAACATCTCAGTTTTTTTTGTTGATAATACGGATAGAACCTTACGACTCCAGCCAACAATTAATTACTAATAAAAGAGTAGCATACATTGAGCCATTTTATAAGGAGTAAAACGAAAGAACAACAAAAATCACAACAATACAACCAGGATCATCACGAAAGCCAAAAGGAAGGCAAAGCAGAAACAGTCGACCAAAATAAACACAGGCAAACGAAGAACAGAGTGGAGTCAACCAGCGCTGCACAAGACCGATCCACGAGAGTCCACTCGAGCAAAGCCATCCAGCCACCTACAAAATGACTCCACCACCCATAAGCGCACGCTACCAGGAGGGGCCAAACTCAGTGACAAAATCGCAATCACAGGCAAAAACAGCCAGAGGGAGACGAAGAATACACTCCATCCCACTAAGGAACAAAGAATAAACAACGCAAAAGCAACCCATGGCCAGCACGCAAGGATAAGGAAACAGGAAAAATCGGAGCCACCTGCAACAAACACAGCGAACGCAAACAACAAGCCTCAAAGTAGCTAATGGAGCGCTCGACCAAGCCCCAAACTCACACAACAAAAAGAGCCAGCAGAGAAGTTCAACTGCCATGATATGGCGAGGCAACCACCACACTAACCGCAATAAAGAATGCAATGAGAAATTCAGTACCAGATAAAACTAAATAGAGATACCAGCATCAGGCACAACAAGAAGAAGAACATATTAGTGTAGTGGTCACAAAACAAGAACAAATCAGATAGACTGCCAACATATATAGACACAAAATAGAGACATAAGATAAGGAGGGGCTGAATACAGACAGTGCAAGAACATCAAAAATGCCCACACAAAAACAAACAGCCACCAAGTTAGGCCACCCCAAGTCCAGACGTCAACGAAACAACTTGACCACAACCCAAAAACAGCCAGTACGGCCAAAACACCAACCAGAACAGCAAGACTAAAGGGAGGAAGTCTCAGCCCTGCAAAAGAAACCGAAGCGAAAGAGATTAGGGAATATGAATATTGAAATGAGTAGCAGTCGAGAAAACAGAACGTAAATAAGAAGTAGCCTCGTCAAGTCTATGAAGGCTCAACCTTTGAGCCTTGTGAGGGGATAGATTAGAAGACTAGTGCTTAATGAAAAAAATAAACTCATCAATAATAGAATTAATAGGCTTAACCGAATTATTAAAAATAAACTCATCAATAAACATCTCAGTTTTTAAAATAAAAATTCAAAAATTTCCTAAGACGACCGAGATTATTTTAAAAAAGAACTTCACAATTTTTCCCGAACAAAATATGGTATTTCGTCCATTGAATTGAAATTTTATTTAAATTATAGGGACGGACCTGTAATATAAAATTGCCAATTTTTTTCTTAAATATAGCAATGCACTATTAAAAAATATAGAAAAAGGATAAAATAAGCCATGACTGCAGCAATGTTTTTTTACCAAAAAATAACAAAAATGTAAGCCACCGTAGATGCACTAATTGCTATTATCTCTGATCTCTAATTTCTAATATTATAATAGGAGAAGACCTTAGTGTCATTTGACAATCTACCGACGTGTGTATTATACGTGCATAACTAATATAAATGAGGTCTCAAGTTCGAGTTCTCACCACGTCAGATTTTTTACTTTAATTTTTTTTAATATATTAAATATGGATCACACGTGTAAATTACTATCTATCAATCTATCTATATATCGATCTATCTATAATATAATACATAATAACTGTTATAATGGAAGAATTGAAGTTACAAATCTACCTACTTACGTGCAATACATATGCAATTCCAACTCTCCCATCATAGCCTTCACATTTACTTTTAAAAGTATATAGTTATATTTATTAATACATACATTGTATTTTACAAAATTTTTACTTTAATTTTTTTTTTAAACAATGCACGTGTATATTGCTTGTACATCTGAATCGTAAAATGAAGTTGAGCTTATTCACGCATTCCAATAGTCACAAGACACACCTACCCTACTAGTGAAGGCTAATAGTCAAACCCTTCAAACACGAGTGGGTCCCACTCTAAGTGGACATCAATTGAT